>CALYLW010000882.1:0-375000 GCA_944989445.1 Ampullaceana balthica | reverse complement strand
GTTTGATGTAAGGAAATGGGTGTATGACGTAAAGAAATATCTGTTTGATGTAAGGAAATGGGTGTATGACGTAAAGAAATATCTGTTTGATGTAAGGAAATGGGTGTATGACGTAAAGAAATATCTGTTTGATGTAAGGAAATGGGTGTATGACGTAAAGAAATATCTGTTTGATGTAAGGAAATGGGTGTATGACGTAAAGAAATATCTGTTTGATGTAAGGAAATGGGTGTATGACGTAAAGAAATATCTGTTTGATGTAAGGAAAATGGGTGTATGACGTAAAGAAATATCTGTTTGATGTAAGGAAATGGGTGTATGACGTAAAGAAATATCTGTTTGATGTAAGGAAATGGGTGTATGACGTAAAGAAATATCTGTTTGATGTAAGGAAATGGGTGTATGACGTAAAGAAATATCTGTTTGATGTAAGGAAATGGGTGTATGACGTAAAGAAATATCTGTTTGATGTAAGGAAATGGGTGTATGACGTAAAGAAATATCTGTTTGATGTAAGGAAATGGGTGTATGACGTAAAGAAATATCTGTTTGATGTAAGGAAATGGGTGTATGACGTAAAGAAATATCTGTTTGATGTAAGGAAATGGGTGTATGACGTAAAGAAATATCTGTTTGATGTAAGGAAATGGGTGTATGACGTAAAGAAATGGGTGTATGACGTAAAGAAATATCTGTTTGATGTAAGGAAATGGGTGTATGACGTAAAGAAATGGGTGTATGACGTAAAGAAATATCTGTTTGATGTAAGGAAATGGGTGTATGACGTAAGAAATGGGTGTATGACGTAAAGAAATATCTGTTTGATGTAAGGAAATGGGTGTATGACGTAAAGAAATATCTGTTTGATGTAAGGAAATGGGTGTATGACGTAAAGAAATATCTGTTTGATGTAAGGAAATGGGTGTATGACGTAAGGAAATGGGTGTATGACGTAAAGAAATATCTGTTTGATGTAAGGAAATGGGTGTATGACGTAAAGAAATATCTGTTTGATGTAAGGAAATGGGTGTATGACGTAAAGAAATATCTGTTTGATGTAAGGAAATGGGTGTATGACGTAAAGAAATATCTGTTTGATGTAAGGAAATGGGTGTATGACGTAAAGAAATATCTGTTTGATGTAAGGAAATGGGTGTATGACGTAAAGAAATATCTGTTTGATGTAAGGAAATGGGTGTATGACGTAAAGAAATATCTGTTTGATGTAAGGAAATGGGTGTATGACGTAAAGAAATATCTGTTTGATGTAAGGAAATGGGTGTATGACGTAAAGAAATATCTGTTTGATGTAAGGAAATGGGTGTATGACGTAAAGAAATATCTGTTTGATGTAAGGAAATGGGTGTATGACGTAAAGAAATATCTGTTTGATGTAAGGAAATGGGTGTATGACGTAAAGAAATATCTGTTTGATGTAAGGAAATGGGTGTATGACGTAAAGAAATATCTGTTTGATGTAAGGAAATGGGTGTATGACGTAAAGAAATATCTGTTTGATGTAAGGAAATGGGTGTATGACGTAAAGAAATATCTGTTTGATGTAAGGAAATGGGTGTATGACGTAAAGAAATATCTGTTTGATGTAAGGAAATGGGTGTATGACGTAAAGAAATATCTGTTTGATGTAAGGAAATGGGTGTATGACGTAAAGAAAATGTTTGAGTAAGGAAATGGGTGTATGACGTAAAGAAATATCTGTTTGATGTAAGGAAATGGGTGTATGACGTAAAGAAATATCTGTTTGATGTAAGGAAATGGGTGTATGAGTAGAAATGGGTGTATGACGTAAAGAAATATCTGTTTGATGTAAGGAAATGGGTGTATGACGTAAAGAAATATCTGTTTGATGTAAGGAAATGGGTGTATGACGTAAAGAAATATCTGTTTGATGTAAGGAAATGGGTGTATGACGTAAAGAAATATCTGTTTGATGTAAGGAAATGGGTGTATGACGTAAAGAAATATCTGTTTGATGTAAGGAAATGGGTGTATGACGTAAAGAAATATCTGTTTGATGTAAGGAAATGGGTGTATGACGTAAAGAAATATCTGTTTGATGTAAGGAAATGGGTGTATGACGTAAAGAAATATCTGTTTGATGTAAGGAAATGGGTGTATGACGTAAAGAAATATCTGTTTGATGTAAGGAAATGGGTGTATGACGTAAAGAAATATCTGTTTGATGTAAGGAAATGGGTGTATGACGTAAAGAAATATCTGTTTGATGTAAGGAAATGGGTGTATGACGTAAAGAAATATCTGTTTGATGTAAGGAAATGGGTGTATGACGTAAAGAAATATCTGTTTGATGTAAGGAAATGGGTGTATGACGTAAAGAAATATCTGTTTGATGTAAGGAAATGGGTGTATGACGTAAAGAAATATCTGTTTGATGTAAGGAAATGGGTGTATGACGTAAAGAAATATCTGTTTGATGTAAGGAAATGGGTGTATGACGTAAAGAAATATCTGTTTGATGTAAGGAAATGGGTGTATGACGTAAGAAAATGCTGTATGACGTAAGGAAATGGGTGTATGACGTAAAGAAATATCTGTTTGATGTAAGGAAATGGGTGTATGACGTAAAGAAATATCTGTTTGATGTAAGGAAATGGGTGTATGATGTAAGAAATGGGTGTATGACGTAAAGAAATATCTGTTTGATGTAAGGAAATGGGTGTATGACGTAAAAGAAATATCTGTTTGATGTAAGGAAATGGGTGTATGACGTAAAGAAATATCTGTTTGATGTAAGGAAATGGGTGTATGACGTAAAGAAATATCTGTTTGATGTAAGGAAATGGGTGTATGACGTAAAGAAATATCTGTTTGATGTAAGGAAATGGGTGTATGACGTAAAGAAATATCTGTTTGATGTAAGGAAATGGGTGTATGACGTAAAGAAATATCTGTTTGATGTAAGGAAATGGGTGTATGACGTAAAGAAATATCTGTTTGATGTAAGGAAATGGGTGTATGACGTAAAGAAATATTCTGTTTGATGTAAGGAAATGGGTGTATGACGTAAAGAAATATCTGTTTGATGTAAGGAAATGGGTGTATGACGTAAAGAAATATCTGTTTGATGTAAGGAAATGGGTGTATGACGTAAAGAAATATCTGTTTGATGTAAGGAAATGGGTGTATGACGTAAAGAAATATCTGTTTGATGTAAGGAAATGGGTGTATGACGTAAAGAAATATCTGTTTGATGTAAGGAAATGGGTGTATGACGTAAAGAAATATCTGTTTGATGTAAGGAAATGGGTGTATGACGTAAAGAAATATCTGTTTGATGTAAGGAAATGGGTGTATGACGTAAAGAAATATCTGTTTGATGTAAGGAAATGGGTGTATGACGTAAAGAAATATCTGTTTGATGTAAGGAAATGGGTGTATGACGTAAAGAAATATCTGTTTGATGTAAGGAAATGGGTGTATGACGTAAAGAAATATCTGTTTGATGTAAGGAAATGGGTGTATGACGTAAAGAAATATCTGTTTGATGTAAGGAAATGGGTGTATGACGTAAAGAAATATCTGTTTGATGTAAGGAAATGGGTGTATGACGTAAAGAAATATCTGTTTGATGTAAGGAAATGGGTGTATGACGTAAAGAAATATCTGTTTGATGTAAGGAAATGGGTGTATGACGTAAAGAAATATCTGTTTGATGTAAGGAAATGGGTGTATGACGTAAAGAAATATCTGTTTGATGTAAGGAAATGGGTGTATGACGTAAAGAAATGGGTGTATGACGTAAAGAAATATCTGTTTGATGTAAGGAAATGGGTGTATGACGTAAAGAAATGGGTGTATGACGTAAAGAAATATCTGTTTGATGTAAGGAAATGGGTGTATGACGTAAGGAAATGGGTGTATGACGTAAAGAAATATCTGTTTGATGTAAGGAAATGGGTGTATGACGTAAAGAAATATCTGTTTGATGTAAGGAAATGGGTGTATGACGTAAAGAAATATCTGTTTGATGTAAGTGAAATGGGTGTATGACGTAAAGAAATATCTGTTTGATGTAAGGAAATGGGTGTATGACGTAAAAGAAATATCTGTTTGATGTAAGGAAATGGGTGTATGACGTAAAAAAATATTTCTGTTTGATGTAAGGAAATGGGTGTATGACGTAAAGAAATATCTGTTTGATGTAAGGAAATGGGTGTATGACGTAAAGAAATGGGTGTATGACGTAAAGAAATATCTGTTTGATGTAAGGAAATGGGTGTATGACGTAAGGAAATGGGTGTATGACGTAAAGAAATATCTGTTTGATGTAAGGAAATGGGTGTATGACGTAAAGAAATATCTGTTTGATGTAAGGAAATGGGTGTATGACGTAAAGAAATATCTGTTTGATGTAAGGAAATGGGTGTATGACGTAAAGAAATATCTGTTTGATGTAAGGAAATGGGTGTATGACGTAAAGAAATATCTGTTTGATGTAAGGAAATGGGTGTATGACGTAAAGAAATATCTGTTTGATGTAAGGAAATGGGTGTATGACGTAAAGAAATATCTGTTTGATGTAAGGAAATGGGTGTATGACGTAAAGAAATATCTGTTTGATGTAAGGAAATGGGTGTATGACGTAAAGAAATATCTGTTTGATGTAAGGAAATGGGTGTATGACGTAAAGAAATATCTGTTTGATGTAAGGAAATGGGTGTATGACGTAAAGAAATATCTGTTTGATGTAAGGAAATGAGTGTATGACGTAAAGAAATATCTGTTTGATGTAAGGAAATGGGTGTATGACGTAAAGAAATATCTGTTTGATGTAAGGAAATGGGTGTATGACGTAAAGAAATGGGTGTATGACGTAAAGAAATATCTGTTTGATGTAAGGAAATGGGTGTATGACGTAAAGAAATGGGTGTATGACGTAAAGAAATATCTGTTTGATGTAAGGAAATGGGTGTATGACGTAAGGAAATGGGTGTATGACGTAAAGAAATATCTGTTTGATGTAAGGAAATGGGTGTATGACGTAAAGAAATATCTGTTTGATGTAAGGAAATGGGTGTATGACGTAAAGAAATATCTGTTTGATGTAAGGAAATGGGTGTATGACGTAAAGAAATATCTGTTTGATGTAAAGAAATGGGTGTATGACGTAAAGAAATATCTGTTTGATGTAAGGAAATGGGTGTATGACTTAAAGAAATATCTGTTTGATGTAAGGAAATGGGTGTATGACGTAAAGAAATATCTGTTTTATGTAAGGAAATGGGTGTATGACGTAAAGAAATATCTGTTTGATTTAAGGAAATGGGTGTATGACGTAAAGAAATATCTGTTTGATGTAAGGAAATGGGTGTATGACGTAAAGAAATATCTGTTTGATGTAAGGAAATGGGTGTATGACGTAAAGAAATATCTGTTTGATGTAAGGAAATGGGTGTATGACGTAAAGAAATATCTGTTTGATGTAAGGAAATGGGTGTATGACGTAAAGAAATATCCGTTTGATGTAAGGAAATGGGTGTATGACGTAAGAAAATGGCTCTATGACGTAAGAAAATGGGTGTATGACGTAAAGAAATATCTGTTTGATGTAAGGAAATGGGTGTAAGACGTAAGAAAATGGCACTATGACGTAAGGAAATGGGTGTATTATGTAAAGAAATATCTGTTTGATGTAAGGAAATGGGTGTATGACGTAAAGAAATATCTGTTTGATGTAAGGAAATGGGTGTATGACGTAAAGAAATATCTGTTTGATGTAAGGAAATGGGTGTATGACGTAAAGAAATATCCGTTTGATGTAAGGAAATGGGTGTATGACGTAAGAAAATGGCTCTATGACGTAAGGAAATGGGTGTATGACGTAAAGAAATATCTGTTTGATGTAAGGAAATGGGTGTATGACGTAAGAAAATGGCTCTATGACGTAAGGAAATGGCTTTATGGCGTAAGAGAATTGGTGTATGACGTAAGGGAATGGCTCTATGACGTAAGGAAATGGCTCTATGACTTAAGGAAATGGCTCTATGACGTAGGGAAATGGCTCTATGACGGAAGGAAATCGCTCTATGACGGAAGGAAATCGCTCTATGGCGTAAGGAAAGGGCTCTATGACGTAAGGAAATGGCTCTATGACGTAAGGAAATGGCTCTATGACGTAAAGAAACGGTCACTCAAAACGTTGCATCTGTAACTCTGCAACGCAACCAAAAATTTTGTTTCAAGTTCGCTTACTATTGGCGTGATTTTCAATGAAGTTATGATAAGGGGCCGTCCATAAATGACGTCACATAATTTTGGCCAATTTTTTTACCCCCTCCCCCCTCGTCACGCGTCGTCACAAAAAGTTAGACCCCCCCCCTCTAAAAATGCGTCACAAAGCTTTGACCCCCTCCCCTCCCCCCAAAAAAACACAAAAAAGACAAATTATTTTCTATTTGAAAATAAGTATGTTTCAAATCACTTTTATTGTCATTTAAGTATTTATTATTTATTTAGTGAAGGACTGCTTTGTAATATCGCAACCCGCGTGAAGCGTTTTTTAAAAACGTTTAACCGGCCTTCAGAAAACGAACTGTGTTAACATCCTTAGATTATATTTTATTTTAATGCATAAAAATTAAACATTGACTATTAATCATCACGGTTAACGTCTTTGTTTAGAAAAAAATTATTTTAAAATAATACTTTTAAAATGTATTTTTTAAAAATCCCTCAATTGACTGACGGGCATCCCGTAAGAAAGAGGTCGGCGAAAAGGGTAAATTACCTCATCTGGGGTCAAAAGGGAATTCTTGGAGGTAATGCAAACTCATTTGGGACATATAACATCCACTACAATCCACTATATATATTAAAATACGTCATGTGTACGTGTACGCTTGGAACATATGCCCATTATTGAATCGGTTCTTTCCAGAAAATGCATTTTTAAAATTTGACAACTATGTAGATTTCTTACCTACTTACTATACGAAGACACCTAAATCCACCCTATTTTCATTTATATTGACACGAGTGACTATATTCTTAATCCACATGACTTGACTGTTTCAAGTATCCTTTCTGTGATATTTAAAATTAATGCCTTAAGAACTGAGCTAAGAAGAAAAGTTTTTTTGTGCTCCTCTCGAACTGGTAAATGTATAACATATAAACAGGATATTAGTTAGCCTGACAGGACGTAACACAACAGCGAACGTTTCGGCAAAGTGTACTATTTGTTCGTTGAGGAAGGCTCTTTTCTTGGTCCGTGTGCCAAATTTCAGCTCGATCGGATCATGGGAAGTGGGTCATTTTTTACTTTTGTTTTTCCGCCCGCCCAAGACAGAGAGACAGAGAGAGATCATGACAGAGACGGCGGTCAAGTTAATATAAGGGATTTAATAAAATAAACCCGTAAAAACTAAGTTTTTGACTATAAATCCCTTATATATGAGAAATAACTAACAGTATTGATTATTTTCAAACGCGACAAACATTTACAGACTGAATCTGTCTTAACTCAACTTTGCTTCATAACCCTGGGGGGGGGGAGGAAGAGGGGAAAAGTCTGGTCACCGATCGCTTGACCGAGCTCAGCGTGACACGTAAAATGTAAACAAAAGCACGCCCGGTACTTCGATGGGTCGTGTCAACGCGTCAACTCAAATTCGCACGTGGTAAAAAAAAACAATAACAAACGGTGAATTTGAATTACATACGTTATATAAGGATAAACTAAAAATGCATTAATTTAATTACGGTACGTTCGATCGATCTGAAATTTTGATACGATGCATTCTTAGGTGAGACGGGTCCATGTGCCAAATTTCAGCTCGATCGGATCACGGGAAGTAGGTCATTATTTACTTTTGTTTTTCCGCCCGCCCATGAGATGACGACAGAACGACAGAGACGGCCGCGAAGTTAATATAAGGGATTTTAAAAAAAAACCATAAAAACAAAGTTTTTGACTATAAATCCCTTATATATGAGACATAACTAACAGTATTGATTATTTTCAAACATTTGCAGACTGAATCTGTCTTAACTCAAATTTGCTTCATAACCCTAGGGGGGAGGGGTGGGTGGGAGGGGGAGAGAGGAAAAGTCTGGTCACCGATTCGCTTGACCGAGCTCAGAGTGACACGTAAAATGTAAACAAAAGCGCCCCGTCGCTTCGTTGGGTCGCCTCAATGCGTCAGCTCAAAATTTCACGTGGGAAAAAAAAACATACCGTGAATTTGAATTACATACCTCATATAAGGATAAACTAAAAATGCATTAATTTAATTACGGTACGTTCGATCGATCTGAAATTTTGATACGATGCATTCTTAGGTGAGACGGGTCCATGTGCTAAATTTCAGCTCGATCGGATCACGGGAAGTGGGTCATTATTTACTTTTGTTTTTCCGCCCTCCCATGAGATGACGACAGAACGACAGAGACGGCCGCGAAGTTAATATAAGGGATTTAAAAAAAAACCCGTAAAAACAAAGTTTTTGACTATAAATCCCTTATATATGAGACATAACTAACAGTATTGATTATTTTCAAACATTTACAGACTGAATCTGTCTTAACTCAAATTTGCTTCATAACCCTAGGGGGGAGGGGTGGGTGGGAGGGGGAGAGAGGAAAAGTCTGGTCACCGATTCGCTTGACCGAGCTCATAGTGACACGTAAAATGTAAACAAAAGCGCCCCGTCGCTTCGTTGGGTCGTCTCAATGCGTCAGCTCAAAATTTCACGTGGCAAAAAAACAATAACAAACCGTGAATTTGAATTACATACCTCATATAAGGATAAACTAAAAATGCATTAATTTAATTACGGTACGTTCGATCGATCTGAAATTTTGATACGATGCATTGTTAGGTCAGGCGGGTCAGTGTGCCAAATGTCAGCTCGATCGAATCACGGGAAGTGGGTCATTTTCGACTTTTGTTTTTCCGCCCGCCCATGAGATGATGAGATGATGAGACGGCCGCGAAGTTAATATAAGGGATTTAATAAAACAAACCCGTAAAAACAAAGTTTTTGACTATAAATCCCTTATATATGAGACATAACTAACAGTATTGATTATTTTCAAACATTTACAGACTGACACAGAGTGATGTCCCTTGTCTTTAATAAATGGGGGTTGGATGTGAGGGGGTGTCGGCACGACGGTCGGCGTCAACACGACGGTCGGCGTCAACTCAAACTCACGTGGAAGTGGGAGAATAAAACAATAACAAACCGTGAATTTAAATTACATACCTCATATAAGGATAAACTAAAAATGCATTAATTTAATTACGGTACGTTCGATCGATCTGATATTTTGATACGATGCATTGTTAGGTTAGACGGGTCCATGTGCCAAATTTCAGTTCGATCGGATCATTGGAAGTGGGTCATTTTTTATTTCTGTTTTTCCGCCCGCCGAGCTCAAGACAGAGAGAGAGAGATGATGAGAGAGATGACGACAGAGACGGCCGCGAAGTTAATATAAGGAATTTAATAAAACAAACCCGTAAAAACAAAGTTTTTGACTATAAATCCCTTATATATGAGACATAACTAACAGTATTGATTATTTTCAAACATTTACAGACTGAATCTGTCTTAACTCAACTTTGCATCATAACCCTAGTGGGGGGGGGGAGGGGTGGGTGGGGGGGAGAGGGGAAAAGTCTGGTCACCGATTCGCTTGACCGAGCTCAGAGTGACACGTAAAATGTAAACAAAAGCGCCCGTCGCTTCGTTGGGTCGCCTCAATGCGTCAGCTCAAAATTTCACGTGGCAAAAAAACAATAACAAACAGTGAATTTAAATTACATACCTCATATAAGGATAAACTAAAAATGCATTAATTTAATTACGGTACGTTCGATCGATCTGAAATTTTGATACGATGCATTGTTAGGTCAGACGGGTCCGTGCAGTGGCGTAGCGAGGGGGGGCAGGGGGGGCATATGTCCCCGGGCGCCACGTTAGGGGGCGCCAAAATGAGTATTAAAACTAATTATTTAATTTTATTTTGATGTTAACTAATGTATCCTAAATACGTTTGCAAGATTGAATTTTGGAGATCAACAAATATCTTCGTTATAAAACAGTTGGTAAGCACGATTTTGGCGCCCCCATTGGGCATTAAGGGGTGCCATTCTACTAGTAAACAAATGATACTTCCACAGATCCAACCTTAAATTCAAAGGAAAAAACAACGTTGGCGCGATATTCTGAAAAGAATAATGACCTGTATTAAGTTTCTAGTTTCACAAAATTCGGCACTGCGTGGCCAGGAGGAACATCTGCATAAGGACGAGGATTAAAAATGTTGGAAAATTTCTCTCTGTGATCAAACTCGTTGCTCAGTATGATCGTCCCCATCATCGCCCTTCGTCCCATCTGGGGCAAAGGCCATGAACAAAGGTTCTCAAGGCATCCCGGTCCTGCGCCAATCTTTCTATCTGCCCCCAGCTGTGCCCGCTCATTTTGGTGTCTGCCTCCAGTTCCCTTCTCCAGGTCATTTTGGGACGACCTCTTTTTCTCTTGCCTTGGGGGTTCCATGTGAGGGCTTGTCTCACAATGCTGGATGAAGGTTTTCTGAGAGTGTGGCCAATCCATCTCCAATCTGCACTGGCGTATTAGCTCTTCCACTGGCTCTTGTTGTGTGCATTGCCAGAGGTCTTCGTTGGTGACGACATTGGGCCAGCGGATTCGGAGAATTGTTTGGAGACGTGTGTATAAAAGCTTGAAGCGTTTTTAAAATGGATGCTGTTATTCGCCATGTTTCTGCTCCATACAACAAGACAGGCTTTATTGTGGTGTTAAATATCCTGACCTTGGTATGGAGAGTTAAGTTGATACAGTTCCAAACTTTTTTTTAGCTGTTTAAATGCTGTTCTTGTTTTGAAAATTCTCATTCTTACATCGGCTTCTGTCCCTCCTTGTGTGTCAATGATGCTTCCAAGGTATGTGAAGCTATCCACCTCCTCGAGATTTTTTCCTTCCAGTGTTATTGGAGTGTTGCTTGATGTATTTATTTTAAGGACTTTGCTTTTTCCTTTATGGATGTTCAGGCCAAGGCAAGCAGAGAATTGTGATACATAGTTGGTTTTTTCCTGCATCTGTTGCCGTGAGTGCGATATTAATTCCAGATCATCCGCAAAGTCCAGGTTATCAAGTTGTTTCCAAAGTGTCCACTGGATACCATTTCTCTTCTGCTCTTTAGACATTTTCATTATGCAGTCGATTGTTAGCAGAAATAAGAATGGTGAAAGCAGACACCCCTGTCTGACTCCGGTCTGTACCCAAAAGCTGCTGTTGTTTGATGGCCATGAACAATTCTACATGTAAGTCCTTCGTATGAAGCCTTAATTATGTCAGTCAGTTTTTGTGGTATCCTGTAGTGTCTTAGTAACTTCCACAGGGTTGGCCTGTCAACACTATCGAAAGCCTTCTCATAGTTAATAAAGTTGATGTATAGTGGTGAGTATCAGTATGATCAACTGATAGAAAAACACGAACAAAATTCCCGAGAAAATCCAGGATCAGTATCTCATTAATCATCGGAAGTTAAAATGAATTTATCCACCTACTTACATCGATTGTAAGGAATCAGCTGTTGAGTAAAATCAGGGGGGAAAAACACGTACTACGGTAATTGACTCAACACCCGATATAGGACACCGGGAATAGTTCTCTCAAGTCATCAGATTTGTTGATGTGGATTTTCAAACTAAAAATGTAACCATCAAAATATCATTTTTTGGTTTTATCAGATACATTCCAAAGACGCAGCAAGCCTTGAAAGAATTGTGGTAGAGAAACTGGAATCTGCTAACAAACCGCTAGCCGACTGTCGGTCACAATTGTATGACAAATCAGACAATGCTGATGTAATGACTGGGCATATATCAGGCCTTCAACAGCGAATATGTGCCAGAAATCACAGAGCATTGTTCGTCAACTGAATCAACCACAGCTTAAACTTACCAGGAGTACACTCAGCTAAACAGGATCCAGTTGTTATCAAGTTTTTTGGAACAGTTGAAAGTATATATTTGTTTTTCTCTCGGTTAACAACTCGTTGGAGGAATTAAAAAGACTCGTGCAAATCACAATGAAGAGGGGATCTGAAACACACTGGAGTGCACGATCATAAGCTGTTAAAGCCATTTATGAAGGACTAGATGACCTAGTAGGGCTGATGGAAAAATTATCAGAAGATGCAACTATGACGGCGGACACCAGAAGTGATGCAGAAACTTTGCTGGCGGGTATATTAAACTTCAACATCCTATTTTTGTTACATTTCTGGAACATCACACTTGGGTAAATTGATCGTGTCCATAAACGGTTGCAGGATTCTACGATGAATTTCAAGGAAGCAGCATATAATTTTGAACCGCTGGAGCAAGAACTTGTCAACATTCGCGATAATTTGAGCCTAATTGCGGTAGACAATAGAAAAACAAGATGCACAACTTGGGGAATCGAGGTTGACGGAAGGATTAGACGACATCGGAGGATGCCTAAAAATTAGCAAAAGGTGCAGGACCTTCTGCAGAAGAAGAAATTGCATGTGTTATGAACAGCGTAATTGATAGACTCGGGCATGAGATATCAGTACGGTTTTTGTGTCTAAGAAACCTAAACACCAAATTTAGATTTTTGCTAGACGTCATAACTGTTCTCGCGTAGACAAAGGTCGATACACTTCGTCAAAATTGCTTAGATTTTGGAAATTTCTACGATACTGACGTCAATGATCACGAATTGTGCACAGAAATCGGAGACTGCAAAATACTGCTCATTACCCGGACTGAAGTCCTATCGGAAACTCCTTTGGATCTTCTTGGTTTTATTGTTTCATATGGAGATGACGTATTTCCGAATCTGCACATTTCACTGCAAATACTTCTAACAATTGCCGTTTCAATTGCAAGCTCAGAGCGGTCCTTCAGATGAAATGAGGCTTCTTTGGTCTTATTTACGTGGTTCAATTGGACAAGATCGTCTGAGTGATCCTATACTCCTTAGCATTGAAAGAGAAACACTGAGAATATTAATTTTGACAACGTGATTGACGAGTTTGCGACAGTCAAATCAAGGAGAATCACTTTTTTGTAGACTATGTCTATTCCAGTCATGTTTAATTAGTAGAGTATATATATATATATATACAAGCGTATCACCCGTAAAAAATGACGGAAGTTTTCAGCTGAAATCTATTTATTTAATAAAAAATGCACATTTTTTAAATTAACCATCATCAAATTCTCTTTTTACATTGATCCCTTTTCCAAAATTAAAATATGAGTGAAAACAATGACGTCAAATAATATTTTATTTCAGCGCATCTTTAATATGCACACCTTTCGATGCATTGGTGCAGTAATTTGGTTTTCCCTGCTTAATAAAATTAGTAGCGTCAGGACTGACAGACACTACTTGCGTGACAATTGCAAATTATATTGCTTAATATATTTCAAATAAATTGTTTACAATCGTATAGAGAATTATTAGTCTGTATTTCTATTTCATTAAAATACCAGATGCTTCGAAAATGAACAATATAAACCGTAAAATTTCAAAATTTTCTTGAGGGCTCAGTGAGCCCCCAGAATTTGTCGGCCCGAGAAGGGGCGCAGATTTTGTGCCATGTCCCCGGGCGCAGATGACCCTAGCTACGCCACTGGGTCCGTGTGCCAAATTTCAGTTCGATCGGAATATGGGAAGTGGGTCATTTTTTACTTCTGTTTTTCCGCCCGCCGAGCCCAAGACAGAGACGGCCGCGAAGTTAATATAAGGGATTTAATAAAACAAACCCGTAAAAACAAAGTTTTTGACTATAAATCCCTTATATATGAGACATAACTAACAGTATTGATTATTTTCAAACATTTACAAACTGACACCGAGTGATGTCCCTTGTCTTTAATAAATGGGGGTGGGATGTGAGGGGGTGTCGGCACGACGGTCGGCGTCAACACGACGGTCGGCGTCAACTCAAACTCACGTGGAAGTGGGAGAATAAAACAATAACAAACCGTGAATTTAAATTACATACCTCATATAAGGATAAACTAAAAATGCATTAATTTAATTACGGTACGTTCGATCGATCTGAAATTTTGATACGATGCATTGTTAGGTCAGACGGGTCCGTGTGCCAATGTGGTGGAGGGAGTAGTGAAGTGGGATTTTTCCATGCTGTCGGTGTGTCAAAGCCCAAATGGCTTTATATCTTTTAAAACAGAAGACACTGCCTCTTTCATGTCCAGCCTTTTTAAAGATCACTCTGCTGCGACTGTTTCTTTTCTTTTTTTCATAATTTATTTTAATGTTGCTTGTGTGTTGGGACTGTTTTATTATTGCAAGTTAACTGATATTTTTTTATGCAAAGTTTTCGCGTTTAACGTATTTCATTGTATTTCTTAATTTCTTTCTAGATGAAACAAAAAATGTGTCTTATTTTTTTTGACATAAAATCGAACACAGTAAAATTTTAGACTTTGGTGTCACCCCCTGATGGTTTCCACCGGGGCGTCCCCCGCCCCCTAGCTACGCCACTGATATAAATAAAACAAAATTATTAACTCAAAGACATTCAATTCATAACTTTCCTCTAAAAAACCACAACAAAGAAAACCCATATTTTGATTTTTATTATTATCATTATTTTTCCAAAATCTTCGTCCACCCCACTCCCAACTGTGGTGGAGGGACTAGTGAGGTGGGGTGTCGGTATTTCTAAGCCCAGTTGGCTTATATCATTTAAAACAAAAGACACCACCTCTCATATTTCCAAACTTTTTAAAGCTCTCTCTGGTCCCACTGTTTCTTTTCTTTTATTCCTAATTTTGTTTTATTACTTTGTTGGGACTTTTTTATTATTGTATGTCAACTGATATTGAAAAATTTACGTGTTTAGCGTATTTCATTGTATTTCGTAATTTCTTTCTTTTTGTTTCTTTTTTTTAACATAAAATCGTACACAGTGAATTGTTAGGTTTGGGTGTCACCCCCTGATGGGTGTCACCCGGGGCGTCCCACACACCCCGCACCCCCCTAGTGACGCTACTATAGGTTATACAGTCGAGAAGGAGTGGCCTCTACGGGGCTCGGCAGACGAGTAAGGTCGCGGGCCGTGGACCTGACCGCGCCCCTTCGATCCGAAACCGACAACTCCTGGCAGGCAGTGCCGAAGTCTGATATGTTAGGTGTTAGGTGCTAGATACATATCATTACAGTCGCTGTACGGATCTTAGACAAAGCATCTTAAATGCACTGTCCATGATGAAAACCAAAGTACCCGTTGAGGGTCGGGTTACTCCGAAGCGACCGTTTCGTCCCCCTCTTTTTACTAGCAACGCCATTGAGCGGTGCCGGTTTAGGCCCAGGAGCGCCAGTACAGATTAGCAAAAGGAACCGCGAGGAACGCAGCGGACGCCAGCTCTGAGGAAACCTTCCAGTGGGGGTTGAACCCTAGGTATGTCATTGATGATCCCCCGCTTAGCGGCGGTCCTAACCATTGAGACTCGTGTACTTTGCCGGGGTGGCGCCTAAGTGGTAGCGGGTCATAGTAGGGAAATTCCACCCCTCCTTGTGAGGTAAAAACTTAGTGGGAGGCATCTTCGACTTTCTGTCCTGGATGCCCAGGTGGCCGCTTCAGAAGCGACCTTCGGAGGGGTTTTCCCAGCTGTTACGTCCCCTTGGGGGAGGGGGCCAGATAGCTGGGGGGGGGGTTCCAGGAAGACTAATAATGAGCACTAGGCTCGGGGCTTCTGATTTTCTTTCACATGTAGGATAGGTTATATCTGTGGAAATCACTGTAGTTTTACTTCCTTTTTCTAGGTAAAACAACATTGTATTCCATGACTGATAACTCCTCAGATGGTATTTAATTAGTATAAAAAGCATTCAGATACTATTTTATTTATTTTTATATATTTTAATTTCCATAATAATAAAAATGGATCACAATCTCATTATTTTATGTTAAACCTTTCGGGACCCCCTGATATTGTTCAGGGACCCCAAAATCAATTTTAATTTTCCACGGGCCCCTGAATGGTACAGGGGACCCCTGGGGGTCCATAGGGACCACATTGGGAACCACTGATATAAAGGATTTAAATTAAAAATAAAATAAAATGAAAATAAAAACGTGAGTCAACATCTCCAAAATCTAAAACGAAGTGCAAGCGGAAATGTGAAGATACAATAGGGGCGATGAATGTGATTAAAGAGGAAAGTGAAGGTGTGTAGAGGTCTTCGGGCTGAGAGATTGGTGGAGACTGAACTTCAACTGTAATCATGAAACAAATCATTTGACAGATCCACTAAATTCAACACTTACCGTTAACAAGAGCGAACCCTGCTTGTCGATTCTGTTTTTAGCCGATGGATGCTCCAAGCCAGTTTTACATAGAACCTTCTCGTCGTCTGTCAGGAATCCAGTAACGTGTTCATATCCCAGGTTATCAAAACCCCCTTCGTTGTCATCAAGTTCTGAGGGCCTCATTCGCAGCGCTGTTCGACTGATGCACTCTTTAACATACTTGACTCTTTTGTTGTCGTTGAAAATTGTCCCTTTGCTAAAAGTCACACTTTTACATTCGTTGTTGGGTGTGTTGAGGCCTGGATCATCGTCATGCTGAGACTTCTGTGTGTCTGCGTGAGTGTCTTTCTTCATGGATGAAGGCCTCGTAGGTTTTCCATGGTCAATATTGACCCAACTGTCAACGTGTGAGCTGTCGTCATAACTGGAGTATTCAAATGTTACTTCGTCAACAATCGAATGCGACCAGTTTTTCCCTATCTTCTTTGATTCATGCTGCTCTTTCAGGATCTTCTGTAACGCCGCTCGGCCACACACACATTTTAGCGTTGGTTTCCCGCCACATTCACAGTGGACGCTGCTTTTCATCACCTCCATTGCCTTGTAGCCGGAGTCAATGGAGCTTGAGTTGGACAGTGAGAACAGAGCTCGGAGACTGAACGTGTCATATGTGATGAGGTCTTCTCCCTGCAGGCTGGCGGGATCTAGCGCCAGGCCTTCCACCAAACCATCGCTCATGTAGCTGTCTACATAGCCATCCTGCCTGATATCTTCTAATAAGGCATCGTTGTGTATAATGTCTCTGTTAATCCCATTGGGTGAACTGTCCGAGCGGCCGTAATTCTGTAGCATGCGGTCTGGCACGGACATTTCGTTGTTGTTGATGACGTCAAGAGAGCTGATGGACGCTCTGTGAAACCTTTGTGCGTCTGGCAACAGGGTGTCCATGCCAGGGTGAATGACGTCACTGCTTTGACCGTCGCGCATGCTGATCAGATCATTAATCATGTTCCTCCTGGTGTTCCCTGATAAACTGGTTCCACTTCTAACATTGCTTTTCCCGACATTATCAGCGTCATCAATGTGAACATCACTGTTGTTGTTAAGGCCACCGTTTGAAACATTCACATCTCCATGAGAAAAGTCCCCGATCTCAAAGCTGCTTTCCTCATGTCTCTCCATCGAACTCGTTTGTTCCTTAAGGGCACTTAGCTGGCGTCGTTTGCTGGACGACCTCGTGGTATTGCAGTTGTCGTCTGCCGGTGTCAGTGTTCGTGACGAGTAGAACGATGACGATGGAGATGAGTAACCGGATGTGGATGGGGAGAAGTCGACTACCTCGATGACGTCTGGGTCGTCCCCGGATGCCTCGTATCTTCTCTGACGCGTCAGCTTCTTTCTGTGCCATCGAGATTTTTGTGACGACGATCTTTTCTCCCCGGGGCCATGGGTCAATGTCTCCCCAGCCTTGACCTTGTTTTGTTTAGAACCCGACTCGGATATTTTCGGCACGTTGTGTCTGTGGCCCGCTGGGCCATTCCGCCATCTTGTTTGAACGCCTGTTGAAAGATCCGTTGATGTGTCTCCTGATTGGTTGGCAATGGGTATGTCCGGGGCAGAGACGCTAAGCCTGATGGGACGGTGACGCGGGAGACTCTCGTACATCTCAATTGTAATCTCGCCGACTGGTACGCCCCATTCGCTCTGAGTATCAGAGCAGTCGGCATTGCGGATGGTTTCATTCTCCTGGTAGATGGGGTTGACCTTGACCCCACGGAGTCGCCTACCTGAAATATGGCCTCCGTAGATGGCCTGTAATAAAGCATGCATTAGTCTCATGTTCTGGGTATTTATTGGGGTTTATTCATCTTCATTATACGAACGTAAAATTTTATGTATTATTATGTACAAAACTTTTCATAGATATTAAGATCAGATTTTCATAAATAGAAAATATATTTAAAGACCTTCAAATTCTAGAACATTGCATCTTGCCTTCAACTTCTAGAACATTGCGTGTTGCCTTCAACTTATAGAACATTACATGCGCCACAGCTTAGCACCGGGTTATGAATTTTGTACAATGTCCCAACTTTTTGACATGCTCTAAATTTAACTAATTTTGAATGTTAATGCTTTTTTTTTGGCTATAGTTATCTTGTCTTCAATCAGTTTTCAGGTTTTACAATCATGTCTTAATTTCAACAGAAAGGAAACATATTCCTGAATTCACGTTGTCAAGACATTAAAATGAATTTAAATTTGGGAGGTAAGCTGAATTCAAACATAAATAATAGCCACAATAAATTGTAAACCTTTCTTTAAAGCAATGTCACAATGACATTATAACGGACTGATTTAAAATACACAGCCATGCGCCATTGACAAATTACTTCTTAATTTTATTTTTCGATTTCTAGATTTTTACCCTATGGAGATTTTACTTTCATATTTCGAAAAAAAAAGAAAACATATCAGGAGTCGACTCATTCAATATCTCACAATGATTGATTCATAAATACAAGTGACCAAAAAAAAACCATTAAGAACTGTTTAGTGACGATGTCATAACTTGTCTGCAATGGCCTGGGTGAAGTCCTCTTGTCAGCCTTATTGATGAGCACTGTCACAGCACAGTGCTCTCCCCTATCGATCGCATGACCTTACTATAAATCTTGTCAAGGTCATGGTAATGGGCGTGGTAAGCTTATATTTATATATTTAATATCTTCACCGTGCGGTGCGAGGAGGGATTTCTTTCCAATAGCTGTCCTCCAGGTGGCAATAATTATTGATCTCCCTTTGGTCTAACATGTCAACCGAGAGCCTCGCATTGTCTCTGAGATCAATGGATGCCTAGCTGAGATGGTATGATGGATGCCTACCTGAGATGGTATGATGGGTGTCTAGCTGAGATGGTATGATGGATGCCTTGAGATCGTATGATAGATGCCTAGCTGAGATGGTATGATGGGATCAATGAGTGCCTAGCTGAGATGGTAGGATGGGTGTCTAGCTGAGATGGTATGATGGATGCCTTGAGATCATATGATGGGATCAATGAATGCCTAGCTGAGATGGTATGATGGGTATGCCAACTGAGATGGTATGATGGGGATGCCAGCTGAGATGGTATGATGGGTGTCTAGCTGAGATGGTATGATGGATGCCTTGAGATCGTATGATAGATGCCTAGCTGAGATGGTATGATGGGATCAATGAGTGCCTAGCTGAGATGGTAGGATGGGTGTCTAGCTGAGATGGTATGATGGATGCCTTGAGATCGTATGATGGGATCAATGAATGCCTAGCTGAGATGGTATGATGGGGATGCCAACTGAGATGGTATGATGTGGATGCCTGCTGAGATGGTATGATGGGGATGCCAACTGAGATGGTATGTTTGGGATTCCAACTGAGATGGTATGATGGGGATGCCAAATGAGATGGTATGATGGGGATGCCAACTGAGATGGTATGTTTGGGATTCCAACTGAGATGGTATGATGGGGATGCCAACTGAGATGGTATGTTTGGGATGCCAACTGAGATGGTATGATGGGGATGCCAACTGAGATGGCATGATGGGGATGCCAACTGAGATGGTATGATGGGGATGCCAACTGAGATGGTATGATGGGGATGCCAACTGAGATGGTATGATGGGGATGCCAACTGAGATGGTATGTTGGGGATGCCAACTGAGATGGTATGATGGGGATGCCAACTGAGATGGTATGATGGGGATGCCAACTGGGATGGTATGATGGGGATGCCAACTGAGATGGTATGATGGGGATGCCAACTGAGATGGTATCATGGGGATGCCAACTGAGATGGTATGATGGGGATGCCAACTGAGATGGTATGATTGGGATGCCAACTGAGATGGTATGTTTGGGATGCCAACTGAGATGGTATGTTGGGGATGCCAACTGAGATGGTATGATGGGGATGCCAACTGAGATGGTATGTTGGGGATGCCAACTGAGATGGTATGTTGGGGATGCCAACTGAGATGGTATGTTGGGGATGCCAACTGAGATGGTATTATGGGGATGCCAACTGAGATGGTATGATGGGGATGCCAACTGAGATTGTATTATGGGGATGCCAACTGAGATGGTAAGATGGGGATGCCAACTGAGATGGTATGTTGGGGATGCCAACTGAGATGGTATGTTGTGGATGCCAACTGAGATGGTATTTTGGGGATGCCAACTGAGATGGTATTATGGGGATGCCAACTGATATGGTATGTTGGGGATGCCAACTGAGATGGTATGTTGGGGATGCCAACTGAGATGGTATCATGGGGATGCCAACTGAGATGGTATTATGGGGATGCCAACTGAGATGGTATGTTGGGGATGCCAACTGAGATGGTATTATGGGGATGCCAACTGATATGGTATGTTGGGGATGCCAACTGAGATGGTATGTCGGGGATGCCAACTGAGATGGTATCATGGGGATGCCAACTGAGATGGTATTATGGGGATGCCAACTGAGATGGTATGATGGGGATGCCAACTGAGATGGTATGATTGGGATGCCAACTGAGATGGTATTATGGGGATGCCAACTGAGATGGTATTATGGTGATGCCAACAGAGATGGTATGATGGGGATGCCAACTGAGATGGTATGTTGGGGATGCCAACTGAGATGGTATCATGGGGATGCCAACTGAGATGGTATGTTGGGGATGCCAACTGAGATGGTATGATGGGGATGCCAACTGAGATGGTATGATGGGGATGCCAACTGAGATGGTATCATAGGGATGCCAACTGAGATGGTATGTTGGGGATGCCAACTGAGATGGTATGATGGGGATGACAACTGAGATGGTATGATGGGGATGCCAACTGAGATGGTATGTTGGGGATGCCAACTGAGATGATATGTTGGGGATGCCAACTGAGATGGTATGTTGGGGATGCCAAATGATATGGTATTATGGGGATGCCAACTGAGATGGTATTATGGGGATGCCAACTGAGATGGTATGTTGGGGATGCCAACTGAGATGGTATGTTGTGGATGCCAACTGAGATGGTATGTTGGGGATGCCAACTGAGATGGTATTATGGGGATGCCAACTGATATGGTATGTTGGGGATGCCAACTGAGATGGTATGTTGGGGATGCCAACTGAGGTGGTATGTTGGGGATGCCAACTGAGATGGTATGTTGGGGATGCCAACTGAGATGGTATGATGGGGATGCCAACTGAGATGGTATGATTGGGATGCCAACTGAGATGGTATGTTTGGGATGCCAACTGAGATGGTATGTTGGGGATGCCAACTGAGATGGTATGATGGGGATGCCAACTGAGATGGTATGTTGCGGATGCCAACTGAGATGGTATGATAGGGATGCCAACTGAGATGGTATGTTGGGGATGCCAACTGAGATGGTATGTTGGGGATGCCAACTGAGATGGTATGTTGGGGATGCCAACTGAGATGGTATGTTGGGGATGCCAACTGAGATGGTATGATGGGGATGCCAGCTGAGATGGTATGATGGGGATGCCAACTGAGATGGTATGATGGGGATGCCAACTGAGATGGTATGATGGGGATGCCAACTGAGATGGTATGTTGGGGATGCCAGCTGATATGGTATGATGGGGATGCCAGCTGAGATGGTATGATAGTTATTGCATTGAAGATCATCGCCATGTGAAAGAGTCGCAAAGTTGTTTGAATGTGTCACGACTTGAATGTTTTAGAGCTTGGGTCAGCAAAAAGCTTAAATAAAGTGACTCGACAGATAATTTCCCTATGTAGAACTGATACAATATTGACTCCTTAGGGCAGATCTGTGTATAACACTTACATCTTAGACATCGACAAGGGAAAATTGAAACCTTGCTCAAAAGCCCTGTTGTTTATTTCAGAAAGAAATATAGAAAATGTTCACGATCAAATTGTATTTTCAATACACCCGCTTAGTAATTATTTGCGTAACCTAAAATACTGAGCAACCATTTATTTCACCCCATTATGAATGCACTGGTCAACTTCTTTACTTATTATCCTTTGCTAACAAACATTCACTATGGGGACAATCAAGCTAACATTACAAACTACTATTCGTTTGACATCACGGGTTTATCCTTCTGTTTAAATTTTTAAAATATTTTTGGTGGGGGCCTATTTTTGTACCGCCAACACCTTTCATCTATATATTTCTATTTAAATAATCTTGAGTGAATAGTAATAGTAATAGTAATAGTAATAGTAATCTTGAGTAAATTGCAGACCTCTGTTGTGGCTCTGGCGAGCTCCATTGGTTCAACCAGTTGCGCATGTCAACACTTTGGTAACATTCTCACGTGAAAGCCTCTGAAACAAACACACAATTGAAAAATTGTCATTAATGAGTTATGTAATTTGAATTAACAAACATAAACAACATTCACGGAGTTGAGATTAGAACAGAGGAAATACAACATTGACTGAGTTGAGATTAGAACAGAGGAAATACAACATTGACTGAGTTGAGATTAGAACAGAGGAAATACAACATTCACGGAGTTGAGATTAGAACAGAGGAAATACAACATTCACGGAGTTGAGATTAGAACAGAGGAAATACAACATTGACGGAGTTGAGATTAGAACAGAGGAAATACAACATTGACTGAGTTGAGATTAGAACAGAGGAAATACAACATTCACGGAGTTGAGATTAGAACAGAGGAAATACAACATTGACTGAGTTGAGATTAGAACAGAGGAAATACAACATTGACTGAGTTGAGATTAGAACAGAGGAAATACAACATTCACGGAGTTGAGATTAGAACAGAGGAAATACAACATTGACTGAGTTGAGATTAGAACAGAGGAAATACAACATTCACGGAGTTGAGATTAGAACAGAGGAAATACAACATTGACTGAGTTGAGATTAGAACAGAGGAAATACAACATTGACTGAGTTGAGATTAGAACAGAGGAAATACAACATTCACGGAGTTGAGATTAGAACAGAGGAAATACAACATTGACTGAGTTGAGATTAGAACAGAGGAAATACAACATTGACTGAGTTGAGATTAGAACAGAGGAAATACAACATTCACGGAGTTGAGATTAGAACAGAGGAAATACAACATTGACTGAGTTGAGATTAGAACAGAGGAAATACAACATTGACTGAGTTGAGATTAGAACAGAGGAAATACAACATTGACTGAGTTGAGATTAGAACAGAGGAAATACAACATTCACGGAGTTGAGATTAGAACAGAGGAAATACAACATTCACGGAGTTGAGATTAGAACAGAGGAAATACAACATTCACGGAGTTGAGATTAGAACAGAGGAAATACAACATTGACGGAGTTGAGATTAGAACAGAGGAAATACAACATTGACTGAGTTGAGATTAGAACAGAGGAAATACAACATTCACGGAGTTGAGATTAGAACAGAGGAAATACAACATTCACGGAGTTGAGATTAGAACAGAGGAAATACAACATTGACGGAGTTGAGATTAGAACAGAGGAAATACAACATTGACTGAGTTGAGATTAGAACAGAGGAAATACAACATTCACGGAGTTGAGATTAGAACAGAGGAAATACAACATTCACGGAGTTGAGATTAGAACAGAGGAAATACAACATTCACGGAGTTGAGATTAGAACAGAGGAAATACAACATTGACTGAGTTGAGATTAGAACAGAGGAAATACAACATTGACTGAGTTGAGATTAGAACAGAGGAAATACAACATTCACGGAGTTGAGATTAGAACAGAGGAAATACAACATTCACGGAGTTGAGATTAGAACAGAGGAAATACAACATTGACTGAGTTGAGATTAGAACAGAGGAAATACAACATTGACTGAGTTGAGATTAGAACAGAGGAAATACAACATTCACGGAGTTGAGATTAGAACAGAGGAAATACAACATTGACTGAGTTGAGATTAGAACAGAGGAAATACAACATTCACTGAGTTGAGATTAGAACAGAGGAAATACAACATTGACTGAGTTGAGATTAGAACAGAGGAAATACAACATTGACTGAGTTGAGATTAGAACAGAGGAAATACAACATTCACTGAGTTGAGATTAGAACAGAGGAAATACAACATTCACTGAGTTGAGATTAGAACAGAGGAAATACAACATTGACTGAGTTGAGATTAGAACAGAGGAAATACAACATTGACTGAGTTGAGATTAGAACAGAGGAAATACAACATTGACTGAGTTGAGATTAGAACAGAGGAAATACAACATTGACTGAGTTGAGATTAGAACAGAGGAAATACAACATTCACGGAGTTGAGATTAGAACAGAGGAAATACAACATTCACGGAGTTGAGATTAGAACAGAGGAAATACAACATTCACGGAGTTGAGATTAGAACAGAGGAAATACAACATTCACGGAGTTGAGATTAGAACAGAGGAAATACAACATTCACGGAGTTGAGATTAGAACAGAGGAAATACAACATTCACGGAGTTGAGATTAGAACAGAGGAAATACAACATTCACGGAGTTGAGATTAGAACAGAGGAAATACAACATTCACGGAGTTGAGATTAGAACAGAGGAAATACAACATTGACTGAGTTGAGATTAGAACAGAGGAAATACAACATTCACGGAGTTGAGATTAGAACAGAGGAAATACAACATTCACGGAGTTGAGATTAGAACAGAGGAAATACAACATTGACTGAGTTGAGATTAGAACAGAGGAAATACAACATTCACGGAGTTGAGATTAGAACAGAGGAAATACAACATTCACGGAGTTGAGATTAGAACAGAGGAAATACAACATTCACGGAGTTGAGATTAGAACAGAGGAAATACAACATTGACGGAGTTGAGATTAGAACAGAGGAAATACAACATTCACTGAGTTGAGATTAGAACAGAGGAAATACAACATTGACTGAGTTGAGATTAGAACAGAGGAAATACAACATTGACTGAGTTGAGATTAGAACAGAGGAAATACAACATTCACGGAGTTGAGATTAGAACAGAGGAAATACAACATTGACTGAGTTGAGATTAGAACAGAGGAAATACAACATTCACGGAGTTGAGATTAGAACAGAGGAAATACAACATTGACTGAGTTGAGATTAGAACAGAGGAAATACAACATTGACTGAGTTGAGATTAGAACAGAGGAAATACAACATTCACGGAGTTGAGATTAGAACAGAGGAAATACAACATTGACTGAGTTGAGATTAGAACAGAGGAAATACAACATTGACTGAGTTGAGATTAGAACAGAGGAAATACAACATTCACGGAGTTGAGATTAGAACAGAGGAAATACAACATTCACGGAGTTGAGATTAGAACAGAGGAAATACAACATTCACTGAGTTGAGATTAGAACAGAGGAAATACAACATTCACGGAGTTGAGATTAGAACAGAGGAAATACAACATTGACGGAGTTGAGATTAGAACAGAGGAAATACAACATTGACTGAGTTGAGATTAGAACAGAGGAAATACAACATTCACGGAGTTGAGATTAGAACAGAGGAAATACAACATTGACTGAGTTGAGATTAGAACAGAGGAAATACAACATTGACTGAGTTGAGATTAGAACAGAGGAAATACAACATTCACGGAGTTGAGATTAGAACAGAGGAAATACAACATTCACTGAGTTGAGATTAGAACAGAGGAAATACAACATTGACTGAGTTGAGATTAGAACAGAGGAAATACAACATTGACTGAGTTGAGATTAGAACAGAGGAAATACAACATTCACGGAGTTGAGATTAGAACAGAGGAAATACAACATTGACTGAGTTGAGATTAGAACAGAGGAAATACAACATTCACGGAGTTGAGATTAGAACAGAGGAAATACAACATTGACTGAGTTGAGATTAGAACAGAGGAAATACAACATTCACGGAGTTGAGATTAGAACAGAGGAAATACAACATTGACTGAGTTGAGATTAGAACAGAGGAAATACAACATTGACTGAGTTGAGATTAGAACAGAGGAAATACAACATTGACGGAGTTGAGATTAGAACAGAGGAAATACAACATTGACGGAGTTGAGATTAGAACAGAGGAAATACAACATTGACTGAGTTGAGATTAGAACAGAGGAAATACAACATTCACGGAGTTGAGATTAGAACAGAGGAAATACAACATTGACTGAGTTGAGATTAGAACAGAGGAAATACAACATTGACTGAGTTGAGATTAGAACAGAGGAAATACAACATTCACGGAGTTGAGATTAAATTTAAAACAAGATCCTGTTTTGTGCCTCTTAATTTTTTTTCTTGACCATTTAAAGTTTAAAGTAATCAATTATTATAATGATCTTTCATGTGGCGCGTGAAATGTGAAATGTGAAATGGTCTAAAGACAGAAACATGCACACGTTCGTTGAGGAGAGTGTTATTTAAATGAGAACGTTAATTTTTAATCTGGGACAAAGCTTGACCTAATTTATCAAGAACTGGCAATCAGGTCAACTCACTTTTTTCGAGTAGCTCTTGCAAACGAACACGAATCGATCAGGTAAATTAATTAAAGTGTTTTGAACGTTTTTAGACACAGTGGTTTAAACATGGGCGTAGCAAAGGGGGCTTTTATAGAAAATATTATTATCAACACAGCGGCGTAGCGCGGGTTTCTGTCACCCCTGCCCCTATAAAATAAACGAAAGAGAATTTTATTGGAAAGTAATACCATGAACATAATAAATTGTTGTGTTGGAAAAAAATTGAAGAGTTTTCCTTTCTTGGTCTAAAATTGAAATTCTCTGCTTGTCCTAAAGTCAAGCTCTCTTATGGTAAATATCAATGTTATTAGTTATTTCATTCTTACCACCCAAAATATCTATATTAGTTAATTTTAGTTTTCTCATTATTGATCGGAATTAATTTAAGATTATTTAGACTTTCGTTTAGAGAAGCTTCTCTCGTGGCTGCCATTACGTACGGCAATAGTAAGGAATATTGGAAGTAAATATTTTTAGTTATGGTAATTTGAGCATAATGACGTAATGTACATGGACAAATAAAGTGTGCTTGAATTGATAAATTCATGTTATTGCCCGGGAGTTCAACAAAATTCCTCATTTGTCAATGTCATATGAGATACGTTCTCTAATTTAAGTCATGGTCATCAACGTCCAGTAGATCAGCGGATGAAAGAGAATCATTTCTCTTTTCCGAATTCGATAGTTATCGAAACCTCTCACGAATTTCTATAGTAACCTTATCTTATTTAGAATGCACCTTTATTCTTTACAACTGGTTTCATGTGACAGGGCAGCATCTTCACTATCATTGACAGAAATATTCTCACATATTCTTCGTCTGAAAGGTTCCATTAAAATGCCAATAATTTAATGTACCAGCTATGACATCAGTATTATCATACGGTTGACATGTTTAGATTATACAATTGATAACCATCAAACTAACAAAGAAATTAATGAACACTTTTTAGACACTATAAACAACATAAACCTAGAACAGATAGTGAAAACAGCAACAAGGATAAATAAAACACTAGATTTATTCCTAACAAATAGACCAGGACTAGTGTTAGACTATAAAATAATTCCAGGACTGTCCGACCATGATATTGTTAGGGTCACCAATACAATAAAAACTAAAATTAATAAGATACCTAGAAGTTAGAAGAATAATCTGTCTTTGGAATAAATGTAATTCAATAAAACTACACCAATCAGCGGCTAACTTCCAACAAACTTTCCTAAGTAAATTTAACACAAATAGCCCAGTAGAAGAAATTTGGAAAGATATAAAAACAAATCTAAAAACTATAGTGGATGAGAATGTTCCAACAAAACTAACATCAAATAAAATTAACAAATGCTGGTTCAATTCTAGATTGAAAAAGCTATGCAAACTAAAAGAGAACTTATTTAAGAAATATAAAGCTACCTATTCATATAGGATACACAAAAAATACTTAAAGATTAAACACTTGACACAAAAACTTAGTCGAAACCTCCAAAATGAATATATAAACAATGTAATTACCAAAGATAACATTAAAAACGTATGGTCCTTTATCAAATCTAAAAAAATGGAACCTTCAGGAATAGCCACACTAAAAGGCTCAAATAATAAAACCTATAATGATAATGAAACTAAAGCTAATATCCTTAACACATATTTTGCATCATCTTTTTCTGCCTTAGGTGACAAGGAAGTTTTAATAAATTTAAATAAAATGGAGGAAATAGGTACCATAACTGTAGATGAGATAGGTATACATTCACTCCTAAAAAACTTAAAAATAAACAAAGCTACTGGCCCAGATGATTTGCCTGCAAGATTATTAAAAGAACTAAGCAATGAACTGTCCCCAATCCTTGTAGTTCTCTTTCAAGCCTCTCTAAACCAGGATAAAGTGCCCCAGGATTGGAAATTAGCTAACGTAACTCCACTCTTTAAGAAAGGGGATAAATCAGACCCTGGTAATTACAGGCCTGTATCACTTACTAGTATCACCTAGAACACTAGAATTACTAGAACACATAATATATAGTAGAATAGTTAACTAACTTGACAAATATAATGCCCTATGCCCACATCAACACGGCTTTAGTAAAAACAGATCATGTGAAACACAATTAATAGGTTTAATAGATGAACTATCAAAAGGCTTAGACAAAAATGATCAAATAGATACAATATTACTAGACTTCTCAAAAGCATTTGACAAAGTTCACCACCTTAGTTTACTTAAAAAACTTAACTACTTTGGAATTTCAGGTTCCTTACATCACTGGATCCAAGACTTCCTTTTGGGCAGGGAGCAAACTGTAATAATTAATGGATCTAAATCTGCACCAATAAAGGTTAATTCAGGAGTTCCACAAGGAACTGTGCTAGGTCCCTTACTCTTTTTAATATATATAAATGATTTAACCAACAACATCTCAACAGGAACACAAGTTAGGTTGTTTGCTGATGATTGTATAATCTATAGAACAATTAAATCAGAACAAGATAGCAAAATTTTACAAAAAGACTTAGATGAATTGATAAAATGGGAAACTAACTGGAGTATGAGTTTCCACCCAGAAAAGTGTCAACTGTTAAGAGTAACAAAGAAAAAGAAACAAACAAATTCAAAATATTTCATTCATGGAAAGGAACTAACCCAAACTAAAGATGCAAAATACTTAGGAGTCATAATAAATGAGAAATTATCATGGAATCCCCATGTCAATGAAGTTATTAAAAAATCAAACAAAACCTTAGGCTTTATAAAAAGAAACCTTTACAAATTTAATAAAGATATAAAACTAAAATGCTATCTCACTTTGGTGAGACTTGTACTAGAATATGCATCTTCTGTATGGGACCCATCCACCAAAGAAAACATTGATAAACTAGAACAAATCCAAAAAAGAGCTGCCAGATTCATCACTGGAGAATATTCAAAACTGACTAGAATAACACCATTAGTTAAATCATTAAACCTTGAAACACTAGAGGATAGAAGGACCAAGAGCAAAGTAGTAATCATACATAAAGCAATTAACTCTAATTTAGAAATACAACACAAAGATAACTTAATACAACCCTCAGATAGACATAAGGATAAAAGCACCTTTCTTATTCCGTATGCGAGAACAAACTCATACAAATTTTCGTTCTTCTCGTCCGGAATTCGGGCGTGGAATGGATTGCCTGAAGAAACCAGGAAAGCCAAAACTTTATCAACATTTAAAACTCTAATAAGAATGCAGGACTAAACACAAACCATAGATAAGCGTAGGACGCAATAATCTTCTGTATAGAAGGAGCGTCTGAAACAGATAAGATAAGATAAGATAAGATATCATATCACACGTTTTCTTTAAATCATTTTAGAAATGTCGTACGCAGTTTCAACTTTTGTTTCTAAAATTTTTGAAAGTTTTACAACTTTAACTATCTGATTTTCAATCTGTACATCTCGCACACCTTGATTTGTTTGATTCTTATGTGAAATATCTGTGCCTTCATCGAATATAAGGGAACAATTTTTGGTATTTTTGATGATTTTTTGCGAACTTTTATATCTGATTAAACTACAATGAACTCATTTTAATTTTGAGTTAAAATACACTTGATTTAATTTATTTCACATACAGTTTTTGTAGCACTGCATCGTGGATTTTAAGCAAATTCATCAGTTCCAAGTAATTGCCTTAAGTTTTACCAGTATTATCCTCTCTGTAACCGCGAAAATCCAATTTTTATTTGGCAGAATTTAATAATACCAAATATTTTACCAAGAACTTCTTATCATTTCGTTTTTTTTTCTTACAACGTAGTGTAACTCATTTTCAATAGTCTAGTCTCTTAAGTCCGGTATAATCTTTAAAGATTTAAATAAAACGAATCTGCTTACATTTCTAAAATAAATTTTAATAAGCTTATAGCTGATGGTCTTAAAATACAGGACAGCAGACGCCCTAACGTGTGTAAATACTCATTCATGAGTGGAAAGCATACAGGAGGTCAAGAGAAGCTCAAAGAGATGTATTTTAATATTATTACAAATTAGCACTTTGCCTATGCGCTTCTTCAACTGAAACGAACTCTTAATTTTGTTTGTACACTAAAAATTTGTTGCGCATTCTTTTCCACGTGCACACGCGGTTGGGAAGTTCTAATTGTCCTTACAGGCAAGGCATTAAAAATACTTCAGAATACAAAATAGTGAATATATCATTGCGTCATAAAAAGGTTATTCTGAACGCTATAGAAAAACTAACAGAGGCAGACGAAACGCTAAATACACGAACAACGCAGGAGCGTAGCTAGTCATAATGAAATCTTTTTCGTCTCTAACTTGCTTAGACAGCTGGAAACATGTACTTTATGAAGTTAATGATACCCGAACTTATCTACTAACGTATAGTGCTAAAATGCTTTGCAGGGGCTATTCACGGATAAACTAATGGGATCCGTAGATAATGATTTGAGCAGCTAATCTAAAGGACTGAAGATTTTTTCTTCAAATTAAAAATCTCACGCCACATTGTCAAACGAGGACTATTTTAACTCACCCAGAAAAGTATAAACTGTTAAGAGTAACAAAGAAAAAGAAACAAATAAATTCAAAATATTTCATTCATGGAAAAAAAAATAATCCAAACTAAAGATGCAAAATACTTAGGAGTCATAATAAATGAGAAACTATCATGGAATCCCCATGCCAATGAAGGTATTTAAAAATCAAACAAAACCTTAGGCTTTATAAAAAGAAACTTTAATAAATGTAATAGAGATATAAAACTAAAATGCGACCTCACTTTGGTGAGACCTGTACTAGAATATGAATCTTCTGTATGGGTCCCATCCACCAAAGAAAACATTGATAAACTAGAACAAATTCAAAAAAGAGCTGCCAGATTCATTACTGGAGAATATTCAAAACTGACTAGAATAACACCATTAGTTAAATCATTAAACCTTGAAACACTAGAGGATATAAGAACCAAGATTAAAATAGTAATTATACATAAAGCAATTAATTCTAATTTAGAAATACAACACAAAGATAACTTAATACAACCCTCAGATAGACATAAGGATAAAAACACCTTTCTTATTCCGTATGCAAGAAAAAATACATACAAATTTTCGTTCTTCCCGTCCGGAATTCGGGCTTGCAATAAGTTGCCTGAAGAAACCAGGAAAACCAACACTCTATCAACATTTAAAACTAAAAAGAATGCTGGACTAAACACAAACCATAGATAAGCGTAGGACGCACTAATCTTCTGTATAGAAGGATCGTCTGTAACAGATAAGATAAGATAAAAAAGTGATCTAATGAATTCAAGCCAAATTAACTTATTCAAGTTTATTAAGATATGTATGCTCGAAGTTAGCCTGCCTAATATAATAACTTTACTCCATAAGTAATTCCAGCTGCGAGAGAAGCTTCTCTAAAGAAAAAGTAATGAAACCTTCATTACGATCAACTATGATTACAATAAGATTGACTAATCTATGGCTATTTTGGCTATGGACATTGACATGGCTGACAACATTCATACATCAAAGCTTGTTCCATGAGGAAAAGCAGAAAACTCCAATAGTAAATTAAGAAGTGAAAGTATTTCTATTTATTTCAAACATACAAATGTATAATGTCCTTATTACTAGTGTCCAATAAAAATTCGCTTTTCTTTATAGAATCAACATATTTTACAGGGGAGGGACCGGCAAACTTGGCTTCTGCCCGGGTAGCAGTAACCCACGATACGCTGCTGAAAACATTTTACTCGAAATTTTTTTTATCCATAGGCGTGATTTCTAAAGGAAGTCTTTGATGTCTTCGAAATCCAATCCAAAAGTGCGTATGGTTAATGCTTTTATTTTCGGTAAACAAAGTATCCATACTACATACTTCTAATTCCTGTAAACATGGTTTGTCTGTCGCTTCTAATTTCTGTCCACGAAGGGTGACCACTACTTCGATGTCTGTCAAAAAAGGGTGGCCACTACTTCGATGTCTGTCTACAAAGGGTGGCCACTACTTCGATGTCTGTCAACAAAGGGTGGCCACTACTTTAATTTCTATACACAATGGACGATTATTACTTTAAGTTGTGTACACAAAAAATGGATGAATACTTCGCCTCGCAAAAACCCTAACACTGATATTAACCGCTTAAATAATTGATGAACGTTTTCCCACCATAAATTAGTTGGTCTCCTCGGGGAGACATCAGGTTCCAATGTAATCTGTAACCGAGTTGATGGTGAGTGCAAATGCTTTCTATGTGGGAATTAGTTCCTTTATGTTGGGCTCGCATTGATACATAGTCCGTTTGGTCAGAGCAACAAATGGTGTGTTTAAATCCATACATATGTTTTATCATAAGACAGTTATGATATATAGTATAGATAAATGTAGAAAGAATCTTATAAACATTTTTAAAATGGAATAAACGAAGACGGAAAGATGCGTAGCTTTACCAAAAGATTTCTTGACGAAGCGGTGCTATGATACTTAATGGAGTTGAAATAGATGTAATAAATAACTAGTCTATGATATACAGTAATCCCTCGCTACTTCTCGGTTCACTTTTCGCGGACTCACTGCTTCGCGGATTTTTAAAAAAATAATATAGTAGTGGTATTAGAAAAGTTGCCCCAGAAATGGTACCACCGTCTGAAGAGACGTAAAATAAAGTCCCCGGCCGCACAGTAAAAGTCATCATCACCTTCATCGTCCTTATTTTTACTGCACAGCATATTCATCACGTCATGTATAGCTACGTGAACTTCGCTATACTGTACCAATAAACCTATCTACCGATTTCGTATTGCTGAAAAATTGGTGTCCCTACTTCGCGGATTTTCACCTATCGCGGGGTCTCCCGTCCCCATAAACCGCGATAAACGATGCTCACTGTATAAACCGCGATAAACGATGCTCACTGTATAAACCGCGATAAACGATGCTCACTGTATAAACCGCGATAAACGATGCTCACTGTATAAACCGCGATAAACGATGCTCACTGTATAAACCGCGATAAACGATGCTCACTGTATCCCAAATTAAACCCTGTGGTGGCAGCCGTCTCATTTAATGATGTAGGCCTCAAGCAAAGGTTAGGTATTTGTACCTGGCTCCAACTTAAAAGTTAGAGCTTAGCTGGTCATAACACTTCATAACATAGTTCCTTAACTATCTTAGGCCCCCAGAAATGGCAGGGGTAGCAATGATAACTTTGTTCTGTTAGGGGCCGTCCATAAATGACGTCGCGCTCCTAAGGGGGGGAGGGGGGTCACACTTTTGTGACGATGCGTGACGAGGGGGAGGGAGGGGGGTTGAAGAAATGTGACATCACATCAAAAGGGTAACTTTAAATAAAACTTCCACTGAAATATTTGGTGGCTTACAATTTATTTAATGACTTTTAATTATTTTTTTTAAAATATTTTTTTTTAATCAGGGCTTCTCAATGTGCCGGTCGGTATGCCATCAGACGCTGGTTGGCATAAGCTATCCGAGACGAAAATTAAATCTAATTTTAATCCTTAAGTTTGAGAACTCACAAGATAACGTATGAAATTGTTACACTGTGTCGTTTGATGTTGACATCAAAGCATTTGTTATGTAACCGCAGCTCCGTCGGCGAACTTTTTTGCCCGTTACCCCGAAATATACAAGTTTATGTGTGCGTTACCCCCCCCCCAACCCCCAGACTCTAGGTACTGCTCACATGACTCGGGGATTTGGGGGATCGTTGTTAGCTCCAAATGCTAATGGTGAGTTTTACAAGCACGACACGTGTCTAAAAATGATCTTAATAGAATTATGTGTAGATATTTTAAGTCAAAACGACACGGAATATCCTTTTTCTTTAAAAAAAAGGGGGGGGGATCTATTTGATAGAATTATGAACATTTTAAGTTTGACATAATTGTTCGGTTGGTTTTTGGTCAAACGCCCCTGGTCATTCTAGATATAATGATAAATGATCCCATTTAAAAGTTGTCAAGTATTCATTAACTTTATTTAATGCATCAAATTCTTGACATCGCAATTCGAGAGGAGCACAAAACAACTTTTCTTCTTCAGTTTTTAAGGAATTAATTTTAAATATCACAGAAAGGATACTTCATACAGTTAAGTCATGTGGATTAAGATTATTGTCACTCGTGTCAAAATAAATGAAAGTAGGGTGGATTTAGGTGTCTTTGTATAGTACGTAGGTAAGTAATCTACATAGTTGTAAAAAAAATTTAAAAAGCCTTTTCTGGAAGGAACCGGTTCAATAATGGGCATATGTTCCAAGCGTTCACGTACACATGACGTATTTTAATGTATCTAGTGGATTGTAGTGGATGTTATATGTCCCAAATGAGTCTGCATTACCCCCAAGAATTCCCTTTTTGACCCCAGTTCAGGTTATTTACCCCTGTTCGCCGACCTCTTTCTTACGGGATGCCCCTCAGTCAATTGAGGGATTTTTAAAAAATACATTTAAAAATTATTATTTTTAAATATTCTTTTCTAAACAAAGACGCTAACCTTGATGATTAATAGCCAATGTTTAATTTGTATTCATTAAAATAAAATATAATCTAAGGATGTTAACACAGTTCGTTTTTTGAAGGCCGTTTAAACGTTTTGGAAAAAATGCTTCACGCGGGTTACGATATTACAATGTAGACCTTCACTAAATAAATAATAAATACTTAAATGACAATAAAAGTGATTTGAAACATACTTATTTTCAAATAGAAAATAAGGTGTCTTTTTTGTGTTTTTTATAGAGGGTGCTTTGTGACGTATTTTTAGAGGGGGGGGGGTCTAACTTTTTGTGACGACGCGTGACGAGGGGGGGGGAGGGGGTCAAAAATCGGCAAAAATCGCGTGACGTCATTTATGGACGACCCCTTACTATCGTAGGCCCCCAGAAATAGCAGGGGTAGCAATGATAACTTTGTTCTTTAACTATTGGATTCGAGCGGGGGTCATTACTTTTAGGACGAAAGTTATGGGTTTCAGTAATGTCTAATTTAGGAGTGAAAATGATAATATGATAACATGATAATGTGATAACATGATAATGTGATAACATGATAATGTGATAACATGATAATATGGTAACATGATAATAACACAAGAAAAAATATTCAGGCCATGTAGCTTCAACCGTAAAAATAGATGTCTTAAGAAATTTGTGGAGCTAATCAAATTATCAAAAACCGATAGAAAATATTCATTTGTGATCAATAATAAAAGTGTTCATAAGAAATGAATAAATAAATACACCATCCCCGCATTTATGAACAAGAAGTTTACAGAATATGACCTATAAGTCCACTTAGGACTTTTATGGGTCCATATCAAAAATGGCCCCGGTAATTTAACTTGTCCAACTTTCTACAACCAACAGGCCAATCTTTAGTTAAACAGTGAATTACGACAACTTTAATGACATATTAAGGTGACGAGATCTAAAAAAAACATCTTTAGTTTGACGAAATTCAAATATTATCAAGGTAAAAAAACCACACTTAGATAAATGGAAGGTGGGGTTAACACTACAGCCGAGGGAAGCAACAGAATTGTAGTAGGCTACTAGTACATGTATTACACATGAAGTTTCCATCTCAAATTATACTTTATTATTAATTTATAAATTTAGTGAGAAAAATTCAATCGACATATTTATTTTGGGGTGCTAATTATTTATAAATGAAAGCTGTTATTTACCACTTAGCTTTTGTTTTTCTTTCTTTCAGTTGGGTGACGTCATAGCTCAATCATATCATTCACACCATTCACACTCCATTTCTTCATTCAACTGATTCATATCTTTAACTTATCGAAACTTACTCATATTATTCGCCTAATTCAAATCATTAAACTTTTGTTACCATAAAATCCAGAAGATATACTTCCTTTTTTAAAAAGAAGAGAACGTGCTTATTCGAAATAATTTTCTAAAAAAATGTAAATAAAATATGTTTGATGGTTAATGCGTATATTAATAATTATTTTAAAAAAGATTCTCACCTGTGAAGTAAAAATGTGTAGGTCTTCAGTCCAAGCTACTGTAGTAACCACATGCCGAGATGCCAGCTGGACCAACTTCCCCAGCAGACGACAGAGCAGATACGAATCTAACAACTAACAACGCGAGGGTCGCTTGCGCTTGGCAGTAACTCCACATATTGTGCCAGACTTGTCTGGCAGTGGCCTCCCTTCGTATTGACAGCATGCCTTGTTCCACCCTTCTTTCCATTCGATCTTTTACTTGTACTCACCAACATACGTGTGGTGATGTTTGCCTGAGCCAGTGGGGATCAATCTTAACTATGTTGGGTCAATCTATATAGCCATTTGGCTACCGTGAGCAGTGGCTACCAGTAAATAATCGGGATTAGTGAACCTGGAAAAAAAACAGGAATTTCTTGTCTACATCAGCTTCATAGATTACTTTGCCTAGAAACGACAAGTACCATGGCGATTTTGCTTTGAAGTAAAAGTATGTGTGCGGGGGATTTAGAACTTGATACAGAACTAATTATATAAAGTCCTTACACAAAAGTCTTCACTGTATTCGGGTAAATTTTATTACAACTCCCCCCCCCCGACCACCCCCGCCCACAAAAATATATTTTAAAATGTAATAGTTTTTTTAAAAAATCGGCAACACAAAAGGAAAAAAGACGCTTAAATCACACATTATTATTTTAAGAATTACAATTATCTTGGATGTGACATGTTAAAGAGAGAGTGAGATTCCAACGATCAATGTTTTATAGTTAAAATTTGTTGAGTAACTGAAGAAGTTTATAGTCATACTTCAGTTTGAGTCCGTCTCCGCTCTCACGATGCACATCAGCTGCCACTGACAGCATAGCCTCCACCATCGTACCTTCCATCAGTGCCACATCCATCCATTCCATCCACGCTGAACATGCATGCACCATCCATGCACACTGCATTCACTCACGCTATTATCACTGGATGCCTACTCAACGCAGCGTGACCTGCTGACGCATACATTGCCTGATACACCTCCTCAGGTGCCTTCCTGACTCTCCTATCCTCCTAGCTCCGTGCCTGCATGCCTCGACTGCATGCCTGCATCCTGCATACTTCCTGTCTTCCTGCACGCATCCATCCACAAATTGCCTACTGCATCATGCAATGCCAGTCACTACATGCATCCTTGCTTGCACGAATCGCATCAATCCACCACCCATCCATTATCACTCATGCTCGAGTCACCATATCTGCCTGCCTCCAGTCATCTAGCCTCTGCATCTCCATCTGCACCAGTCGGCCTCTCATCCATGCATCTCCTGGATCCAGTGCCTGACTGAATCCATCATGCCTCCATACTGCATCCCTTTACATCCATGACCACTGCCTCACAATACATAATCCATCATCGCAATATCGATCCATCATGCTTGCGATGCACCATTCCATCAGCTCAATCAGCCTACCGTCACTGCCAGCATCTTCATGCTGCACATCCATGTACACCTCTACTCCATCCATCCATCCATCCATCCACCCACCCATCCATCCATCCATCCATTCACCAATCCATCCATCCACCCACCCATCCATCCACCAATCCACCTATCCATCCACCCATCCATCTACCCATCCATCCATCCATCCACCCACCCATCCACCAATCCATTCTTCTGGTACACATAAATCAAGAACAAGAGAACAAAACTTCATTTCAATAAGTAAATCCCACATCAGGGGCGTATACAGGAGGTGTAGGGCGGATGACACGAACCCAAGCTATGCCACTCCCTTACATATATTATTCTCTAGAGAATGAAACCGTGCTTACATAACAAAAGGAGGACATGAAATTTAATTATTATAAACGATTTGTGCATATAATCATATACATATTTACCATCAATTATCTCTGACTCACTGTGGCCTAAGTTATTTTTCGGTGCAGTAATTTGGTGCGCTGCTTTCTAAAATTTATCGCCGTAAAAAGATATTATATGACGTCATTGTCTTAGCTAATATTTTAATTTTGGAAAAGGGAACGATATAAAAAGAGGATTTGAGGATTGTTAATTATGAAATACTTTGTGTACATTTCAGGAAATTTGGTATTTCGTATTTAGTTAGCTGGCGCCCAAGCACAACACCCTCAATTATCACTGACTCACTCATTCCATAACGCCGAAAGCACCCTATGATTAAATAAACTAGCGCTGGAGGCACTGTTTACAACACAAATGTTGACGTCAAAGGTTCGTGCGTTGTTTTGTTAATGTTAATCTGGAAACCAAAATGATTGTGATTTTTAAGTCTATATTTTCAATTTTTTTTTAAAAAGCAGAGTGATGTCCCAGTCCTTAACGTTTACTGTTATTTTTAGGCTATCTTTCACAATCTGAAACATACACATCATTGAAATTCTGCATATATATTAATTGATTTCAAATATCCTCTAAAATATCTTCGTAAGTACCAAAACAATAATTAACTTGGCTAAAGCAAAGAGAACGGTGCGCTCAACTATTTACATTGTTATTGCAGAGTGTAACTTCCGGGAATGAAATGTTGTAAGCAAGATGGCGGGCTAAACAACAAGGTAAAAGCAAAGAGAACGGTGCGCGCGATAAATGGTAATTTTGGCTGCTATATTTGTTTCTTCCATTTTAATTTAAAAAATAGACAACTAAACCTAACCCAGACCCTAAAATTACAACCTTAATTACGTTTATGGATAAAAATAATTGGACTTATTCCCTTTTTAAGTGTAAAAATACAACATTTCATTCCCGGAAGTACGCGCTCTGCCATAACAATGTATCAATGTAAATAGTTGAGCGCACCGTTATCTTTGCTTTAGCCAACAATCTCAGGAAACCCTCGCTAAAATTAATGCTGAAAAATGAAGAAAATTAAAGCTGGAAACTGAAGAGCAGGCAGCTGCACGTCGAGAAGCAAATGCAGCTTCACAACGTAATCGAATTGCACTTCAAACCGATGAGGAGGCAGCTACATGTCGAAAAGCTCATGCCGACTGTGCTGAATAAGTACCATGGTAGGGAATGAACATTATGTGTTAAAATAAAACATTTAAATATGTGTTAAGCTGAAAAACATTGCCAAATGCGACACAATCGTAGTTACCATTTAAATAATTTTCAATATTGATTCAAAGTTTCTGATAATTATTTCGCTGTTTTTCAATTATTTAAAAATAGTGATTTTAATCACTCATATTGTGAGTAGAACTCTGAGTAGAAGTAAAATAAAGTGACATTTGAAAGAAAAATGTTGAAATTTATTGATATTTTATTTTAGATCAACATCAATTACTTATCAAATTCAAGGACATTTTCATTTGTTATATAACCAAATACATAAAAGTTTCCAAGTAAATATGATGATATAGTTGGAAACAGCCAGTTTTTCGACTGCCTCTCAGTGTGAAATAACAAAATTACGGGGGAGCCTTCGTAAAATTTTGCAATACCCAGTCCTTAACGTTTACTGTTATTTTTAGGTTATCTTTCACAATCTGAAACATACACATCATTGAAATTCTGCATATATATTAATTGATTTCAAATATCCTCTAAAATATCTTCGTAAGTACCAAAACATTAATTAACTTTTATTTATATATTTAACTATTTTCGTATTCATTATTTTGGACCGTAGAAACACTATGGAAGTGGCCCAAGATCCAATGGAAAGGAAGCGCAGGTTAGCAAGAGAACGTCAAGCAAGGTGGCGAGCTAAACAATCTCAGGAAACCATCGCTAAAATTAATGCTAAAAAACGACGAAAATTAGAGCTGGAAACTGAAGAGCAGGCAGCTACACGTCGAAAAGCAAATGCAGCTTCACAGCGTAATCGAATTGCACTTCAAACCGATGTGGAGGCAGCTACACGTCGAAAAGCTCATGCCGCAGTTGAACGTAATCGGATTACACTTCAAACAAATGAGAAGGCAGCGGCACGTCGAGAAGCAAATGCCGCTTCACAGCGTCGTCGAGTTGCGCTTGAAACTCCATCACAAAAGCAAGCACGTCTAACAGCAAACTCAGCATCATATCAGCAAGCTCAAGAACGCATTAGCCAAACAATTCAAAATGTTGCAAGTAACTTCGATGAGACAAATGTTGATTAACATCACTGCGCACCTTTTCATGCGTGTCAATTTTGTGTCTCTCGAAATTTTGCTGCAGAGCGTCCGGCAGACAAGAAATTCACAAGATGTTGCAGGAAGGGTCGCGTCTATTGCCAAAGCCTACAAATGTTGGCGGAACTGTACTGCCATATCCTACGTTTCTACAACAGCTTCTCTCTGATCCAACTCATCCACAATATAGACATTTTCGCGATAAGATCCGCTCATACAACAATGCAATCTCTTTCGCATCAATGGGTGCAGAAATCATCAATTTTACAGGACGCGGTCCTTATGTCTTCAAAATTCACGGCCAGACATGTCACCAAACATCACATACTCTGCCAGTCAACGATCAAGCACCACAATATGCTCAATTGTATATGCTTGATACTACAACTCAAGCAACTGACGTTCGTCAGCAGCATCAAGCAAACGAGGATTGCCGACAGGAAATTGTGTATCAGCTTGATCGCTTTGTCAGCGATAACAATCGGCTCGCACAATGCTACCAGCTAATGCACGAGATCGAGACGCGAGAAGCACAGAATGCCGCTCAATTAGGACTTACCATTCCTATTGTTTCGATGGCCTTTTATCGCGATCGACAGTCTGATCAGAGGCTATACAATGCACCGACATCCAATGAGATCGCCATGGTCTTTGTGAATGAGGACGGAGAACCTCCCTTCGAGAGAGACATACACATCTATCAAAAAAATCTTCAAGATCCCAATCAAGCCTTCATCAAATTTCGCATTTTAAGCCCTAATATGGACCCCATGACTTACGCGATCATGTTTCCGTACGGCTGGCGAGGCAGGGTGGCAGCCATATTGGCAATGCGAGTCATACGAAGGTGCAACGCTTGCAGAAAAGCGTAGGAATGTCAGCATGTTGCAGTACAAAGCTGCTCTCAAAGCGATTCGCGATGACTTCAGTCCGATTATGAGTGCTGAAAGGCTCACGCAACAGTGGTTGGTAGATTCTTACCTTCAAGTAGAAGCTAACAATCTCAACTACATCATGCAGAATCAGAAGCGACTGCGATCAGAGCAATATCAAGGACTGGCTGATCATATGGCTAACTTAGCGGAGAATCAGAATTTTGCAGCAGGCGTGTCTATCATCCTTCCATCGTCATTCGAAGGCTCACCGCGTAACACGAGAGAGAGATGCTGCGATGCAATGTCAATTTTTGCAAAGTGGGGAGCACCCTACGTCTTCATCACATTTACGGCAAATCCAAGCTGGCCAGAGATCGTCGCCAACATGCGACCTGGAGAGCAAACATGCGATTGTCCCGATTTGGTAGCAAGAGTGTTCAAACTGAAGCTTGATTCGTTGATGGAGGGCATTACAAAGCATGGAATCTTCGGACAATGTCTCGCTTTCGTGTACAGCATTGAGTTCAAGAAACGTGGCCTCCCACATGCTCACATCTTGGTAACATTGAGAGCGGAGGATAAATTCACAATGGTGCACAGAATTGGTCAATACGTCAGCGCTGAAATTTCCCCAGAATCAAGTCCGCGACTTCGGGAAATAGTCACCCGATGTATGATGCACGGTCCGTGTGGCTCTGCCATCTTACAAGCACCGTGTATGTGTAAATGGTTTACTTTTATATGTGTTTTGTAGGCGTTCTCACAATACAAACTTTCGTGCAATAAATCCTTGAAATACTAATGTCAACATAATAACTTTAATATTCACATTATATACAAAAGTATAACTTTGAGGTTTCACAACGTGGAGACATCAGCCACACATCCGCCATTACTTCATATCAACTGCTTTCGGGCGCTTTCTACCCATGTGACATCTCTGTCATTAATCTCGTGATTATCACGTGACATTCACCCCTATCCTTCAAAAAAAATGTTTGTGAAATACATTTTTGGTCTTAATATAATCAAATTAATCTACATTCAAATATTCATCATCATTGGACAATCATTACTTTACACACAATATCTAGACATGAAAATCAAGATAAAAAAATCTGTAGGACTTCAACAGTCTACCTGTACTAAAAAAATGAAACTGAAATTTTAAAACAACTATAACTTTGTGTAATTAAAATACTTTTAACAATTAATATTCATAAAATTAAAATTAAATATATTGTCCAGTGGAATTCAAACACTGCTCCTTTTTTATTGTTCAGCGAATAAAAATACTAATATTAATACAGTCTCTGGTTTTATCATTTGTGAATTCACAGAATGTCTTTATTTATTGTCATTCTACTTAATATGTCTGCAACAACATTGTCCTTTCCTTTAACAGGTTTAATGTCAAATTTGTAATCGGCTAATAGCATAGCCCAACGATTTACTTTTGCGTTGCTGATTTTCTTCTTGTTGAATGCCACAGAAGAGTGAATGTTCTACCTAGAAGGTATTTTTGAAGTTTTTGTAGAGCCCACACTATGGCTAAACATTCTCTCTCTATGATGCTGTAGTTACCTTCTGTTCTTGTCAAATTTCTGCTCAGATATGTATAGGATGGAGGATACCACCATGTTCTTGCATGAGGCACGCTCCTAATGCAATGGACGATGGATCAGTAGGAACAATGAAAGGTTTTTCTCATTGAGGTGTAACCAAGATGGGTTTCTTCCTAAATGCTTCCTGAATGTTCTCCAATGCGTTGAGGCAATCTCCTGAAAACTGAAATTTTCGAAAATCTGTGTTTTTTGTAATTTCTGTTAGTGGGTGAACAATTTCTGCATAATTTGCAATGAAATGTCTTTAAAAGTTACATAGTCCCAGCAAGGCTTGCACTTGTTTCTTAGATTTTGGGACTGACAGGTTAAAGATCTTGTTTTCATTCTCTGCAGTAGGAGTGACTGCACCATCTCCTATTCTGTATCCCAGAAAATCAATATATTTCTTTCCAATGTTGATTTTTTCTGGTGAGATTGTCACATTATGTTTCTTGAGTCTATCCAGTACAGCTTCAAGTGTATGGATATGTGTTTCCCAATCTTTAGTGTGGATACATATGTCGTCTACATAATGTACCACATTTGAAATGCCTTGTAACATCACTTTCATAAATCTGCTAAAAGTGGCTGTACTGTTGACTAATCCAAAGGGCATCACTAACCATTCATCCATGGCTATAAATGCAGTGTATTTGACAGAATCAGGATCCATATTTATCTGCCAAAAACCTCTGTTTAAGTCAAATGTAGTGAATATTCTGGAATTATCAATTCTGTCTATAATGTCCCTTGGGTCTCCGATAGGTTCATGGTTTAATTTTGTAATATTATTCAATTGTCTGTAATCGCAGCATAGTCGAATCTTTCCATTCGTCTTTTTGACTATGACAGTTGGTGAGGTATAGTTAGCCACAACTGTTGTTCTTATTTTGTTGTCTTTGAGTAGGTAATCAATTTCTTGTTTTACTGTGTCTCTATATGCCATTGGAATAGGATATACTTTGGTCTTGAAAGGTTCATGTTCTAATAGTTGTATCTTATGAGTCACAGTTTTTGTGTTTCCTGTTTCTTTTGTGATGACACCTTGTATTTTTGAAAAAATTTCATCACTCTGTGTTTCATATTATCTGGTATGTCAGATGATATTCTTTCACTGTCAGGGATTTTCTTTTTCATTGTACTGTCATTTTCATCATTTTCTTTGCTGATGATATTTATTGTTTGTTTTTCTTCTTTATTGTCACCATACGCTCTTAGTTTGTCAATATGTAATGTTCCCACATGTCCTTTTATATTGACACTATATGTGACATCACTAAGTTTCTCTTCAATGGTGTATGGACCTTCCCATGTGATTTCGTTCTTTCCGTTTGGTAACAATACTAAGACTTGTTTTTCTGGCTCAAATGTTCTTAATTGTCTGTGTTTAGTTTTGATTTCTCTATGTCTTGTACTTAGCTTGATTAGTCTTTGTTTTGGTGTTTTAATACTGTAGAGTATTTTATCTCTAGTTTCTGACATCAGCTTATATCTGTCCTGAATGGTACCTTCTTTGCTTATAAGTCTTTCTTTGAAATTTCTCAAAGGACTTGCAGGGTTTTGACCAAACATTAACTCAAAAGGACTAAAACCTGTGCTTTCATGCTTGCTGTTGTTGTATGCAAATAGTACTAAAGGTAATGAAGCCGAGTGGTGGCTAAGTTAAATAATAATAATACTAATGAAGTCCAAGTCACTTTGTAAAGGATAACAAATAGTTTATTTCTGAATTACAAGAATACACGGTGAACAAGTCACTCCGCTCTCTACGCTACCTCACACAGACCAGGGGCAGTGTGTCACTGGCCCACCGGTGTGTCCCTGCCCATCACGTGACTGACCTCCCCGTGCAATAAAACACGGGTAGTTGGTCAGTCGCTCTGGGTGAACTCCAGTCGCATCGAGGGCTGGAGTAAACCTGCACTGACCCGTGAATGTCACTAAAGCAGACTGCTGAGGTCAACTCTAGCAGACGGCTACAGTTTCCCCAGGCCCCTGAATGCCAGCGCCCTCGCTGGTAAAATATAAATAATCAACAACATATGATAATATGTTATATTAATAACATTGTTATCCAACACTGTTAAACAATATCGTTTACACCTTAATTAGAACCAATGTTAAACATTCAATTGTTATTATCACGTTGAGTGGACATCTGACAACGTCCACGGAATACAACAACGTGTCCGCTATCTTGACATCATTCATGATCTGTGCGGCTTAGTTGGAGGAGATTGTTTCGTCCATCTTGCGTAGTCAGTAACATAGCCGAGGTCTTTTGGGTGCCCAGTGTACTCTGGCTTGTTGATGAGCTGGTTAGTTGGGTGTTCCCGTGATACTGGTCTAAGTGGGTTATGGTCAGGGGTATTAGACCGTCGTACCCGTGACCCAAGTCAGCCATGTAGTGGGGCCGTTCTTGTGTGACAGGCTCGTCTAAAACAGTGTTTGTTTGTGTAGAGCTGTTGACGGTTGTTTTAGTGGTCAGGGGATTCTTCTCAGGTCTGCATCGTTCTGACCTAGGCCAGATAGGACCTTTGTGAGAATCAATTGGAGGTGTGCTCTCTTTAAGGAAGACATCCGTAGTCACATGTTTATGTTTTCGGCTTTCTCTTGAAGGTAATTGCCGTTGATGGCCATCGGCATGATATGTCGTCTTGCCGAAATTTGGGATATCAGGAGTTTGAAATCCACAATACGATTTACGACGGTTCAAAGTGTTACCTTGCTTGATTAACCGTTCTTTGTTGACTCTGCCGTGGCAGACAGTACAACAATCCATATTTTCAATGTCCCTCAGAGGACGAGATGACCTGTCGCTCCCCACACGACGTAACTTCCGTGAAGTGTGCTGCCAGTTACATGTATTGTGACTGGTTCCCCTGTCCCTGTCATCTTTGTTTTGCGAACTAGGAGACGCTGTCATGGAGCGTAACGTTGCAATTTTTTGGGCTGGAGTGGACCTCTCAGACCCTCGAGCCTCTTTTTCCTGGTTACCAGGTAAACCTGGGGTTGTGAGGAAATGAGGTGTCCCAGTGTGGTGGTCGACATACCTCTTCTTGGCACGGCAGCCATCCGCTACGTGGCCTTTTCTGTTGCACCACAGACATACCTTTTGTCGGTGACTAGATTTCCGTTTGTTTGACTTAGGATGTCTGGGTGCTGGTGGACAGTAGGCACCGGTGGCGTCCATGTCCTCTCGGTGCTGTTGTATTGACAGGTAGAGCCTATCTTCCACAACTGCTACCTGCTGGTTGATGTAGGCCATCATGTGCTGCGACATCTGTGTCCAGTCCTGGAGAATTCTCTTCTTGCAGCTCTTTCTTCTCTTTCAATTATTGGTTTTTGCCTCTCTTCTTCTTTGGCTATTTTTCGCTTATCTTCTTCTTTGGCTATTTTTAGCTTCTCTTCTTCTTTGGCTATTTTTCGCATCTCTTTTTTCTTCAGCTATTCTTAGCTTCTCTTTTTCTTCAGCTATTCTTACTTTTTCTTCAACAAAGTCTTTCAATTCTTTCCACTTAAGCCAAACTTTTCTGCTTTGGCAGTGAATTCTTTGTAGTAATCCATGTTTAGTTTTATGATATTATATGAGTCAAGCAATTCAGTAAGGTTAAGTATTTATTTATTAAGGTATAAATCCTCCAAATAAAAAAATCTCTAATTCAAAATATGTTAAGTCCAAACAAGTGACACATCTAAACCGTTAAATTTAATTTTGACAAAATGAGGCAACAAAGCATCCTCACACGGGCTCTTAAGTATACTATATATATACGCTCCCTCAGATTGACAAAACACATCCGATGGTTCAAAGTTTTGAATACAATAAGTCACTTAGTCACATTTTCCGATTTCCGAACTTTAGAGTAGTTTTTAGACACTTCAATCCATTACTAAAAATTGCAATCCTCACAACTTCCACACAATGAATGGATACAACTTAAGTTCCTTGATTCAAATTTTACACTGACACAGTTGTTAATAGCCCATAGCTTCCCAAGTTCAAGGTTATGTTTACAGTTCTTTCTTGGAATCCATTAGTAATAGCCTGTGTCACGTGGACACTGTGTGTTCAACATGCCTCGACCCAGATTCAGGGCGTGTAGCTGCTATGTGGGAAGTCAAGCCGCCATCTTGAAAACTTCTTGTATTAAATAGTTCATAGAATTACAAAAGTTTATTCACTGCTGCTTACGAACTTGAATATTCACAATTTATGATAGCTCACAATATTTCTTCCTTTAATGAATACTTCCCCTTTTTAAATACACAATACTGGTCACTTCCACGAATACCTCTCTTCCTGTACTATATGAATACTACCAACATGAATTTTGTTCCGACACCAATGTAAATGGTTTACTTTTATATGTGTTTTGTAGGCGTTCTCACAATACAAACTTTCGTGCAATAAATCCTTGAAATGTCAACAAAATAACTTTAATATGCACATTATATACAAAATTATAACTTTGAGGTTTCACAACGTGGTGACATCAGTCACACATCCGCCATTACTTTCTATCAACTGATTTCGCGCACTTTCTACCCATGTGACCGCTCTGTCACTAATCTCGTAATTATCACGTGACAGTATGGTCAATGGAAGTTGCAGTAAAAAGTTCCCAAAAGAATTCAATGCCGACACAATTCCAAACGCAAGTGGTTATCCGGTATATCGTCGTCGAAACAGTGAGCGCGCAACAGTCAGAGGCGTGCAAATGGACAGTCGCAATGTCGTTCCCTACAACCCCTATTTGATTCTCAAATATAACGCACACATTAACGTCGAGGTCTGCACATCACTTCATGCCATCAAGTACATCTAAAAGTACATTTTCAAAGGCTTTGATTGTGCCAACATACCCATCAGATCAGATGGAAATCCAGAATTGCGATACGATGAGCTTTCCAATTATATAAATTATCGTTACGTTAGCGCTCCGGAAGCGATGTGGAAATTGCGAGAGTCACCAATGCATGATCGCAGTCATGCGGTGATGCGTCTCAACGTTCACCTGCCAAATCAACAAACGTCCTATTCGAAGCTGGGCACGAAGAGGAGGCGCTCTTAGCGGCACAAACTGACAAAACTAAACTCGAGCGATGGTTTAGTCTTAACGAGAATGATGAGGAAGCAAGACAGTGGCTTTACACGGATATACCCTACCATTACACTTTCACAAAAGGTCATTGGCAACAACGCAAGAGGGGAGGGAACAATGTGGTAGCGCGTATGTATACGGTCGGAATTAAGGACGAAGAGCGATTCTATTTACGATGGTTCTTCTTCACGTGCGTGGAGCTACCAGCTTTGAATTTTTGCGAACGGTTTGATAGTGTTGTTTATGATACATTCACGGCAGCAGCATCAGCACGAGGATTACTTGAGTCTGACGACGAATAGGCACATTGTTTTAGAGATGGAGCCACATACCTTATGCCAAAGCAATTACGCGAGATGTTCGCTTATATCTGCGTATTTTGTATTCCTGCTTATGCTCCGAAATTGTGGGAAGATAATTTACCGGACATGATTCTTGACTAGGCGCGACGTGACCCAGAGCCCATATCTATCTACAAAGCGCTCCACAACATCAATGCCATCTTCAAGCAGCACGGTAAATCATGTAGCAAATTCAAGCTACCAGAGCCCACTGGAAATTTTACTGACGACACTCCGGCGTACGATGCTGTCGAAGAGGCGTGAGAGGGAGCAGAGCGAATTGCACTTCTCAACGACCAACAGCTCAGTCCATTTAATCAAATAATTGCAGCAGTGGACGATGTGAATGTCACACAGCGATGTTTTTACATTGATGGACCGGGAGGCTCCGGTAAAAAATTTCTTTACGCGACGCTCATTTCATTCATTCGCGGTCGAAATCAATCTGTCTTGCCATTCGCGACAACCGGAATTGCTGCAACGCTTTTGTGCGGACTGTCCACAGTGGATTCAAGTTGCTAGTTCCTTTGCTCGATACTTCAGTCTCATTAATGCGCTCAACATCCACAGAAGCTCAAGAATTACGGGAAGCATCTCTCATTCTCGATTCTCATGGACGAGATCCCAATGTTGCCAAAACATGGCTTGCGTTGTATTGATAAGCTTCTTCGCGAGATTATGGATGTTAACTTGCCATTTGGAGGAAAGGTTCTGGTGATTGGAGGAGATTTTCGTCAAACCTTACCTGTTGTTCCGCTTGGTACTCGATCATACATCATCGAGTGTTGCATCAAAGCAAGTAGATTATGGAGACATTTCAAGCAATTGACATTGGTAACAAATATGAGAAGCGAGGGACAAAACGCTCATAATCAGTGGCTGTCACAAGTGGGATCCAGAAATTTAGAGCCAGTGTCGGGACTTTTTGATGAAGATGCAATTCAAATACCGCAGCAAATGGTTTCAACACACGATCTCATTGAGACAATATTCGCAAATGTTCAACAGATTATACTCGAAGAGCTTTCAAAGTGCGTGATTGTTGCACCGACGAATGCTCAGACACTCGCAATGAATCGTAAAATCATTGAGATGTTGGCGGGAGATCCTATGATTTATTACTTAGCAGATTCACTCAGCAGCGAAGACCCCAGCGACAATCTCAATTTTGCAACCGAATTCTTGAATGAGTTGACCCCATCGGGTATGCCGCCACATGTTCTTGTATTAAAAAGGGCACCATAATCATGCTTCTACGTAACTTGAACCCGAAGAAGGGTATGTGTAATTGAACAAGACTCATTGTGGAAGAGCTGGCACGAAACTTTATAAAAGCAAGGATTATATCAGAATGCAATCGTGGTGACTTGGTATTAATTCCTCGCATCGATCTTGCACCGACGGAAACTGTGTTACCTTTCACTTTCAAACGACGTCAATTTCCGATTACACCCTCATATGCCATCACTATCAATAAGAGTCAGGGTCAGACATTCGATCACGTAGGAGTAAACCTTCTGACAGCTGTTTTCTCACAAGGACTGCCGTATGTCGCTTTGTCAAGGTCTCGCAATCCTCGAAATATTAAAGTACACGTTGAATCAAACTCAGATCAAGGTCAACTACTTAATGATCTGACAGTTTTTAAGAGAAATTTGGTCTTCAAAGAGATTCTTTAAACCAAAACATTTTTCACAAAAGAAGTGCAAGAAATAAAGCACACACATATACATATTTTTATAATCATTTTGTTTTCAATCATACTTTATCATTTTCAACAACTAAAACACAGAAAAGCTAAAAACACAAAAACATTCACTGTCATAATTAACAATTAAAGTCGCTTATATATGAGATTTAGCAATTGTTTATAATCGAATACGACGACTTTTATGGCGTAGATGTCAAGAAACAGGTTTTTAACTTTCTTTTAGGTCGTCGGTTCGAGTCCTTAAATCTGCTTTCTGTGCATTTTTGGCCGTTGATTTGATTTTTTAATTAAATTTTGTAATTCTAATAATTCTAAACTCATAGAAAAGCATTTTTAAGGATTTAAAAAAATAATAATTATATAACAGTAGATTTACGGGCGCCAAAGACGCCCCAAAACAACCTAGTAAACAATATAATAGCCCAAGTCACTGGAAGGAAGGAAGGATCCGTAGCGCTATGAAGTCATTTTTGGAGCTTAAATTTAAGTATATATACAAGGCGCGCATCAGGAGGTGTGCACAATTCTAAAAGATTCTAAAAACAATATTATATGACGTCATAGTTTTAGCTTTTATTTTAATTTTGGAAAAGAGAGCGATGTAAAAAGAGGATTTGAGGATTTATAATTATAAAATACTTTGTGTGCATTTTCAGGAAGTTTAATATTTCGTATTTATCAAACTAAGCAATGAACTGTCCCCAATCCTTGTAGTTCTCTTTCAAGCCTCTCTAAACCAGGGTAAAGTGCCCCAGGATTGGAAATTAGCTAATGTAAGTCCACTCTTTAAGAAAGGGGATAAATCAGACCCTGGTAATTACAGGCCTGTATCACTTACTAGTATCACCTGTAAATTACTAGAACACATAATATATAGTAGAATAGTTAACTAACTTGACAAATATAATGCCCTATGCCCACATCAACACGGCTTTAGAAAAACAGATCATGTGAAACACAATTAATAGGTTTAATAGATGAACTATCAAAAGGCTTGGACAAAAATGATCAAATAGATACAATATTACTAGACTTCTCAAAAGCATTTGACAAAGTTCAACACCTTAGTTTACTTAAAAAACTTAACTACTTTGGAATCTCAGGTTCCTTACATCACTGGATCCAAGACTTCCTTTTGGGCAGGGAGCAAACTGTAATAATTAATGGATCTAAATCTGCACCAATAAAGGTAAACTCAGGAGTTCCACAAGGAACTGTGCTAGGTCCCTTACTCTTTTTAATTTATATAAATGATTTACCCAACAACATTTCAACAGTTACAAAAGTTAGGCTATTTGCTGATGATTGTATAATCTATAGAACAATTAAATCAGAACAAGATAGCAAAATTTTACAAAAAGACTTAGATGAATTGATAAAATGGGAAACTAACTGGAGTATGTATTTCCACCCAGAAAAGTGTCAACTGTTAAGAGTAACAAAGAAAAAGAAACAAATAAATTCAAAATATTACATTCATGGAAAAGAACTGACCCAAACTAAAGATGCAAAATACTTAGGAGTCTTAATAAATGAGAAACTATCATGGAATCCCCAAGTCAATGAAGTTATTAAAAAATCAAACAAAACCTTAGGCTTTATAAAAAGGAACTTTAACAAATGTAATAGAGATATAAAACTAAAATGCTACCTCACTTTGGTGAGACCTGCACTAGAATATGCATCTTCTGTATGGGACCCATCCACCAAAGAAAACATTGATAAACTAGAACAAATTCAAAAAAGAGCTGCCAGATTCATTACTGGAGAATATTCGAAACTGACAAGAGTAACACCATTAGTTAAATCATTAAACCTTGAAACACTAGAGGATAGAAGAACCAAGAGCAAAGTAGTAATCATACATAAAGCAATTAATTCTAATTTAGAAATACAACACAAAGATAACTTAATACAACCCTCAGATAGACATAAGGATAAAAACACCTTTCTTATTCCGTATGCAAGAACAAACACATACAAGTTTTCCTTCTTCCCGTCCGGAATTCGGGCGTGGAATGGGTTGCCTGAAGAATCCAGGAAAACCAACACTTTATCAATATTTAAATCTCTAATAAAAATGCAGGACTAAACACAAACCATAGATAAGCGTAGGACGCAATAATCTTCTGTATAGAAGGAGCGTCTGTAAACAGATAAGATAAGATAAGGATAAGTTACTTGGGCTTTTTACCCCCCAAAAAAGTGGGCGCCGTAGGCGCCCTAAAACCCCTAGTATAGAATAGGACTGCGATAAAGCTTTTAAATAAAATACAAAATACAAACACATTAGCCGAAACGTTTACTGTCGTGTTAGTTTAATAAAAAAGCTCAAATTTATTGTTTTCATTACACAATTTGTTTGTGTATTTTATATTATACTAGTAACAAGGCCCGCCCGAGGACCGGAATAAGTGTAGGGTGACCTGTGAAGTTCATGGACGCTGTGTTTTGGTAGTTGTTATGCTGATGCGTTTGCAGCACATTGTCGTCGCAGGGCAAGGGATGTGGACAACAACAACAACAGCAACAACAAAAACAAAAACAACAGCAACAAAAACAACAAAACAAAAACAACAACAGCAGCAAAACAACAACAAAACAACAGCAACAACAACAAAAACAAAATAACAACAACTACAACAACAACAACAGCAACAACAACAAAGCAACAACAACAAAACAATAACAATAACAAAAACCACAAAACAGCAACAAAAAACAAACAACACTTAAAACTCTTGCCACTACCCCCCAGGACCATCAAGGAAAAAGCATTTAACAGAATTGTCATTGGAATAAGTGGCAGGAATCACTTCAAGATGGGAACAACATACTGAATTATGACAAAAAAACTGCACCAAAAATAACTCGTTTTGAACCTCCGCGTAATATGTAAATTTTTCTCCGCTAGTGATTGGCTGTAGGAGTCATATGTGTTTGAGGGACCAATCGCTATAGATGACGGGACAGAACGGACAGAACTTTGCCTTTTATTATATAGGAGAGTTTGTGCATCCATTTCCTGAGACTATTGAGTCAGTGCTACTGGGTAATGGTTTATTGAGTCAGTGCTATTGGGTAATGGTTTATTGAGTCAGTGCTACTGGGTAATAGTTTATTGAGTCAGTGCTACTGGGTAATGGTTTATTGAGTCAGTGCTACTGGGTAATAGTTTATTGAGTCAGTGCTACTGGGTAATGGTTTATTGCAAGTCACAAGTCAGAATTTGTGACTTTGTGTTAATGTCGCTCACAAGTTTGATTTCATTAGAGACGATGACCTGATTAAATATAGGGAATATGATATGGAATATGATAGGGAATATGAATGGAGTAAGCAGAGGTTTAACAAATAATTCAGTTCCTTGTTTTAATCAATAGGGAATTTAATATGTGATATGAAAAGGAGTAAGATAAGGAACGTGTTGTCAACAGTCGCACATATTGACTTGGTAAAAACAACGGGAAAGTAGTTGGGGCTGGATAGCGAAGTCAAAAGAGTCTACCCTGGATGTTTGCTAATTCTCTGTTCGTCTGCTTCTTTTATGGCTCATCACTGAGTCTACCCTGGATGAAATCACAAGAACTCTTTATTTATTGTCCCGTGAAAGAAAAGATAACTCTAATTCCGATTTTTGAACAACTCAAACATCTCAAATGAAGATGATCACACCAGCTGACTAAAACCTTTAAATGATCACACCAGCTGACTAAAACATTTAAATGATCACAACAGCTGACTAAAACATTTAATGATCACACCATCTGACTAAAACCTTTAAATGATCACAACAGCTTACTAAAAAATTTAAATGATCACACCAGCTGACTAAAACCTTTAAATGATCACATCTGCTGACTAAAACCTTTAAATGATCACATCTGCTGACTAAAACCTTTAAATGATCACATCAGCTGACTAAAACATTTAAATGATCACATATGCTGACTAAAACATTTAATGATCCCACCAGCTGACTAAAACGCTTGAGTGGACAGAAAGATTCCTATCGGTCATGATGGGGTGGGCCTCTTGACGTCATGATGGGGTGGGCCTCTTGACGTCATGATGGGGTGGGCCTCTTGACGTCATGATGGGGTGGGCCTCTTGACGTCATGATGGGGTGGGCCTCTTGACGTCACATCTCTGCAATGGCTTACACATATATTGATTTTTAGCATTTATAACAAGTTAAGTAATAACAGTAAAGTAGTAACAGTAAAGTAATAACAGTAAAGTAATAACAGTAAAGTAATAACAGTAAAGTAGTAACAGTAAAGTATAAAACTTACAGCTTGTTCTGCAAAAAATCTCTATTTTATTCAGGTTTTTTTATGACTGTACATCACAAAAAGGCCTATTTGTTAAAACAGGTTGAAAAGCTTTCTAATGCCTACAAAATACTCTGTAACATTCACTTTGTAGATAAGTGGTTCTCACCATACAATATGTGATAAGGGTTTACTTGCAAAATGATTCAATGACGCTTTGTTCAGTCTACTGTACATGAGAAAAATTTTAAAAACTTAAAATAAAATTACCGCTTACTTACTAGTTATGATAGTAAGACCTATTGCGTTATTCGCCATGTAATGAGCCAAATTGTTACTAGGGGTGTACCGGATTTCGGCTCCAGCAAATCCGGAATCCAGCCATTTTTACAAATCTGGCTCCGGCTTCGGCTCCGGCAGAATTTTACTTCATAAATCCGGTAGAGCCATAAAATATGTATACATATAATATAAAATACTAGATTGTTCCGTGGCGCGGTGGCGCTTGCGGCGCCCACTTTTTTTAGGGCGCCTACGGTGCCAACCTTTTTCAAAAGCCCAACTAACTTGTCCTTTTTTGATAAACACGAAATATTAAACTTTCTGAAATGTACGCAAAGTATTTAATAATAGGGGTTGAAGGGCGCCTACAGCGCCCACTTTGTTTTTTGTCAAAAGCCCAAGTAACTTATCCTTGTTTGATAAATACGAAATATTAACATTCCTGGAATGTACACAAAGTATTTTACAATTAACCATATCAAATCCTCTTTTTACATTGTTCCCTTTACCAAAATTAAAATATGAGCTAAAACAATGACGTCATATAATATTTTTTTACAGCGCATCTTTAATTTATAATTATCTTGCGCACCGATGCACACCTTGTATTTTAAAATATAAGATCAAACAATGACGTCATATTAAATATTTTTACAGTGCTAATCAACGCACGATCTTTGAACTGCTATAGACTGTTGTGCATCGTTCCTCAGCGTTCCACATCCGTACATCCAACAGTGAGTGATTGACTTGGGCTTTTATATTATTTATTATATTACATGCAATTCCATGATGGCATGCAGGCTCGAGTCCAGGACAACGGAGAGGTCTCTAAACCATTCCCTGTCACAAATGGCGTTAAGCAAGGCTGTGTTGTGGCCCCAACATTGTTCAGCCTCATGTTCTCAGCCATGCTTATTGAGGCCTTCAGGAATAGCAATGAAGGCATTGCCATTAGGTATCACACTGATGGTCGTCTGTTGAACCTCATGAGGCTTAAAGCTAAAACAAAGGTCAAATCAGACAGCATCCTGGACGTTCTTTTTGCTGATGACTGTGCCCTTAACGCGGGCTCTAAAGCACACCTTCAACTAAGCGTTGATAAATTTTCCAGTGCGTGCTCTAACTTTGGGCTCACCATCAGCACAAAGAAGACAGAAGTATTATACCAGCGGCCCCAGGCAAATCCTATACTGACCCTAATATAATCATCAACGGCAACAAAATCAACACAGTGAGCCGCTTTACTTACTTTGGCAGCACACTGTCTCAGAAGGCCAATATTGATGACGAGGTGAACGCAAGAATCTCAAAAGCCAGCGCAGCACTCGGTAGATTGCATGACAGTGTCTGGAACAGAAGGGGAATCAGCACCCAAACAAAACTAAAAGTATACAGAGCTGTAGTGCTCCCCACCTTATTATATGCATGTGAAACTTGGACTGTATACCAACGCCATGCGAGGTTGCTGAAACACTTCCACACCAATAGCCTAAGAAAAATTATCAATATAAAATGGCAGAAAAAAGTTCCAAACACCGAAATATTAGCCAAGTCAGGCATACCCAGCATCCACACTAGCATCATGCAAAGCCAACTACGCTGGGCGGGGCATGTAGTGCGCATGCCCGACCATCGCCTCCCCAAGAGGCTCTTCTATGGCGAGCTTACAGAAGGGCATAGAGCACGCGGAGGTCCACGTAAGCGCTACAAGGATGCACTTAAAACGGCTCTGAAGGCCTTTGACATTGGACATGACTCCTGGGAAGCAGCAGCCAGTAACCGAGCCCACTGGCGCTCTATGATATGGAATGGCGCAGCTGTCTGTGAGGCAAATAGACAACAGGCTGCAAAGTCAAAACGTCAAGCCAAGAAGGACCGTATCCAAAACTCTCCTGAAGGGATCCCAACCATCTCTTGTCCGACATGCGGACGCCAATTTCGTGCTAGAATAGGGTTAATAAGCTACCAGAGGACACACGTGGCGGCCTAGCACAGGTCAAATACAAATATGATGTGAGTGGTCATCGTCGACTACGACGGACAAACAACATACATATAATAGCCCAGGCTCCGGCTATTCCGGAATCCGGCGATTTTTACAAACCCGTCTCCAGCTCCAGCTTTGACCGGATTTAACTTTATAAATCCGGCTCCAGTCGGATTTCAAAAATTTGAATCCGGTACACCCCTAGTTGTTACACACTTTGTTATATCCAATTTTTAAATATTATTTAGTCACAATATCCCCCCCACACCCCCACCAAAAAATATTTAATAAAAAAAAATTAAATAAATCCACCAACTGAAAAAATTAATTTCATAAAAAAGATTTCCATGTATTTTGACAAACCGGAAAAAGTTGGAAACCTAAACATTTGTTACAAGGCGGGGCGTGGTTATTGGCTAATATTTATTTGAAATGAATCCATTCGTTCCTCCACCTAAATCTATTGAAATAATTCGTATCCTCGTTTATAACAAAAGTCTTTCTGGTGGTTGTTGTTAGTTTAAAATTTTTTATTTTGTATGAATCCATTTCACGTTATTTTGACCTCATCCTTCATAACACCTTTTAGTAGAAGTGTGCAGCAGGATACCACAGTATCATTAGGGAGGTCTACTTACAAAAATGATTACAAAAAGCAGACAAGGCAGTGGCCATGGCGCCAGACAAGGCAGTGGCCATGTCACCAGACAAGGCAGTGGCCATGGCACCAGACAAGGCAGCGGCCATGGCGCCAGACAAGGCAGTGGCCATGGCACCAGACAAGGCAGTGGCCATGGCACCAGACAAGGCAGTGGCCATGGCACCAGACAAGGCGGTGGCCATGGCACCAGACAAGGCGGTGGCCATGGCACCAGACAAGGCAGTGGCCATGGCACCAGACAAGGCAGAAGCTATGACGTAGAGAGATCCCCACAAGTCTAACTAATGAGGGGAACATCTAAGAGGCGATATGGTTTTTGCTGTTTATGTATACAAGGGATGTAAGTCAGTTTTTATTCGAATAGTTTAAAAAAAATTATGGTTGACTCCCTTCCATCAGCAGTTATGTGGGGGTGAGGGGTTGGGCAGGGGTTTAAAAAAACATGGAAAATCGAATCATTGTTTTAATTAAAACTTCAAAGCCACACATCTATCATTGTTTAAAATCATGATTGAATCAGTGTCTGAGCTACAAAAGAGACAGATCGGTGGGTGGAAATGTTCCTAACAGATTCCCGTGTCTTGGAACGTAATACAATATACACATTAGGAACAGCACAAACTCTTATCTTATCTTATATTATCTGTTACAGACGCTCCTTCTACAGAATATTATTGCGTACTACTCTTATCTATGGTTTGTGTCTAGTCCTGCATTCTTATTAGAGTTTTAAATGTTGATAAAGTGTTGGTTTTCCTGGTTTCTTCAGGCAACCAATTCCAAGCCCGAATTTCGGAAGGGGAAAAACGAGAATTTTGAATGTGTTTGTTCTTGCATACGGAATAAGGAATGTGTTCATCTTACACAACATCTTGTGCAGGGGAAATAATTCATTCTTGATGACTTGGTGACCAAGTTAGGGGGCTTAAGATTGTTAGTGCACAAGGAGCGCTATCATATGGTGGACTAGGGTTTAAAAATGCATTTTAATACTCGGAACAATATGGAATTTCGGAAAATAGAAAATGAATGATTTAAAAAAAACTAGAGGAGAACAAATTAACATATTTTGGGAGTGGGGGTGTATTGAACATTTCATTCTCAGCGTTAGTTCAGATAAACAGATCAGATAAACAGATCAGATAAACAGATCGGATAAACAGATCAGATAAACAGATCAGATAAACAGATGGAAGTGGGTTCAAAATCGATCCAGAGTTTTTTCGTCAAGTCAAGCAATCAAGCAACCAGAAAGGACTTTTTAAAATGTGTCACACGCATTTTTTAGTAAAATATATAGTTTATATAAGGGGCTTAAAAATTTCACTCAAAAAATGATAACTCGACTTCTGTTAAAGAATGATGAAATCGGTGTTTTAAAAAGCTTAGAGCTAGCCTTTCAAAATTATATATTTTTTAGAGTTTTATGACAATATTTAAATTTCTTCTCTATACACGATTATATAGTAAGTATGTTAGTGTATAAATACATAATCTGGCCTTACTATACTGAATGTACACAATGTAGATAACCCTAATCATTAGGCTAGTACGTATTATAAATATACCCATAACCCATAATCATAATCTTAATCATTGGATTAATGCAATTGTACCGTTACAAGTAACCCGTTGCATAGGCCTATATCATAATTGTATTATTTCAATCCCACCATCTGCTTTCCCTGGCTTTCTTACTTGCAATCAAACTTTTATTTGCGAGAAGTTCAACTCACCAACCATGGCATTGATATTCATAAATTTAGCGAGCATTGTCGCTGTCGGATAAGCTAGCATTTCGGTCATTTTCGAATACATATTTCAAGGTTTTTGTCCTGTGGGGACCTGGGTAAAGCCATCAGACTCGAGGTGGAGCCCAGAGGGGCCCACACGTACCCAGTTGTCAGGGGCCCAAACATTTCTGGCGGCGGCCCTGGTGGGAGAGATGGAGGTTTAACACCTGACCAAGGTACGCCTCTGGTATTTAACACTTAGTTCTTAATTAATTTAGATTTGATGCACATTTAGTGTTCAATATTTGTGTGTGTGTATGTGTGTGTGAGTGTGTGTATGTGTGTATGTATGTGTGTGTGTGCGCGCGAGTGTGTGTGTATGTGTTTGAGTGTGTGTGTGGTGTGTGTGTGAGTGTTTGTGTGTGTATGTATGTGTGTGTGTGAATGTGTGTGTGGTGTGTGTGTGTATGTGTGTATGTATGTGTGTGTGCGAGTGTGTGTGTGTGTGTGGTGTGTGTGTGTGTATGTGTGTGTGTGAGTGTGTGTGTGTGGTGTGTTTTCAGTGTGTGTATGTGTTTGTATGTGTGTGTGTATGTGTTTGTATGTGTGTGTGTGAGTGTGTGTGTGAGTGTATGTAAGAGTGTATGTATGTTTGTGTGAGTGTGTGTGTGAGTGTGTGTGTGTGTGTGTGTGTGTGTATGTATGTGTGTGTGAGTGTGTGTGTGTGTATGTGTGTGTGTGTGTGAGTGTGTGTGTGATCATCATCAAAACAACCAAACAAACAACATAAAACAGCAGAATCAGGGGCGTGGGTATAAGGTGTTTTGAGGTGAAAGTTCCCCGGCGCTACCCAATATCATCTTCTGTCAAGATTGTCTCTCTGAACACCTGGCACACTTCAACACATTCCGTTGTCAATAATAAGAGCTCCTCTCAAAATGCTGGGAATATTTCAACGCTTTCAGGGGTCAATAGCAAGACAAAGCTGGCGTTGTGTTTGAAAACAAAAGAAAATTATATTTTTATTTCCGGCTTCATGTGTTATTGATTGGTACACCGTCTGAGCTGTAGTGAATTTTGTCAACAAATTGGAGCTCTACATTGAGGATGTGTGTGTTAACAAACGTAGGGCGGCCAAATAGAATGTTGGGGTTAAGGATCTTTCACTAGGAGTTAGTGGGGTGGTGGAATTGTCACATGATAGATGTATGGATGGGTGGATGGATGGATGGATGGATGGATGGATGGATGGATGGATGGATGGATGGATGGATGGATGGATGGATGGATGGATGGATGGATGGATGGATGGATGGATGGATGGATGGATGGAAAGAAGCTTGGGGCAACATGTTTGGTAGAAGAAAACATTACAAATAAGAAGCTGAGGCCATCAGCTTTTTAAAAGAAATAATTCAATCAAATCCAGGGGCTCTTAAACAGGAATTCAGTAACATTTTTGGAAGGTCAGAGCTGTAAGAAATTTTTCAATCTGTGTTCCTATCTAAGACTACGATTTAAGTTCTAAATATAGTTATTTTCTACAGCACCGCCCTTTTCCCTGCCCACCAATAGCTGCACGTGTGAGCACAGATCAATATTTACTCACATCTTCACAAATTAGAAGGTCCATGAATACTAGTCTGAAAATAATTCTGAATTTTGAAGTTGCCGCTCTTTGCATTTCCTTACATAATGCACTGCGTTTAGACATAGTTCTAGTTTTTATGTATACAAAATTACTTCTAAAATAATTTACATTATTCCATGTGAAATTCGATATGAGAAACAGTTAATATATCAATCATCAAGCAGCTGGGTAATGCGTGGAACCCACAAAGCCGTGGCCTGTGAACAGATCACTTGCCAACAGATCATCTGTCATGGTCTGTGGACGCAATTATCTTCTGCATAGAAGGAGCGTCTGTATAGATAAGATAAGAAAAGATCAATATACATAATTTCCGTCGTCTGTATGTATGTATGTATGTATGTATGTATGTATGTATGTATGTATGTATGTATGTATGTATGTATGTATGTATGTATGTATGTATGTATGTATGTATGTATGTATGTATGTATGTATGTATGTATGTATGTATGTATGTATGTATGTATGTATGTATGTATGTATGTATGTATGTATGTATGTATGTATGTATGTATGTATGTATGTATGTATGTATGTATGTATGTATGTATGTATGTATGTATGTATGTATGTATGTATGTATGTATGTATGTATGTATGTATGTATGTATGTATGTATGTATGTATGTATGTATGTATGTATGTATGTATGTATGTATGTATGTATGTATGTATGTATGTATGTATGTATGTATGTATGTATGTATGTATGTATGTATGTATGTATGTATGTATGTATGTATGTATGTATGTATGTATGTATGTATGTATGTATGTATGTATGTATGTATGTATGTATGTATGTATGTATGTATGTATGTATGTATGTATGTATGTATGTATGTATGTATGTATGTATGTATGTATGTATGTAGTAGTATGTATGTATGTATGTATGTATGTATGTATGTATGTATGTATGTATGTATGTATGTATGTATGTATGTATGTATGTATGTATGTATGTATGTATGTATGTATGTATGTATGTATGTATGTATGTATGTATGTATGTATGTATGTATGTATGTATGTATGTATGTATGTATGTATGTATGTATGTATGTATGTATGTATGTATGTATGTATGTATGTATGTATGTATGTATGTATGTATGTATGTATGTATGTATGTATGTATGTATGTATGTATGTATGTATGTATGTATGTATGTATGTATGTATGTATGTATGTATGTATGTATGTATGTATGTATGTATGTATGTATGTATGTATGTATGTATGTATGTATGTATGTATGTATGTATGTATGTATGTATGTATGTATGTATGTATGTATGTATGTATGTATGTATGTATGTATGTATGTATGTATGTATGTATGTATGTATGTATGTATGTATGTATGTATGTATGTATTGTATGTATGTATGTATGTATGTATGTATGTATGTATGTATGTATGTATGTATGTATGTATGTATGTATGTATGTATGTATGTATGTATGTATGTATGTATGTATGTATGTATGTATGTATGTATGTATGTATGTATGTATGTATGTATGTATGTATGTATGTATGTATGTATGTATGTATGTATGTATGTATGTATGTATGTATGTATGTATGTATGTATGTATGTATGTATGTATGTATGTATGTATGTATGTATGTATGTATGTATGTATGTATGTATGTATGTATGTATGTATGTATGTATGTATGTATGTATGTATGTATGTATGTATGTATGTATGTATGTATGTATGTATGTATGTATGTATGTATGTATGTATGTATGTATGTATGTATGTATGTATGTATGTATGTATGTATGTATGTATGTATGTATGTATGTATGTATGTATGTATGTATGTATGTATGTATGTATGTATGTATGTATGTATGTATGTATGTATGTATGTATGTATGTATGTATGTATGTATGTATGTATGTATGTATGTATGTATGTATGTATGTATGTATGTATGTGTGGATGTAACGGATATGACGTCATATAATTATTTTTAGGTTATGTTAGGTGGCGCTGTGATCGATTTTGTATAAAAATATTAAAAGACGTCATTGTTTTATGCTTATATTTTAATTTGTGAAAAGGGAACGATGTAAAAATAGGATTTGAGGATTTATAATTATTATAAAGTACTTTGTGTACATTTCAGCAAGTTTAATATTTCGTATTTATCAAACACGGATAAGTTACTTATGTTAATTATGTATATTGATTCCCGTTGTCTGTATGGATTGTATAAAAAATATTATATGACGTCATTGTGTTATGCTTATATTTTAACTTTTGTAAAGGAACGATGTACAAATAGGATTTGAGGATTTATAATTATTATAAAATACTTTGTGTACATTTCAGAAAGTTTAATATTTCGTATTTGTCAAACAAGTACAAGTTATTTGGGCTTTTGAAAAAGTCGGCGCCGTAGGCGCCCTAAAAAAAGTGCATTTTTCAAAATAAATAGATTTCAGCTGAAAACTTCCGTTATTTTTGACGGGTAATACACTAGTATGTATAATAATGGAAAATGTGCTGAATACGATGAAATCTTTACTTATGAAACGCAACTGTCCAGCGTTCTTCTTCCGTCTCATTCACTTCAGTTCGAAACCACTCAACATCTGGTTTGCAGCTAAACGCTTTAAAATTCTTGACCAATTTTGCCGTGAAGTTTCTGTGATATATAAATAAGATTATGTTGAATTTACTTAATTAAATACAAAAGATTCAATCTAGAGTCAGTCTTTCTCCCAGGCCTTGATCTCTCTAAAGTTTGGTAGTCCGTATGAAAAATAACAAACACGTGTGCAAAGTTGCCCAGCACTCATTTTGTGTGCAAAACTTTGAACCCGAAAACAACGATATTATATTATACTTATATTTTCTGCGTGGCAATTATAAACTGCTGCGCGGCGTCGGTCAGATCTCTGCGCGGCCGCACATTTTAAAGGGAACAATGCTCTCAGGATGTCTGTGTGTCGTGATGTCAGGCTGTTTTGATATGTCAGGATGTCTGTCTGGATATCAATCAGTCAGGATGTCTGGATATCAATCAGTCAGGATGTCTGTCTGGATATCAATCAATCAGGATGTCTGTTTGGATATCAATCAGTCAGGATTTCTGTCTGGATATCAATCAGTCAGGATTTCTATCTGGATATCAATCAGTTATGATGTCTGTCTGGATATCAATCAGTCAGGATGTCTGTCTGGATATCAATCAATCAGGATGTCTGTTTGGATATCAATCAGTCAGGATTTCTGTCTGGATATCAATCAGTCAGGATTTCTATCTGGATATCAATCAGTTATGATGTCTGTCTGGATATCAATCAGTCAGGATGTCTGTCTGGATATCAATCAGTCAGGATGTCTGTCTGGATATCAATCAGTCAGGATGTCTGTTTGGATATCAATCAGTCAGGATGTCTGTCTGGATATCAATCAGTCAGGATGTCTGTCTGGATATCAATCAGTCAGGATGTATGTCTGGATATCAATCAGTCAGGATTTCTATCTGGATATCAATCAGTCAGGATGCCTATCTGGATATCAATCAGTCAGGATGTCTGTTTGGATTTCAATCAATCAGGATGTCTGTCTGGATTTCAATCAATCAGGATGTCTGTTTGGATTTCAATCAATCAGGATGTCTGTCTGGATATCAATCAGTCAGGATGTCTGTCTGGATATCAATCAGTCAGGATTTCTATCTGGATATCAATCAGTCAGGATGGCTATCTGGATATCAATCAGTCAGGATGTCTGTTTGGATTTCAATCAATCAGGATGTCTGTCTGGATTTCAATCAATCAGGATGTCTGTCTGGATTTCAATCAATCAGGATGTCTGTTTGGATTTCAATCAATCAGGATGTCTGTCTGGATATCAATCAGTCAGGATGTCTGTCTGGATATCAATCAGTCAGGATTTCTATCTGGATATCAATCAGTCAGGATGCCTATCTGGATATCAATCAGTCAGGATGTCTGTTTGGATTTCAATCAATCAGGATGTCTGTCTGGATTTCAATCAATCAGGATGTCTGTTTGGATTTCAATCAATCAGGATGTCTGTCTGGATTTCAATCAATCAGGATGTCTGTCTGGATATCAATCAGTCAGGATGTCTGTCTGGATTTCAATCAGTCAGGATGTCTATCTGGATATCAATCAGTCAGGATGTCTGTCTGGATTTCAATCAATCAGGATGTCTGTCTGGATTTCAATCAATCAGGATGCCTATCTGGATATCAATCAGTCAGGATGTCTGTTTGGATTTCAATCAATCAGGATGTCTGTCTGGATTTCAATCAATCAGGATGTCTGTTTGGTGTTCAATCAATCAGGATGTCTATCTGGATATCAATCAGTCAGGATGTCTGTCTGGATTTCAATCAATCAGGATGTCTGTCTGGATTTCAATCAATCAGGATGTCTGTCTGGATATCAATCAGTCAGGATGTCTGTCTGGATTTCAATCAGTCAGGATGTCTATCTGGATATCAATCAGTCAGGATGTCTGTCTGGATTTCAATCAATCAGGATGTCTGTCTGGATATCAATCAGTCAGGATGTCTGTCTGGATTTCAATCAGTCAGGATGTCTATCTGGATATCAATCAGTCAGGATGTCTGTCTGGATTTCAATCAGTCAGGATGTCTGTCTGGATATCAATCAGTCAGGATGTCTGTCTGGATTTCAATCAGTCAGGATGTCTATCTGGATATCAATCAGTCAGGATGTCTGTCTGGATTTCAATCAATCAGGATGTCTGTCTGGATATCAATCAGTCAGGATGTCTGTCTGGATTTCAATCAATCAGGATGTCTATCTGGATATCAATCAGTCAGGATGTCTGTCTGGATATCAATCAGTCAAGATGTATATCTGAATATCAATCAGTTAGAATGCAGTTATAGATGGCAATACATATATCTTATTTCACATCACCTTAAAAATAAATTATATATTTAAAAGTTGACATCAAAGCATTCATATTTTATGTATTTATAGATTAACATAATTCGGCAGACTATGAAGTATAGATTAACATAATTCGGCAGACTATGAAGTATAGATTAAAACCGGGAATATTAGTTCAATCTCGTTGAAGAGGGAGAAATATGGTATGTGGCCAGGAATGAATGGCCTGTAACCAAGGAAGGGTGCCTTGTGGCGAGGGAAGGGTGGAATGGGGTCAGCGATGAGTGGCCCATGCCAAGGATGGGTGGCCTATGGCCAGGTGTAGTAGGGCCGTTGGCTCGGAGGGTTGGTCACGGCCCAATAAAGGAAGGTGTGTGCCGCTCATGAACATGATTAAATCAAACAGATCAATGCACGCCAACTTAACGGTGCCAGGGCAAGTGGTGCCAACACGAAGATTGGGTGGGGGGATTATTCCAACTATGCGAATGCCCCGGGGAATTAAAGAATGAAATGCTTTGGCCCACGATGTTAGAAAGAAGAAGAAAGGCAGCGACGGCTTTGTGTGACTCTACTCATAAAGAGTTATTTATAATGGGAAAAAATGCTAAAAACGAAGCGGAACTCTGACATCGAATACGTTTAATCAGCGATGCTGGCAATTTGAAGAGCGCTTCCCAAAGGACAATAAATACTCGGGGTCCACGCCAGTCACAAAATATTTCTATGATGGACGTGATGTTCTTTTTTAATCTTTGAAAAATTTCTTTGTTGGTTCTTTGGCTTGTGAAAACAAATATCTATAGCGACATTTAGAATTAAATGAATATATTTGAATTGAATGGAATATAAGTATAGAATGAACATTAGCACAGAGGGCATATTTAGTGCGTTAGAGCATATTAGTATTGAAGGCATTTTAGCAAGCATGGAAGCCAAATTAGCTTGGAACTCATTTTACCCAAGAGGGCATATTGGTTTGGAAACCAGCTATGTTACAATGGTCATCTATTTTGATGAATTACTTGAGGTCCATTTGATCTGCTCAGACCATAGAGTAGTCTACTAGAGCTATCTATACACGTTACAGAATGTTTGAGCATGAAGACGACAAGTAACCTTGACTAACTTAACATTTTGGAAGCTGTCTTCATATCTTCAGCTAACGAGGCAATGTTTACATTTCGATAGTCGGGACCGAAATATGAATATGAACGGCTGAGACCTAAATTTGGATGGCGGAGACCTAAATTTGGATGGTGGAAACCTAAATTTGGATGGTGGAAACCTAAATTTGGATGGTGGAAACCTAAATTTGGATGGTGGATACCTAAATTTGGATGGTGGAGACCTGCGAAGATGTGCACCGATACAAAATAAATATTGAGCCATTATAACGATAACCCAAAATGAACATTGTAAAGCAAATATATTAATATTATTACAGATATCTATTAAATTGTGTATAGCATGAGTTATTTTTAGACATATTAAATTCCATGCCAATGTTTAATGTTAATAAATATCAGATTTCTTTTTGATTTATGTCTCAAATGACGACATCAACTTTCTCGTGGGTTCAATTTCAAACGTGATTAAATGACGACAAAAGCTTTCCTTACAAATGACAACCAGGTATGACATTAACGATTCCACGATGTCTTCCTAAATTCCAATCAATTAAATTTTTGAAAGAGCACATCAGCGAAGGCCACGTGACCATTTATTGATTTCCGTCAACTTAAAGGGAAAACAATCCCATTTTGATCATTTCCATTTCGGCTTGGGCTCAGGGCCAATCACCCGTACACAACATCGTACTCTCGTTACTGCTAATCACTCACTCTCTAAACCTAAACCGTTGCAAGAATTAGGGACAGGGCATGAAGGTCAGGGTCACGCCTTGTTAACTGGAACACACGCAAAATATCGGCCATCTGTTCTTGAATGGATAAATTATGGCAAGCTGAGTTGAACATTCACCGGAACAAAAGATGAAGTCCTGCCCCCACCACCCCCACCCCCACCACTAGCAGTATGAAATAATTGGACACTTGAAACTCTCTGGTGAATACAAAGTGTGAGTCACATGTAATAAACAATGTAACTGTAAATGTGAGTCACCTGTCACATGTAATAACAAAGGTAACTGTAGGTGTGAGTCACCTGTCACCTGTAGGCTAATAACAGAGGTAAACTGTCAGTGTGAGTCACCTGTAATAACAAAGTTAACATTAAATGTGAGTCCTGTCATACCAAAAGTAAGAAGCAGTTTAAGTCACCAGTAATAACAAAGGTAACAGAAAGTTGAAATAAAAGTTTTAAAATTTTTTTTGGTATGAAATGCTCCAGGGCGGGCTACTTAGAACTCATTAACAATTATTTTGTAATTAAATTGAATCTCTGATGTCAGATTAATTATGTATTGCACAGTAGCTAAACTCATTTTGGAAAATGTTTAATTATTTCTATTTTAGCGCATCTTTGAAAAAAATAATAGATTAAAAGAATATTTTTTTTAAAAATTGTGAATTAAATTATTTTTGACGGACATCAGAAACGAATCCTTGAAGTTAAAGTGACATTTTTCCGATGTCTTTACATAATTATTTTTAAAAATCATATATTGACTGAGCTCCCCTTCTCACCAATTCACTGAATGAATCAGACGCTGTCAGCCCTCATTTTTGAGTGAGGTGATAACAGCAGATGGAATCATGAATGGACCAAACTAAGGGGCCAAAACAAACAGTAACACGGTACATTGAAAGAACATCTGTAATCAAGCAATGAATATGTTCTGTGATCACGTGGTGTTGAGGGATGCAAGAGGGAAACATTTTGGACCTATTCGCAGAGGCGTCACTAGGATTGGTGTCACCCAGTGCGGTAGCTCATGGTGTGACCCCACTCACGACTTACCCCATAGACCCCCTCCGACTCTGCCAGTGCCAAAATAACGGGAACATACAGAATTTTGCATTTGGGTGTCACCCCTTGTGATGGTGTCACCCGTGCAGTCCGCACCCCCAGAACCTCCTTAGTGACTCCTCTGCCTATTGATATTACCATCTCCGTTATTAGCGACATTCTAATTCGGGTAATAATTCGTCGTGGGGTCAACATTAGCTTATGACCAAACTCTTATGTTTCATGTTGCAATTCTGGAGGTAATATTCAGAAAATTAAAATAAAATTACCCGATGTTATATTTCAAAAGAATACAATTTTATTTAAAAACCAGCAGTGTATATGTCAGAAAATCTAGAATTTACATGAATGAATTTTCTAAATATTTTTTTAAAATGTATGTTCTTGCTGTTGCATGCCATCATGTTATGTACAAAGATAGCATTTCTTACCATCAATTTGTTTGAAATACGCGTAAATCTGTCATGTTTTCAATCTAATATATAAAGCTCAGTTGGTTTTTGTATTTTTGTATGTTTCACTTTTTCGACTTTCTGTTAGACAATCACGGAAAAACCAAATGACGGACGGGGACCAAATTTGGCAGGACGGTTCCTTTTACCCTGAAGGTGGTTTTAAGTTACTTTTTGTAATTGTCCCTTTTGCCCGAATGCCGTAAATTAAATAATCAGAAAATGCAGAGACAAAGAATAAAAAATTTAACCTCATTTCTGTATTGAACAAATTTACGCGGACGTTCAAATGCCGTTCAAAGCGAGTTACTTTTGGTGACGTTTTTTTCCCCCCAATACTTTATTTTTCAGCTGTGCGCATTCAAAAAATATTATAATGTCTAATTACGGTGCGCACATTTTCGTGTACGCTTCATAATTTGAGCTGTGTAGTACAAAGAATTGTCATTTTCTTTACTGTTACTTTCTATATATTAGATAGACACTTACACATATTTAATTACAACTGCCACACGATGCATTAGATTTAATTGTTTACACGTTTAAATTTAATTGCGAATTTGTTTTAATTATTTTCTGTTCCATAACTCGACATTTAATAGAAAAAACTATTTATGTAATAATTGTGTCAGTATTTTTTCAAGGCTTCATTTTTAGCGGTGCGCGTTCTAAAATCTTTTATCACCTGTTTACTGTGCGCACATTTTCGTGTGCGCATCTTAAATTTAGCTGTGTCCTATTAATATATCATTTATCTTTTGTTTGTCTTTTATATAAGCTATTGTCTTTTCCATAACCTATACACTTATACTATTTAAACGTAGGCTACCGGGCCTATTAACATAAGTAGATTAAACTAAATAAAGTGATCCTGAAAACGCTTAATTATTTTGTATTGCGAATTGAATATGTTATGTTCATTCCTTTGATGGTGGATTAACATAGGCCATTTTTAAAATCAATTATTGTCATGGTTTCACATGCGTTTTTAACATAAAATTGATTTTTTTTTATAAATTAGGAATATAGCCTAATTTCTTTATTTATCTTTATTATCTTTATCTCATAGACGCTGTTGCAAATATTGTATTAATTACAATTGTGTTACGATGCAGTGGCGTAAATATATAAGAGCTTTTTTAGTGACGACAGTGGCAGAGATCTTTTGGAAAAATGACAACAAAGCAGTGGCGTTTTTTTTAATGGATACAAACAAACAAACATAAAAATATCAACTGATATATATATATATATATTTATATATTACATATGCGTTTAAATTATTTTATTTCAATTATTTTCACGATGCATTGTATTTTACAGGCAATGAATAAAATTGGGATTTTTAGAAATTTAATTCATAACTTGACATTTAATTAAAAACTATAGATGTAGCGAGTTTATTTTATGTTGAAAGTGATGGCCTATGTCAAATAAACTTACACTTTAAAACAGTTTATTTAAGCTTTATATACACTATACATTATAAACTTTCGCTACCGAACGTATTAACAAAAGTTGACTAAATTTAATGAAGTGGTCCTGAAAACGCTTAATTAATATGAATTGCGAATTGAATATGTTTTATGTTCATTCCTTTGTATTCAGAATAGCATAGGCCATTTCTAAAATTGGCTTTTAATCATTTTTAAGATGCGCTTATTAACAGACGGTTGAATTTTTTTTTCATTTTAATTTTATTTTTCAGATATAAAATCTGGAGTATGTGTGTGCATTGAATCTAATTTACAAAATATGATGCCTTATCCGAAATAGGGAACCAAAAAAAAATTCCTTTTTAAAATTATACACATTGCTGATAAAACGTAAATATAAATCGTAAAATATAGAGACATAAAAAATGTTAAATATTATTTCCCTGTTTAAACAATTATAAATACTTCAAAAGGAGGAGTTATTTTGGTCCAGTACATTTACTTTATAACAAGACTTTATTTTATGCGGCCAGCTTTCTATATTGTCTAAATATGGTGTGCACATTTTTTTGATATCATTTTAATAAGACCTGTTTTTTTAAAAAAGTATTTTAAAAAGTACATTTATAATTTTGTTTATTTGCGCTATGAGTCACTTAGTTTTTGCCTTTTAAAGGATAGTGCCACATGTTCTTTATCTCATGGACGTGGTTACAAATATTATATAACTTACAATAGTGATACGATGCAGTTTCGTAATTATATATTAAATTTTTGAGTGACGAGGGTGGTAGAACTCTTTCGGAAAACCTATAAGTTATGTTAATTTTGTACAAGTGGGAATAAAATTGTAAATTTATTTACTATGGTTGGCAAGAATCATTATTTAATAAATCATATCTTTTAAATAGTAAGGTTATGTTAAAAGGCACTGCATTAAGTGAAACAACTCATGCGGTAAAACGGCATATCTCTGTTTCTCATAAGATTTTAACTAAATAGATGAATCAGAAATTTAACTTGGCAAATAAAAATCTAATACTTGGATAAAGGGTCAGCACATTCCCGCTACAATGTGCGGGTATTTTTCTAGTATTTTATAAACGAGATAATTGCACAAATGTAAACTTTATTTGTGTCGTTAACTCAAGAAGTTTTTGTAGAAAAATTAAATAGATTTAATGAAACGGATTCCTGTTTAGTTGACGAACTCACAACTTTGTTGTTTGAAAAATTAGTTCAACTGCAATAGTTCTTTAAATTTCTTTTCTTTTACCTTATTTATTTCTTCTGTGAAAATTTAAAAGAATTTTCTTTCAATAAATCCAAACACCTTGCAATATTTGGGGCACGGTGGTCTAGTGGCATTCGCGCTCGGCTGGCGTACTGAGGGTCACTAGGTCGAATCTCCGTATTGGCAGAGTTCATCCAACTCTTAACGGGTACCTGACCATAGTTAGGGAAACAAAGGTGGCTGGCAATAGCGTGGTACCTCATAGCCGTGGCCAGTGAACAGCGTGGTCCCTCATAGCCGTGGCCAGTGAACAGCGTGGTCCCTCATAGCCGTGGCCAGTGAACAGCGTGGTCCCTCATAGCCGTGGCCAGTGAACAGCGTGGTCCCTCATAGCCGTGGCCAGTGAACAGCGTGGTCCCTCATAGCCGTGGCCAGTGAACAGCGTGGTCCCTCATAGCCGTGGCCAGTGAACAGCGTGGTCCCTCATAGCCGTGGCCAGTGAACAGCGTGGTCCCTCATAGCCGTGGCCAGTGAACGCTGCGTAACTTGCCGATACGTTCTTAGCGGAATGTATGACGACATAAGACATTAAAACGAAAACAAAAATAAGTGTAAAATGTAAATTAAATTAACATAACATATTTATAGCTAAATAAAGGGTGCTCTCGTCAACAAATATCTGCAGCCATTTAGTTGAAATAAAAGATTAAGATATTTATTTGTTCCATAAATAGTGTTAATTTTTTGTGACGCTACTAATTTTAGAAAGCAGCACACCAAATTACTGCACAAAAAAAATAACTCTTTGAGTCAGTCAGCACTGTTTACAACACAAATGCTGACGTCAAAGGTTCGTGTGTTGTTTGGTTAATGTTAATCTGGAAACCAAAATGATTATGATTTTGAAGTCTATGTTTTCAATTTTAAAAAAAGCTAAGTGGTCCCTTAGCGTTACGGCAGCATAATTGAGGGTGTTTTATAATAGACTAGGTTGTGCTGCGGCGCCGTGGCGACTGCGGCGCCCACTTTTTTAGGTCGCCTACGGCGCCCACCTTTTTCAGAAGCCCAACTAACTTGTCCTTGTATGATACATACGTAATATTAAACTTCCTGAAATGTACACAAAGTATTTTATAATAGGGGTTTATTTTTTGGTCAAAAGCTCAAGTAACTAATCCTGGTATGATAAATACTAAATATTCCTGAAATGTACACAAAGTATTTATATAATACTAGAAATGTACCCGCTTTGCAGCGGGAGTGTACTGCCCTATAAGGTTGAATACGTAGTTGAAAATAAGGTAATAACTATATGTTAAGTATATATGTGTATGCGACGATTTAAGTTCGGCCTTCTTGTTATAATATAACTAAATGTTGTGCTTACTCATGGAATGCAACTTTCAGTTGGTCAGAAATATACTTATGAAAAATTTAATTCTCTAATTCTGAGACAATTTTACCCAATAATAAATGGAGCTTTGAAACGTAACAAACGATTTGAAAAGGGCCGTATTTTAATTTAAAATCCTGCAAACAAACATTTCTCATTGCTATAGATTCAACGTATCAAGAGATTACTTTCGGAATGAAACTCATGTAGCTTTTAATACGCTGATAGATCTGAAGGGAAGAAGGTAAAATGAATCAATAAATAACAAAATTAAAATACATCAATCTTATTTTTATAATTTTTTCACTTTTGTCACCTTCATCAAAACGGTCCCATTTAGCGCTGGATTCCAAAATCTTATATGTTGTTGTTTCACCAAGGCATTCAATTCTTTGTTGATTTCCGTTTTCAGATAAGACATTATATTTTGTAAAGTATATCATTAAGCTCACTTTTTGTCTTTCCAGGCTCCCTTTTTTCCCTGTTTTTTTTTGGAAATTATATAATTTATTTGCCAAGTATATTTAATATTGATCCATTCGCTTAAAAACGTATATGAAACGAAGATATACATTTTTTGAAAAAATATATTTTGGAATCCTAGAAAGTAATGAGTGGACATATTCAATTCCAATTGAGGTAAAAATTCAAATTAGTTATCAGGTTCATGTTAACTTACGTTTAGTCAGGGTTGTTAATATTGCAATATTGTATTGGTATTGGTAGTATTGCCAATACTTTTTTAAAGTATTGGGACGATATTGCAATACTTCTTGAAATTTGATATTGGTATTGGTATTGCCAATAATTATTTTTGATATTGGTATTGATTTTTAACCAATACTAAAAGCAATATTCAATAAATTCTCTACAACATTGGTTGTGAATAAAGCTGAATATAATAAATTTTTCTTTGGTGTCGCCATCTTGCGAGTGACATTGCCTAACAATTTTTGAATGAGACTGATCAATGAAATGAATGATAATAGAAATCAAATCATATATGATATCTTTGGCAATGAGCATTGACTGAGCAGTGCGCATTTTGAAATGGTTACTTTTCTTCGCCTGGCTAAGTGGTAACGGCCAAATAGGTGGCGTTACCCTGTGAACTCTACTAAAATTCATCGTTCATCGTTAGTTTTCCAGATGTGATGCAATCCACTGACTCGGTCTGACTGTTTTTACTATAGTATGATGTTTAACCGTTTATGTATCATTTGCTTTTCTATGACAGTCATTTGCTTCATTCATCCATTCATTCATCCATCCATCCATTCATTCTTTCACATGTGTACAGTATACATATTAAAAATTCTTGTTGCTTAAGGACGTTAAGGTATGCCGACTTATTTAATATGTTGTCAAAGACTTTTGAATGCTTTGAGGAAAACTGATGAAGCAAGTGTTAACTATTGAACAAAATTTGGTTAAAAATACATTGTCTAAATTAGCCAAAAATGTTGTTATCGTTTATCGATGTAAGTGATATAGAGCGATGAATTACGTATTTGCGTTTTATTCTTCGAATGACCCAAATATTGGTATTGGTAAGGCAATAATAAATAAATATTGGTATTGGTATTGCAATACTGGTTTTAAAATTGTATTGGTATTGGTATTGCCAATAGATTTTACAGGCAGTATTGGTATTGGTATTGCCAATATTTTTTTTTAGTATTGTTAACAACCCTGCGTTTAGTATAGATATATCCATTGATCCAGTAGTCAAATATTATACTGTAATAATTTAGCTGATATACGAAAATGCAATTTTTACTCAACATTACTTTTAGATCAGAGTTCAGTCGTGCTTAATTTATTATAGTATGAGTCTGAAAATTTACAGACTTTTATGCAAATGGGAAGTTGGACCATTAGTGATTGGGTGCTTAGGCTTTTATTAGTATAGAAAAGGGGCACTAAATGAGGTTAATCAACAGAAATAACAAAATATTAAGAAAGTCTCTCATTCTTTATAAACTTTAAACGCAATTTTTTAGAGTGGATATATTTTTAAAATGTTATGCATATATATCAGAAATTTTAAAAATTGTTATACGAAAAAAAATTCAACTTCTAATGTTCATTACTAATGAGTTGATTTCACGTAGAGAATTGCTTTTCTCATGAAGCGCACTTTCAATTTTAAGGGTACTAAATAAAGTTAACTGCCATTTTTTTTAAAAATGACGACAACTGCCGTCACGTAAAAAAATTATTTTATTTATGACCCCACATCGTTAAACTATTCAAAGTAATGAAATATTTGTAACAGCAGCTATAACTTAAGGAACTACGCTCCCACCTTCTCTCTAAAAGGCAATAGCTGCTTATACTAAAGAGCTAATAAGGGGCCATCCATAAAGTACGTCACGCTATTTTTGACCATTTTTAACTCCCCCACTCCCCCTGTCACAAAATGTCACAAATCTGGGACCCACCCCCCCCCCTAAAGTACGTCACACTTTCGAAAAAAAACATTTGTTTTTAATTAATAAAATAATTAAAATTTAATGTAAAACACCGTGACGTCACACATGGCCGGAAAAAACCCCCCTCTCCCTGTCACAAACTGTCACACTTTCTTATACCCCCTCCCCCCACTGCAGCGTGACGTACTTTATGGACGGCCCCTAAAGTAAATTATAAATGTTGTAAATGTAATGAAGTTTCCTAAAGAATTTAAAGAAACTAACTCAATCTTATTTAAAAAGCTTGCAATAAAATTTGCGAACCATTTTTAGTCAATGAAAGTTAATTTAACGGGCGGGCGCTAAAATGAAATCTTGTAATGAAATACTGCTCCAAAAATAAATTGTATACTTTTTGATAGTCTTTATTAATTAGTGTTTTAATATGGAAACGATATATAATTCTTTTATATATTTGTCTCTATGTTATACGATTTAAATTTACGGCTTTTATGTGATAGGTATAATTTTAAAAATGAATACAAGTATGTTTTGGATCATGTTTCCCGATGGGACATCATAGTTTGTAAATTATATTTCAAACACCAGATTTAGTTTCTGAAAAATAAATAAATTATTTACGAAATTGAAAAAAAAGATGATATGTTTGACTAAACATTCTATTTTTAAAATGGCTTTTGTTATTCCGCTACAGCGTAATGACCATGGCATATTCAATTCGCCGCCCAACTTAATTAATTGCTTTTAGGTTCACTTGTATTGAGTTTAATATACTTCTGTTTATAAGTACGGTAGAAAGATTTAAATTGTAAATTTATAGAGCTTATGTAATAAAAAAAAACACAGCATTGGTCGTAGGCTATTATATGCTTGTAATAATCATTGATGATTAACTTTAATAAGTAAATTTAGGGGATTTAGCCAGTAAAATAAGCAAGAAAAATTAATAAAGAACACGCAACAAATTTTAAGAAAAACAAATCGTATAGTTCCTCTAAATTATGATTAAGCTTTTTTGACTTAGGCAATTTCTTTCCACATAAAATACCCTCACATAATTAGTATTTGTTTAAATTAAAATTTGAGTTATTAGAAACAACATAATAAAACTCTTAATTTAAAAATAAATAACATACAAAGTGTGACAAATGTAATGAAATAGTTTTAACCCATCTATAATATCAAGAAAGTATTTGTATAAAAGGCCACTGTTTTGTACCGCAAGGCCAAAACAAAAATGAATGTTATTATAATAAAATTACACTGCTCAATTTAAGACGCGTACACGAAAAGGTGCGCACCGTAATTTGACAATAAAAGATTTTTGAAAGCGCACAGCTCAAAATAAAGTATTGTAAAAAAATAACGCACCAAAATGAACTCGTTTTGAATGCCCGCATGAAGCTGTTCAATATTGAAATGAGAATTTATTTTGTCTTTATTTGGCTCTACATTTTCTGATTATGGGCCCCCTTACCCTAGGGGTGGTCACCTGGGGTTGAAACATAGCCTACGACCTGTCTCGGGTCAAATGAGAGTCCCATGCAAAATTTCAGCATCCTGGGTCCAACGGTGTGGAATTCCATTGGTAACAAACACACAAACACACAAACTTTCATCTTTATATATTAGATTATTTTACAGTGCTAATCACCACATGATTTTTTAACTAATTTTAGAAAGCAGCGCACCAAATTACTGCACCAAAAAATAACTCTTTAAGTCAGTCAGCACTGTTTACAACACAAATGCTGCAAACCAAAATGATTATGATTTTTAAGTAAATTATTAAAAAAACAGAGTGATGTCCCTTAGCGTTAGGCCACAGTCATACATAATTGAGGGTAAATATACATATGATTTTATGTACTTGTTTGTGTCACATTTAAAATAAGCGTCTTTCTGTGTTCATTCAACTAAACTTACGTAAGAGAATTAACTATTTGAACAGTAATGATGTGACAGTAATGATGTCACAGTAATGATGCCATAGTAATGATGTCACAGTAATGATGTCACAATAATGATGTCACAGAACTCTTGTCTTTAGGAGCACGTTCCTTTCACATTTACTATCTAGTATTTGTTGATAACAGAAATACTTGTGATACTTGTTATATTAACTTTAAATTATGATTTATTGATGTTCCTCTCTGGGGCCGTTCATAAATGACGTAACGCACCTTAAAAACAAGGGGGGCCACACATTTGTGACGATGTGTGAAGAGGGGGAGGGAGGTGTGTTAAAGAAATGTGACGTCACTTATGGATGGCCACTCTTGAATATTAACTGAAATACTCAATTTCAATAAGAAATAAGATATTATCAATACAATGTTTTTAAATAATTACTTTCAGCCACTCATTTCATTTGTTTAGTTTTGTCGAAATCACTCTACGTATTTACAAACAAACAAACTAACACAAAATCAAACACATAATGAGCTTTATATTTGTTTAACAATTGTTCCAAGTTGTTTGGGGGGGGGGAGCATTTTACTCATTTCGTCACGTGAAATGTTTCCAACACCATGGAATCCCTGTGAACATGTTTGCCCTGGCACTATTATCGTGATAGAAGAAAAGTCTGCCATTGCGTAGATCATGAGAGGATCAATATTAATTACAAATTCCTTGGTAGACTAATATTTTAAGTAACAGTGAAAAGTTGTATGCATTAGTGATCTTATACTTCAGTAGAAACTTGATCCAGGCAAAGTTCATCTCATGTGCTCTATTTATTCAGTTTGTGATAATGTCCGAAGTTGTTTGTTGTTGTTGTTGTTTTTTTTTGTTTTTTTTTGGTTGCATTTTGTATTTTTTTAACAAGTGCTACGTCACGAAATTAAACAATGGACAAATCGATGAATGGGCTGATGATAGGCTCCAAGGAATACGATGTAAGGGCTGATGATAGCACCAAGGAATACGATGTAAGGGCTGATGATAGGCCCAAGGAATACGATGTAAGGGCTGATGATAGGCCCCAAGGAATACGATGTAAGGGCTGATGATAGGCTCCAAGGAATACAATGTAAGGGCTGATGATAGGCTCCAAGGAATACAATGTAAGGGCTGATGATAGGCTCCAAGGAATACAATGTAAGGGCTGATGATAGGCTCCAAGGAATACGATGTAAGGGCTGATGATAGGCTCCAAGGAATACAATGTAAGGGCTGATGATAGGCTCCAAGCAATACGATGTAAGGGCTGATGATAGGCTCCAAGGAATACGAAGTAAGGGATGATGATAGGCTCCAAGGAATATCCATTTTTTATTTGTTTAAACTTCTGTTTTCATTGATTGAGGCACTATATTTTACTTTAAAACTTGGACACAAACTGCCTAAATATGCCTGGCATCACTTTGGGCAGTCTGTCCTGGACACAAATCGCCCTAAATATACTTGGCATCGCTTTGGGCAGTCCAATTGTCGAATACCTTTTGCCCCGAGTCAGTTCTCGCTTCGCCAGCCATGTATGTACATGGCCTACGATCCTACTTATCGATGTTACGTAACAAAGCGTTTTAAGTTTAATGATTTTATACCCCCCCCCAAACCGTGTTCAGCGAGTACACAGACCGAAGTCCACGTATGTGGAGATGCGGTCATCACAGAACCAGTCATGTGACCCAATAGTGTTCTTCCGTTGACTGTGGAATGCTGATGTGCTAGATACACAAACTAATTCTGAGATTTAAACTTATTATGTAAATTTAATTTTAGTTTTTTTCTTTTATTGATTTGTTCTTACGAAGACATTTGCCGAAACGTTTAGACATTTATTTGTCCAAGAATAAAGCTTTACATTTATTGTTTTAATCCAAACTTTTTGCATGGCGGCCATATTCCTTGAAGTCAAGATTTTCGGGGGCCGGATGAAAATCATAAACAAAAATGACAGGTTTATATTGCATAATTTTAATGTGAAGGTGAAACTGAGGTCTTGACTGCAGTAAATAGTTGAGGTCAGGCCCAATGCCACTTGTTTTGATATGTATGATATCACGCAGGTGAGAGTCACTTATTCTCATCCTCACACGGTTCTTGTTCAAACTCATAACTGAAAATGTCTGCTCACACGATTATGTCAAGCCAAACAAGCTGGGCATTTTCTTAGCAAATGTTCGAATCTCTTGGAATCTGTCTTTATCCAACTGACGGTAAACGTCAATAACAGAAAGCTGTTGTTGTCTGCTGCGACATTCAACATCACTTTGCAACTCAATGAGTTCCAGCTGCAGATTGCCTGAAGCATTATCAGGCTCGACAGAGAAAGATGTAGAGAAATTTTAAAAAACGTAAAAACAAAGTCTTTGACTATAAATCCCTTATATAGGAGACAGAAATTAAAGTATTGATTATTTTCCATCGCGACAAACATTTACAGCATGAAACTGAGTGAATTCCACCTGGTTAAAACACGAGATGTGGTCACCGATGGCTGGTGTGAACTCAAGTGACCCGTAAAATGTAAACAATAGCGACTGCTACATATAGTTTTATATAGATAAACTAAAAATCCATTAATTTAATTACGGTACGTACGATCGATTTGAAATTTTGAAACGATGCATTGTTAGGTGACACAAGTCTGTGTGCCAAATTTCAGCTCGATGGCATCACGGTAAGTGGGTCATTTTTTACTTTTTTTTCGCCCGACGTACGGACGTACGAAGAGATGACGACAGACAAGACGGTGAAGTTAATATAAGGGATTTTTAAAAAAGCATGATTACCTTTTCAATAGCAGCAAAGCCATGAAAGCGTCATTGAAATTCGTCAGCCAGGGATGTGATATCTGCAACATACCTCTGAATTTGCCCATTGAAGCTTCTTTCTGAAAACGTGTCTAGATTTCCTGTAGGGAGAGGAATTGTGTGTTATTAGACAGCATTTGAGACAGTTGATTTGAAAAAGTTGCAGCTTGTTCCCAAAGGGCTTGATATGTGAATACAATTGGCTTACTGCTGTACCACTGTATTGTTCCCACTAAAACCTTTATATGTGAATACAATTGGCTTACTGCTGTACCACTGCATTGTGCCCACTGTCACGTGAGGGGGGTAACTATAATTGTTAGTGGTCACATGACGAGAGAGAATAAAACATGGCGACTGAGTGTGGTTCCATTTTACGGACGTGAGATATACTGGATGTAAATCAATGTAAATAGAAGTTGTGATTAAAAGTTATATTATTCAAACAGTGCCTCATAGATTTATTGTGAGAAAGAGTTAATTAGGTCACTCCCACTCGGCTATGTGACATATATGGTGTCAGAAGAAAATAGAAATAGAAAGATTTAACATTGACATTGTGATTGTGAAATTGAAACATTCGAAATAAACTCTATTTTTGAAGATAGTGCCGGTTTGAGTTTGAGGAATACCCTGTGTTTCAGGAGGAGACTGTTTATTCTATTAAAAGGAGGTTTGTGAAACATTAAAAAGAAATTTCTTGTCTGATTCAATACAAATAGAGAAAATTTGACATCAAGTATCATTTTTTCCAATATGGTGGACAAGTACACATATAATTAAATAATTTTGAATCAAGAATGGATCACTACAGAGAGTTCACGGCCATAGCCAAAGAATTTGGTTTGAGTGGCACAGACTTACGAGAATTTGTAGAAGACAAAGTGAGAATTGCTGATGAAAAAGATAGGCAAAAACAAATAACAGACAGAGAAGAAAGAAGTGCCAGAAGAGAACTAGAACAATTGAAGAATGATAATTTAAAATTACAAATACATTTGAGAGATATGAAGTTAAAACGAATTGAAAGGAAAGATTACAATGAGAGTAACAAGGCTGAAAAGAATTTGGAAGATGAATCTCAAGAAGATGTTTGGGACATTATTACAAATGAGATTAGTGAATTTACCGATTCAAGAAATAAAATTGATCTGAGTGATCATAACAAAAATAAAGATGAGGAAGAGGGGGAAATAATTGGCTTGACGAATGAAGACGAAGAGAGTGATGAAAAAATTGGAGAATGGTCTAAACGCCTCAAGCAAATAAAATTTCAAGCAAAACTAGAAAATAAAAATCCATTGCCTGGAGATGCAGCAGAGAAATTATGGAGAAACAGATATAGAGATAATGTTCAAGATAGACAACCATGGAGAGGCAATTATAATCAAGAAAGAAAATCATGGAGAGACAAATATAATCATAATTCAAGACATAGAGTCAGAGATTATAATCAAGATAGAAGAACATGGAGAGACAATTATAATCAATATAGAAGAACATGGAGAGGAAAATATAATTTTATTTCCAGAATAAGAAATTTTGATCAACCATGGAGAAGGAATGTAAACCAAGACATGAATTATAGAAATAGAAGAAATATGAATTAAGAAGAAGTAAGAACTTGTGACACTATAGCCACTATTGACAATCAAGTATATGATAAAAAGGATGAAGACCATAGTAGCAGAGATGAAGATGGTTCTATAGAGTCTGAAATCATTTGTGTGAAATCACATGAAGTGGGAAAAATCATTGGTCATAGAGGAAGCAGAATCAGAGACATTTAAGCAGACAGTGGATGTTGAATAAAGGTGTCTCGTGATGGTGACTCATCTGGTCGAAATTCTATTGAATTATCAGGAAGCAGAAATAACATTTCAAAAGCTAAGCAACTTATTCAAGATGCTACAATTAATATTGTGAATGGACCTAATCGTGATCGTAGTTGATGAACTATTCAACATTTATTAGTCTGAAGAAGCATTGAAAGCCCATCTATTTGAATTCATACTCGTCAGATGAAGAATAACTATTTTTGAACAATGCAATGCTATTAGCAGATTACAAATTCGATATCAAATCTGTCAAAGGAAAAGACAATGTGCTTGCAGACATTTTAAGCAGAATGATTTCAAACACGGACATTATGTGAATTCAAAAATAATTGAACTAAAAACTGTTTTAATTTTAACAACATTATTATTTACAGGATACAGGACAAGAAGTGATTTGTGAATTCCACTGGAGGATATACCTAATAGTAAATATTATGACTAATAAAATGCATTTCAATTTAATTTCAATGTAACAATATTAAAAGTTCATATTTATTATTTCAGTGCAAGCAGACTGGTGATGTCTTCGCACAGATTATTATTTCAGATTATGTCTGAACTCATATTATTATGATTATGAATATTGATAGTAATGATAGCAAATTGATTATCTATCAGGTATTATGTGTTGTACCAGAGTATACAACATAGTTGGCAAAGAGACATAAGCATCATTGATTATATTGTATAAAGATTTCTTATTGATGGCTTATAGGTTAATCTATTTTCAGGATGATTTTTTATCATCATTTAAATTCATGTGTGATGATATTTTTCAGTTATTAAAAAGACTATGAGTGGATTATTAGATACTTTTTAATATCTATTATAAGGAAGTTAAATATGTCAGATTGACATACAACTTAAAGGAATTGTATTAAGATAAAAAAAATGTTATATTGCATAAACATTTTTTTTGTTTGCATGGGGGTAGTGTCACGTGAGGGAGGTAACTATAATTGTTAGTGGTCACATGATGAGAGAGAATAAAACATGGCGACTGAGTGTGTGGTTTCATTTTACGGACGTGAGATATACTGGATGTAAATCAATGTAAATAGAAGTTGTGATTAAAAGTTATATTATTCAAACAGTGCCTCATAGATTTATTGTGAGACAGAGTTAATTAGGTCACGCCCACTCGGCTATGTGACACCCACTAAGACCTGTATATGTGAATACAATTGGCTTACTACTGCATTGTGTCCTTGATTTTTGTTAAGAACGTTTAGATGTCTTGTCATATCAATTAAAAATGAAAAATCTGCCAGCCAAGCAGTATGAGATAGTTCTGCAATTGGTTGTTCATTATCTTTTATGAATTGCTCAATTTCTTTTTTAAGTACGTAGAAGCGCTGAAGTGCTGTCCCCCGACTGAGCCAATTTACATCATTGTGATATACAACATCTCCGTATTCTCCCTGGATGTCACCAAGAAACTGATGAAACTGGCGGTGAAACTGAGCTTTAGGGTGAATAGAGTTTATAGCTTGTATCACTGGCTTAATGACCTTATCACTTCTCAGACGTTTGACACAAATAACTTGTGTTGAATGATACAGTGAAGTTTCAAAGCTTTGCCAGCCTCTTTGCTGACTTTGTTACAGACAAGTGTTGCTGGTCCACTATACTCACCAATCATGGCAGGAGCACCATCAGTAATAATTTCAGATATTTTTTCCATGGTAGTTTAATGTCATTGAACAAACGGAAACAAACAAACAAACAAAATCTATTCCCCTTGTTTGGTCTTTAAGACTCTAAAGGTCAAGTAATTCTTCCCTCACACACATGTCATCATTAACCACTCACACACATGTCATCATTAACCACTCACACACATGTCATCATTAACCACTCACACACATGTCATCATTAACCACTCACACACATGTCATCATTAACCAATCACACACATGTCATCATTAACCAATCACACACATGTCATCATTAACCAATCACACACATGTCATCATTAACCACTCACACACATGTCCTCATTAACCAATCACACACATGTCATCATTAACCACTCACACACATGTCATCATTAACCACTCACACACATGTCCTCATTAACCAATCACACACATGTCATCATTAACCACTCACACACATGTCATCATTAACGAATCACACACATGTCATCATTAACCAATCACACACATGTCCTCATTAACTCCTCTAAAAAAAGAAGTTAGGCTGTGTGGGATGCATCAGTGCTTTCATCAAAGGCTGTCGAAAAGAAGTCAATTTTTTCTGCTTTGCCTCTAGATGTATCTTAATGTCAGATGAGATTTCTTCAATTCTGTGAGTAACAGTGCTGCGTGACAGGCAAACAGGCAAACTCCTGCTTTTTCTCGGGACAGATATTTTCAAAAATTTTCAGCAAGCATTCTTTTACAAACTCGCCATCAGTAAGTGATTTGCTGTGTTTCGCTATCAGTGTTGCTACCACATAACTTACCTTTGAGGAATTTTCATTTGCCTGACCAAATCTTGAAAATAAGCCGAGTCGCCAAAAAATAAAATAAAAATGACGTCATCGATTTTTACCGCAGGCCGTCAACGAAATTCGTACACTTAACAGCACATAACTTCATAATGTTTTAAAATCCATTTCCACGTTGGTAAAAATAAAACGTCATCGATTTTCGCCATCATTTGACGCAATCAAAACAGTACGAAATTTCGACTTTTCTTATATATATAACGAGCAACCAAGCCCGTCCAAGGACGTTCCGTCACCGTTCGGTGGCATGTTGTAACTCCCCTTCAACAGCCGTCTCGACCGGCATACATGTGCATCACGTCAAAAATACTATTCATTACAGTTAAAATAAATAACTCGTAAAAACAGAGCTTTTGACTATAAATCCCAACGCGCAAAACTCAAAATAAAGTCTTGGAATAAATACTGCACCAAAAATAACTCTTTTTGAACGTCCGCGTAAATGGCGTAAACGTGTTCAATATGATTGGCTGTAGGAGTCATATGTGTTTGAGGGACCAATGGCTATAGATGACGGGACAGAGCGGACCGAAAGGACAGAAACTTGCCTTTTATTATATAGGATGTCGGTACAGAAATAATACATCAGTCAATTAATAATTTCAGATGAGGCCGCGGGCCAGTTAAAATTTTTCGCGGGACGGTTTTGGGGCAGCTGTTTTATCAAACACTTTGTTAGTGTATCTTGTAGTTTATATGAATGATTTATCTATATCTTTATTCTATACTAATAACGAAGTCCGCCCAAGGACGGGAATAAGTGTAGGGTGACCTGTGAAGTTCATGGACGCTATGTTTTGGTAGTTGTTATGCTGAAGCGTTTGCAGGACATTGTCGTCGCAGGGCAAGGGATGTTGACAACAACAACAACAAAAACAGCAAAAACAACAACAGCAACAACAAAAACAAAACAAAAACAACAACAGCAAAACAACAACAGCAACAACAACAAAACCAAAACAACAACAACAAAACAACAACTACAACAACAACAGCAAAAACAACAGCAACAACAACAATAACAACAACCACAAAACAACAACAAAAAACAATAACAAAAAACAATAACAGCAACAAAAAACAAACAACACTTAAAACTCTTGCCACTACCCCCCAGGACCATCAAGGAAAAAGCATTTAACAGAATAGTCATTGGAATAAGCGGCAGGCATCACTTCAAGATGGGAACAACGTAATGAATTATGACAAAAAAAACTGCACCAAAAATAACTCGTTTTGAACCTCCGCGTAATATGTAAATTTTTCTCCGCCAGTGTTTTCTTTAATGATTCATACTTTTTAACCCTTTACCCCACTCTATCTATAATTACTTTCCCTCACATATCCCTAAACAAATCATATTATCATTATTATACTATAAAATAATTACCCTCTCAAAAACAACTTATCTTCACATCTAAAAATTTCCTAAATTTTGTATTTTATCTTCTATACAGACACCTTCATATCTCCTATTATTCTCCCCAAAAAATTTCCCTCTATCCCCCCCAACCCCCCCCCCCAACAAATACACAAACTAATCTATATTCATCATCTTAATCTATCCCCCATATTCCTTATCCCCCCAATTAACCTCACACCATCCCCACCCTTAATTACCACCCAACCATACATATCTTACTCTATACTCCCTCACCCTACTCTATATAAACACCACCCAAAATAAACAAAACCTCTAACCACCTCACCTCAACTACACACAACCCCCCCCAACCACACAACCAACACACCCCACCCCCCCCCCCCCCCCCCCCCCCCCCCCCCCCCCACAAAAAACACAATAAAAAAACCCCCCCCCCACACACCAACCCCAACACCAACCAACCCCCCCCCCCCCCCCCCCCCCCCCCCCACCCCCACAAAACCCAAACAAACAAACAAACAAACCCCATACATCACAACCACAACACAACACCACACACCACCCCCCCCCCCCCCCCAATAAAACCCCACCAACCAATATCCATAATATCCCCCCACCTATTCCACTCCTCCCCTCGCCCTCCACCCCTATATCCACCCCCCTCCACCCCTACATTCCTACCCAAACCCACCCCTCCTATCCCCCCCCCTAATTCCACCCCCCTATTTCATCTGCTACTGCTAGTATTTACTTTACCTAAATTATAATTTACTTTGATTGAGTAGAGAGTGCAGCCAGAATACGCCTAGTAACTAGAGAGAGAGCGTCCTCCTAGATGTAATGTCTAAGACAGGTCACCCCGAGGGCCCCACGACAGATACAGCTTGAGTGTGTGTCCACTACATTTCTGTCTGTGATGGTAGAGGGCAGACAGATACGCTAGAGTGTGGTCCTATATTAATGTCTGTGATGGTAGAGGGCAGACAGATTCGCTAGAGTGTGGTCCTATATTAATGTCTGTGATGGTATAGGGCAGACAGATACGCTAGAGTGTGGTCCTATATTAATGTCTGTGATGGTAGAGGGCAGACAGATACGCTAGAGTGTGGTCCTATATTAATGTCTGTGATGAGGCGGGAGAATGACAACAGTGGCCATTCTTTAATGACAGTTTCGAAAGACAGCTGAATGAAAGTTTGAGAAATGAGGAAACTGCCAGGAAATTGGTGATTCATCTCAGTGTTAACTAGCCATTAGACGGCCACAGCTTTGCATCACGTCCATGTGCCAAGCTCCGTTATGTTAAAGGCCGTGCATCGCTGAAATACTAGTTCTCCGACAGCCTTTAAGTCTCCACACCAGGTGATCTGTGTTCACGCTCATCGCCAGACGGCAAGCAGCGAGTCAGAATGCGGTGGCCGATCTACTTGGTATTTCCAGAGTTTGTTGATGACATTTTATGATAGTTGGGTAAAGGGTGTAAGAGGTCGTTTTTAAACAGATTTCTCCCTGTGGATAATTTCATCATGGTACACAATTGGGTAGAGATAAACATAAGGGGGGAACTCATTGTATGAAATGTAGGGAAACAATGGGAACTCATTGTATGAAATGTAGGGAAACAATGGGAACTCTTTGCTAGAAATGTAGGGAAACAATGGGAACTCTTTGTATGAGATGTACGGAAACAATGGGAACTCATTGTATGAAATATAGGGAAACAATGGGAACTCTTTGATGAGATGTAGGGAAACAATGGGAACTCTTTGCATGAGATGTACGGAAACAATGGGACCTCAGTGTATGAAATGTAGGGAAACAATGGGAACTCTTTGTATGAGATGTACGGAAACAATGGGAACTCATTGTATGAAATGTAGGGAAACAATGGGAACTCTTTGTATGAGATGTAGGGAAACAATGGGAACTCATTGTATGAAATGTAGGGAAACAATGGGAACTCTTTGCATGAGATGTAGGGAAACATGGGAACTCTTTGCATGCGATGTAGGGAAACAATGGGAACTCTTTGCATGAGATGTAGGGAAACAATGGGAACTCTTTGCATGAGATGTACGGAAACAATGGGAACTCATTGTATGAAATGTAGGGAAACAATGGGAACTCTTTGCATGAGATGTACGGAAACAATGGGAACTCATTGTATGAAATGTAGGGAAACAATGGGAACTCTTTGTATGAGATGTACGGAAACAATGGGAACTCATTGTATGAAATATAGGGAAACAATGGGAACTCTTTGTATGAGATGTAGGGAAACAATGGGAACTCATTGTATGAAATGTAGGGAAACAATGGGAACTCTTTGCATGAGATGTAGGGAAACAATGGGAACTCTTTGCATGAGATGTAGGGAAACAATGGGAACTCTTTGCATGAGATGTAGGGAAACAATGGGAACTCTTTGCATGAGATGTACGGAAACAATGGGAACTCATTGTATGAAATGTAGGGAAACAATGGGAACTCTTTGCATGAGATGTACGGAAACAATGGGAACTCATTGTATGAAATGTAGGGAAACAATGGGAACTCTTTGCATGAGATGTAGGGAAACAATGGGAACTCTTTGCATGAGATGTACGGAAACAATGGGACCTCATTGTATGAAATGTAGGGAAACAATGGGAACTCTTTGTATGAGATGTACGGAAACAATGGGAACTCATTGTATGAAATGTAGGGAAACAATGGGAACTCTTTGTATGAGATGTAGGGAAACAATGGGAACTCATTGTATGAAATGTAGGGAAACAATGGGAACTCTTTGCATGAGATGTAGGGAAACAATGGGAACTCTTTGCATGAGATGTAGGGAAACAATGGGAACTCTTTGCATGAGATGCCGCCAAACAAAAGTACATTACAACTCGACCATTTGGAAACTTATCTGTGTTCATGATAGTGTCCAATAATCCACATCGATAGGAGCTTTGGGTTCAAGGACTTGAGAATGAGTTTTTGTAACTAATCCTCAACCATTGGTCAAAATCTTTTAATAATTGATTTGAAACACTACTCTCTGTTAATGAACTTCGTGGTACTTAGCAAAAAGAATCGGAAAACTAATAAATAATTGAAGAGTCCACTTTGAGATGCCAGTATTTTATGTTGATTGCTAATGGGAGACCACCGACTCCTCACACCGTGACAATTAGTTTACTCTACCAATGGGAGACCACCGACTCCTCACACCGTGACAATTAGTTTACTCTACTAATGGGAGACCACCGACTCCTCACACCGTGACAATTAGTTTACTCTACTAATGGGAGACCACCGACTCCTCACACCGTGACAATTAGTTTACTCTACTAATGGGAGACCACCGACTCCTCACACCGTGACAATTAGTTTACTCTACTAATGGGAGACCACCGACTCCTCACACCGTGACAATTAGTTTACTCTACTAATGGGAGACCACCGATGTCAACGATTCCTCACACCGTGACAGTTCACTCTACAAAGTGATCATTTCCCTTGAACGTCTGCTGTCCGTTACCCCCCCCCCTTTTGGTCACGTGATGTGTGTGGACAACTGACCTACAAGCTTGCTTTCTTCCAACACCAAGATTTGACCTCCGCCTGTCACCTGTAATATTAAACTTATTTCCACCCCCATCATGACAATCTGGCACCGGGAAAATTGAGCCACCGCCCCACTTTTACCATAAGTACACACCCGGCCTGCCCCAGGCCCTTACCACTCCCCCCACCCCCCACAAATTTCTTTCTCTCTCCCCGTTAAAAAATGGATAATTTTTTGAAGTGCTCTGCAAGTGAATCTCCATCTTAAGCCATGAGTCATGTGACCACGTGTGTCATGGGACAGCGCGTGCCAGGTACCTGTGCGAGCACACTAGCGGCACGATCATCGATCGAGGGCGAATGTGTCTCATGTATTTGGCATGAACGTAGAAAATTCTGGAACCTCTTCCCCCCCTACCCACCCCTTTCATTTTCTTTCCCCGTGAAAATGAGATTGCGTGCAAGAAGGTGGAGGTTCCGGCAAGAGAAACAAACATGGCGCTTTAAAAAACGGGAGACCAATATTTCTCAAGTTGCTAGGCAACCACATACATTAACAAGGGGAAGGTTGCTGACCGCGAAGGTTGATCTAGCAAAAATAATATGGTTTAAAAAAATTGTTTTGACGTATATAATTTATATTTATCGCAGATTAGAAAACTGCATTTAATTATTATTTTTTGTTGTTGTAAATTCTGGACAATGTTTTTAGCTATAAACAATTAATTTTATACGCATACGAAATATTATTTTGTTGCTTTTGATTAAGGTTGTATTGTGTATTCTTTTAGAGGTTTTATTATTTTTTGTCGCGTTATACTCTCTAAATCTCTAAATGCTTTAGTTTTGTTTAAAATAAAATAACCTTTAAACAAGCATTTTAACTGTATTGATATTGGCAGGTAAAAATTTTACCTGGGTAAAAATAATATTTTTTTTAATCAGATAAGTTTATTTTTGTTTCAAATCGTTTTATTTGGTTGCAGATTAATTTATCGGGTTCCATATCAATTTATATGGTTTTATATCAATTTATTTAGCTGTATATCCATTTATTTGATTGTTGATCAATTTATTTGGTTTTATATCAATTTCTTTTGTTGTTGATCAATTTACTTGGTTGTATATCGATTTATTTGGTTGTATATTGATTTATTTGGTTGTATATCGATTTATTTGGTTGTATATCGATTTATTTGGTTGTATATCGATTTATTTGGTTGTATATCGATTTATTTGGTTGTATATCGATTTATTTGGTTACAGGTGAGTTTGTTTGTTTGTAAACCCATGCTGTTTGTTTTCATTGAGATCTGTTGTTCAATGATCAGACGTGTATTTTACCATTCGATCTGTCCATTCAAAATCAAACATACTCGCCATTCATGACTGAAAACGTTTAATAATCGATAATTTACCGATTTCGACGATTGCATTTTATAACCTTATCAACTTCAGCTTCTTTATTTTTGATGTGGTAAGTTTAATTTTTTTTAATCTATCTGTGTCAGAACTTAACAAACCTTGAACAAAACGTGTACTTTCAGAGGCGTCGCCATACTTTTGTTTTTTATGAATCAGAGCCTGAAGAGTTTTCAGGAGAATGAACAAGACAAGTGCTGTTGTTTTTTTCTCTCTTCTGACGTGCTCCGGGGACTTGCTGCGAGATGATTGGCCCGTGCTGGTCACGTGTGGAATACGTCTTAGTCTTGCAACAGGAGAAGGGTTAGAGATTAAGTATTAATTAATTTTCAAGCCACATTTCCCACTTTAAACGGACTTTTCGGCTACCATTGAGGGAATGCCTCTGATTAAGTTCACTGAACTTTCCACACACACAATTCGACTGAGGGCAGTTCCACTGAGGGCAGTTCCACTGAGGGCAGTTCCACTGAGGGCAGTTCCACTGAGGGCAGTTCCACTGAGGGCAGTTCCACTGAGGGCAGTTCCACTGAGGGCAGTTCCACTGAGGGCAGTTCCACTGAGAGCAGTTCCACTGAGGGCAGTTCCACTGAGGGCAGACGTCTACACCTTGCACCAAGAGCTTTACCTCCCGCCCCACCCCCACCACAGCGGAACAAGGGCTTCCTTTTAATCATGGGTACCTCCTGTACATAGAAATAGAACCATTCGTGGTCCCTAACAAAAAGTTCCGTTTCTTTGAGTCATTGTTTTCAAAAAGCTCTATATTTTCATTATTTCATTTTATTATTATCATTATTTTTAATTTTCTATTATTTTAAACGCAGAATGATGCCCGCGGGTGACAAGCTGCTAACACCAATATTGATCTCTCCTTGGAGCGGACAAAAGTAACCTGTCAACCTGACCTCCGACCTCAAGCTTCCATCGGGGCACTGGACGGTGATTGGGCACGGTAGCACAAAGAGGTTTTTCCCCAGCACAACCCCAGGGAGACACAGAAAGAAAATCCCGACAATAAACAGTGAGAGCCTTTGGTCTTCTGTGACGAGTCTCTTGTCGTGGCAGCGCCCAGCCGCGGCCGTTAGATCAGGGGAAATAACCACCTGGAAATTAGCATTGATGATAAACAGGCAGAGAGCAGGGGTGATTACCTTCCTTCTCGTTTCTTGTTCCAGCGGTGCGAGTTCTTCTTTCATTTAGAAATTGATTTTCGTTGAAGAGTTGTGTTTTTTTTGTTTGATTGCTTTGCGTTATCTCCAAGCCTTGATGTCCCAGTTCTTCACACGGGAGATGCACTGGTCACTGTATTGCAATCTGGTGAACAACGACTGTGCAAAGTTTAAAATAAAACAATGAGTTGGTGGGAACATAAAAATGTGTACTAAGTAAAGTGTCCTGTCGGCTTGAAAGGGGAAAAAGTAGGCACTTTTTTTAAAAAGTCTTTAATTAAATCGTGTCATTTCATCTATTGACAGCACGCTGAATGGACGCAATACATTCTATATTGAAAAGATAAAATTCAATCGATTGCAAAGTCTTCGAGATTCGTCACTGGCCAAAGACAAGTTTGGCTGGTCAGTATATCGTATTTGGTAGGCTAGTCTATTGGTCGTTTTGTAGTAGGTTAGGCGCCGTCCATAAAGTACGTCACGCTATTTTTGACCACTTTTAACTCCCCCTGTCACAAACTGTCACAAATTTCGGACCCTTAAAGGCAATACAGGTGAAACACTAAAGGTGAAACAATTCAGGGGGAACAATACAGGGTAACTCATGTTAAACGGAGCTGACTACAACGGCTAACCAGTTTCATAAGTCAATTAGCCTACAACGGCTAACGAGTTTCATAAATACATTAGCCTACAATGGCTAACCAGTTTCATAAGTCCATTAGCCTACAACGGGTAACCAGTTTCATAAATTCATTAGCCTACAACGGCTAACCAGTTTCATAAGTCAATTAGCCTACAACGGCTAACCAGTTTCATAAATCCATTAGCCTACAACGGGTAACCAGTTTCATAAATACATTAGCCTACAACGGCTAAACAGTTGTATAACTTACATCGACTTGGCGATTAAATTTAAAAAATCAATACAGATATTATCTCAGCTTATTACGGTATGTCCATATGTGTATCCACGTTATGTTTGTAACCCGTTATGTTTGTATTCACATATTTGTAATCTTGTGTTGGAAATGTGTGTTCATTTCTAAAAACAATTACTCACGCATAAAATAAATCACCTGCTAAAATCTGGCGACTGGCGATGACGTGTTGTCCCAGGGGAGCTCAGCCAGTTTCATTTATTATTTATCTTCAGTTTTCAAATTGCGCCAATCGTTTTAGATGTCATGAACTGATTATTCTGTTTAAATATTATTTTTTTTAAAAATAATTGATTGGTGCAAATGCTATCCTCAAAATTCTAGCTAGAAACTCGCTATTGTATGTCTAGATAGAAGTGCACAATAGTTTCTATCACAATGTAAGGCAAGACTCGAGTAGAGTTGCGTCGGCGGAATGAGTTGATTTAGAATAATTTAGATTATGAAAGGCCACACGTTATTTTATTTTGAGGTCCCTTGCAATTATTTCCCCTCACCACTGAAAAGGGCTAAAACTGGTGTCAACTAAAATGTGTTTTACCAACAAATGCTAAATTTAAGAGTAAAATTGTATTGTTCTATTTTGATTGAACTGTTTTTGATCTGTTGAAATTGTAAAATAAGAACTAACTGACTTGAACTTCTCCTTCAGGTCATAATCTGCTTGTAGTTCAAGCATGCAGCTCTCTAACTGTATATCCTCTGGGGCTGAATCAGCCTCTGCACTAAATGGCGAACTGAGGGATATTGAAGAGTGGTTCCATGTTTTCGAAGTCTTGGAATATTCTTTCAAATTCCACAGCCATGGCATCCAACTGAGCCTTGTACTTGTATTTCATGTGCAAACAAGCTATTGCCTTGACGTTTGACATTCAGTTCATTCAAATATTCCATAATATAAATGGCAAACATGAAGTCTCACTTCCTGTTTTCGTTAACAATGGTAGTAACAAAGTCACAAACAAAACCCTTATATCCAGGATCATATCTATTTCTTCCATGAGATCTCACAATCGCCACAAATATTGGAACGTTTAATCGTCAATTCTGTTAAAATTTTTAAGAAAATAAAATACACATACAGAAATGTGAAAGGGTTAAATTTGAAATGTCTGCAAAGCAAGGGTGGCGGCAATCTGCCAAACAATTGTGGCGGCGATGGGTGACCTTTCCCCATACCCAAGTTATAAGACAAGCCTCCCTATTGGTGCGAACTTATGGGAACTTGAATTTTGCGACTATTTTCACCATCGTACATAAACACCGACATAACTATAAGATTTTATTTATGGTTTTCATATGTATGATGATTGAAAAATGCAAATTTTACTTTTTTAAAAAATAAGTACATCTTTTAAAATAAAACTAATGACGTCATCAGAATCAGCTAAAGTACTCAGGAAAACGCGTTACCTTTTGGGACACCTAAATGAACGTTGATCAGTGTAACATGTGGTATAACTATATTCGTTTCTTACTAGTTCGTTGTGATTCGAAGATCTTAATAAATACATTATACTAAAATAAGATTGTGGAAATGGGGAAGGGAAGGGCCTAGTCAGCCACCTCCACCCACCTCAGTCGATGCTGTACAAACTGAGGTTTTTGTTTGTCTGTTTTGTTTTTTGCTTTCGCTGCATTGACAAGAGATGAATTCATTGATATGAAGTGAAGTGTTTTAATTTTACTGTAACAGAATTTTGACTTTATCAGACATTGAAACTCAAAAAGAGTTCATCTTCTTATTCAGGTCTAGTTTAAATTAATCTGAGGAATCTAAATACGGAATGAAGTATAGGAAAACAAACCATGACATATAACAAGTCGATAGTTACAAAAGAAAGCGCTTGAAGGAGAAGCGTCACTAGGGATGGTGGCACCCCTTGAGGTAACCCATTGTGTCACCCCCTAACGACTTACCCCATAGACCTCCAATGAGTATGTCAGTGCCATAAAAAGAGAACATACAGAATTTTACATTTTGGTGTCCATCGTGGGGTCCACACCTCCAGCACCCTTTAGCGACGCCTCTGGTTTTGATGTAGTCAGCAAGATGTGAGGCAAATACCTCAATGTAGACCTGTGCGAGTTGAACAATAACTGAACAGTATAAATCATTAACATAGAAAACTGCAGTTTTCTTCCATGAACAAAATACAGTGTAACGTATATAGAGTTGTTAAACATCGGAACATTTGATCATTTATGAAATACAGAGGTGATGTTATACATAGGAGATGTTATACAGAGGAGATTTTATACAGAGGAGATGTTATACAGAGGAGATGTTATACAGAGGAGATGTTAAACAGAGGGGATGTTAAACAGAGGAGATGTTAAACAGAAGAGATGTTATACAGAGGGGATGTTAAACAGAGGAGATGCTATACAGAGGAGATGTTAAACAGAGGAGATGTTATACAGAGGAGATGTTAAACAGAAGAGATGTTATACAGAGGGGATGTTAAACAGAGGAGATGTTATACAGAGGCGATGTTAAACAGAGGAGATGTTATACAGAGGAGATGTTATACAGAGGAGATGTTATACAGAGGAGATGTTATACAGAGGAGATGATAAACAGAGGAGATGTTTTACAGAGGAGATGTTAAACAGAGGAGATGTTATACAGAGGAGATGTTATACAGAGGAGATGATAAACAGAGGAGATGTTATACAGAGGAGATGTTATACAGAGGAGATGATAAACAGAGGAGATGTTATACAGAGGAGATGATAAACAGAGGAGATGTTATACAGAGGAGATGTTATACAGAGGAGATGATAAACCTAGGAGATGTTATATAGTAGAGATGTTATACAGAGGAGATGATAAACCTAGGAGATGTTATATAGTAGAGATGTTATACAGAGGAGATGATAAACAGAGGAGATGTTATACAGAGGAGATGATAAACAGAGGAGATGTTATACAGAGGAGATGATAAACCTAGGAGATGTATATAGTAGAGATATTATACAGAGGAGATGATAAACAGATGAGATGTTATACAGAGGATATGATATATGGAGGAGATGTTATACGGAGGAGATGATAAACAGAGGAGATGTTATACAGAGGAGATGATAAACAGAGGAGACGTTATACAGAGGAGATGATAAACAGAGGAGATGTTATACAGAGGAGATGATAAGCAGAGGAGACGTTATACAGAGGAGATGTTATACAGAGAAGATGATAAACAGAGGAGATGTTATACAGAGGAGATGATAAACAGAGGAGACGTTATACAGAGGAGATGTTATACAGAGAAGATGATAAACAGAGGAGATGTTATATAGTAGAGATGTTATACAGAGGAGATGATAAACAGAGGAGATGTTATACAGAGGAGATAATATACAGAGGAGATGATAAACAGAGGAGATAATAAACAGAGGAGATGTTATACAGAGGAGATGTTATACAGAGGAGATGATAAACAGAGGAGATGATAAACAGAGGAGATGATAAACAGAGGAGATGATAAACAAAGAAGATTATAAACAGAGGAGATGATAAACAGAGGAGATGATAAACAGAGGAGATGATAAACAAAGAAGATGATAAACAGAGGAGATGATAAACAGAGGAGATGATAAACAGAGGAGATGTTATACAGGGGAGATGATATACAGAGGAGATATTATACAGAGAGATGATAAACAGATGATATGTTATACAGAGGAGATGTTATACAGAGGAGATGATAAACAGAGGAGATGATAAACAGAGGAGATGATAAACAGAGGAGATGATAAACAGATGAGATGATAAACAGAGGAGATGATAAACAGAGGAGATGATAAACAGAGGAGATGATAAACAGAGGAGATGATAAACAGAGGAGATGATAAACAGAGGAGATGATAAACAGAGGAGATGATAAACAGAGGAGATGTTATACAGGGGAGATGATATACAGAGGAGATATTATACAGAAGAGATGATAAACAGAGGATATGTCATACAGAGGAGATGTTATACAGAGGAGATGATAAACAGAGGAGATGATAAACAGAGGAGATGATAAACAGAGGAGATGATAAACAGAGGAGATGATAAACAGAGGAGATGATAAACAGAGGAGATGATAAACAGAGGAGATGATAAACAGAGGAGATGCTGAAATTTCACAAGGATTAACTTTAAAATGTTTTTTAGGAGTTTTAGGCCTAATAAAAATGCATCACCATTATTATACCGTTTAATGCCTATAAAATATTACATTTAAATACATTTTCAATCAATTTATTTGTATTTATTCTGCTTACATTTTCTATCAATTTAGTTGTATTCATCTTAACTTATGTCTTCATTTTTTGACTTGGCCCTTTTGGAAGTTTTGTCTAAGTCATGTTTTATTATCTTTTATGCTAAGTCTTGTAGTGATGTAGAAATATATAAATGCTAGACTAGACATAAACCATAGATAAGATTAGGGCGCAATAATCTTCTGTATAAAAGTAGCATGTGTGTATGTGTAACACATTACATAGTAATTTATAAGCGTGTACACGTTTGTTATCATTTAGAAACAGAGACGACCCGTCCCGGGGCGGAAACCAAATTTGCCGCCCCCCTCACCCCCACCCCTGAAAAATATGTTAACACTGTTAACATGTAATTACCAAAGATAACAATAAAAACTTATGGTCCTTTATCAAATCTAAAAAAATGGAACCTTCAGGAATAGCCACACTAAAGGGCTCAAATAATAAAACCTATAATGATAATGAAACTAAAGCTAATATCCTTAACACATATTTTGCATCGTCTTTTTCTGCCTCAGGCAATAAGGAAGTTTTAATAAATTTAAATAAAATGGAGGAAATAGGTAACATAACTGTAGATGAGATAGGTATACATTCACTCCTAAAAAACTTTAAAATAAACAAAGCTACTGGCCCAGATGATTTGCCTGCAAGGTTATTAAAAGAACTAAGCAATGAACTGTCCCCAATCCTTGTAGTTCTCTTTCAAGCCTCTCTAAACCAGGGTAAAGTTCCCCAGGATTGGAAATTAGCTAACGTAACTCCACTCTTTAAGAAAGGTGATAAATCAGACCCTGGTAATTACAGGCCTTTATCACTTACTAGTATCACCTGTAAATTGTCTTGTCTTGACTTATCTATACAGACGCTCCTTCTATGCAGAAGATAGTTGCGTCCACAGACCATGAGAGATGATCTGTTTAGGCAAGTGATGCAGCGTTCACAGGCCACGGCTTTGTGGGTTCCACGCATTACCCAGCTGCCTAACTACATGTAGTGTTAGGTACCCATTCGGAGCGGGGTGGCTCAGGGACGCCCTAGGTCCCGGGAACAAACCATTGCCATCACACGGATTCGAACCCGTGACCACCGGTACGAGAGTCCAGTGCGCTGCCACTCGACCACCGCGTTACTAGAACACATAATATATAGTAGAATAGTTAAACACATTGACAAATATAATGCCCTATGCCCACATCAACACGGCTTTAGAAAAAACAGATGATGTGAAACACAATTAATAGGTTTAATAGATGAACTATCAAAAGGCTTAGACAAAAATGATCAAATAGATACAATATTACTAAACTTCTCAAAAGCATTTGACAAAGTTCACCACCTTAGTTTACTTAAAAAACTTAACTACTTTGGAATCTCAGGTTCCTTACATCACTGGATCCAAGACTTCCTTTTGGGCAGGGAGCAAACTGTAATAATTAATGGATCTAAATCTGCACCAATAAAGGTTAACTCAGGAGTTCCACAAGGAACTGTGCTAGGTCCCTTACTCTTTTTAATTTATATAAATGATTTACCCAACAACATCTCAACAGGTACAAAAGTTAGGTTATTTGCTGATGATTGTATAATCTATAGAACAATTAAATCAGAACAAGACAGCAAAATTTTACAAAAAGACTTAGATGAATTGATAAAATGGGAAACTAACTGGAGTATGTCTTTCCACCCAGAAAAGTGTCAACTGTTAAGAGTAACAAAGAAAAAGAAACAAATAAATTCAAAATATTACATTCATGGAAAAGAACTGACCCAAACTAAAGATGCAAAATACTTAGGAGTCTTAATAAATGAGAAACTATCATGGAATCCCCATGTCAATGAAGTTATTAAAAAATCAAACAAAACCTTAGGCTTTATAAAAAGAAACTTTATAACAAATGTAATAGAGATATAAAACTAAAATGCTACCTCACTTTGGTGAGACCTGTACTAGAATATGCATCTTCTGTATGGGACCCATCCACCAAAGAAAACATTGATAAACTAGAACAAATTCAAAAAAGAGCTGCCATATTCATTACTGGAGAATATTCGAAACTGACAAGAATAACACCATTAGTTAAATCATTAAACCTTGAAACACTAGAGGATAGAAGAACCAAGAGCAAAGTAGTAATCATACATAAAGCAATTAATTCTAATTTAGAAATACAACACAAAGATAACTTAATACAACCCTCAGATAGACATAAGGATAAAAACACCTTTCTTATTCCGTATGCAAGAACAAACACATACAAGTTTTCCTTCTTCCCGTCCGGAATTCGGGCGTGGAATGGGTTGCCTGAAGAATCCAGGAAAACCAACACTTTATCAACATTTAAATCTCTAATAAAAATGCAGGACTAAACACAAACCATAGATAAGCGTAGGACGCAATAATCTTCTGTATAGAAGGAGCGTCTGTAAACAGATAAGATAAGATAACACTATAAAGTTTAAAAAATAATTAGAAAGTAATAATAAGAACACTATATATTTTTATGTTCAAAAGAAAGGCTTCATTTCTGTAATGAAATTAGGGTTTTATGTTTTTCCTCGTGGCTCAATCTTTCATGTATCAATGTTTTCAGCCATGGCAAGCTCAATAGCCAAAATATCAATAGATTAGACAATTTTGGTGTATTCGTAATTGATCGTCATTAATTTTGTTAATTAAAATAAATTTAAACACCTTGTATTACTTAAGACAGTTGTAAGCAATGTTCGAATTAATTATATTATTTTAGGCAGGGGAACTTCGAGCCTAAATATCTTTATAAACTTAAATAAACCACCTGGTTTTGAATTCATTTTTTTTTCTATTCATGGGGTTAAATATACTCCTTGCCTGACTATATCCTGTTGGATATTGAAGACAAAATATCAAAGACCAGTAGATTAGCTGGTGTACGAAAATCATGTCTGTTTTCTAAATTCTATACAAATGCAAAAGCCTCACACGAATTTATACACTAATCTCATCTTATGAAGAAACCAAATTTCTTCTTAACTGTTATTCTACATAGCATGGATACATACATATTTGCTTCGATCACCAAAAATTTGCTATCTTGTTCTTTGATTGGAAGGTTCTATTAAAATGATGAGGTCTCCACATAAATTTTATCAAATGTCAAAACATCCCTTTAGTATTCCATTCCCTTAGTGTCTCTGTGAGTAGCCATTGCTAAGAACTTTTTTTGTTGAGTAAAGAATTTCTGGGCTTTTTTTAATAACCTTGAAAATAAAAAGATTTCATTGTGACTGGCAAGGTTCCTGCGTCTGTTCGTGTGTTGAGCTTTTTGTCTGCATCTCTCAGTTCTATAGCTTACAAGGTAACCTCAAAATGTCTCCATGGAATATTCAATATTTTGTATCCTGAAGTCTGAATGCCTTGCTTGTAGAAGCAATTAGGTATTTCCAACTGTGTTTGGACTTAGAAAAGAATGCGTAACAACGCTCAAGTGTACTAAAATAGTTGGATAATTCGTTTCAGTTGGAGTATCATGTTAACAAATTAGGTTTAACTGTTTGAACGAGTTTGTCATGGGATTTTATGTTTTGTGCCTTTGTTGAACTCTTGTATATTTTCCAGCCCTTAAGAAGTATTAACACACGCTGGGCCTGTGCAGTCCATTATTTTAAGATCATCATTTATTCAAAAATGATTTCAGAAATGTCGTATGTAGATTCACTTTTGCTTGAATGAAATCTTTGAAAGATTCTACAGCGTCTACTTTTTTATTTTCAATCTTTACATATCACACAACTGGACTTGTTTGATCCTTATGTTCAATATATAAAGAGCTATCAAATACAATGGAACAATATCTGGTATCTTGTTATTGAAGAAAGATAATTTTTCGTGAACTGTATCTCCTAAAATTGCTATGAGCTCAGTCTGAATTTTAAATGGCATGTTTTTACCCCTTTTCCCACTATGTTATCGGAGTGCTCGAACGTACTTTGCAAGCTAATGCATTAGTTCCAGAATATTGCCTTTATTCGCAACCGTATTGCCCTCTCTGTGACCTCAAAAAGTCACATTCAATTTCGCCAGGATTTAATAATGTCAAATATTCTAACAAGAACTTCTTGCCACTTTGTTTTCTCTTTTACAACAGCTAATTGTCGGTCTTTATTAATAGTCTATTCTTTTTTTAATCCAATTTCTGATTCCTTCCATTTGCAAAAAAACTTTGGTAATGTTGAATATTTATATTGGCTTTTATTTTATTTCATTAAAATTTATTTTCACGTTTTAACAATTAGCTAATTAACAACGAAGAATTTGCCGCCCCCCCCCCAATTTTGTAATTATTTGTGCCAAGTTTTAATTCCACTAGATAAGCAATTGTTTCCATTATTCTTGTTTATGTCACAAAACAAAAGACATTAAAATTAAATTAGCCATATAAATACGCCAACAATTTTGTCCAGTAGTTCACTTACGTTAAAATCAAACTTGAATCAATTATATCAATGGAATCAGCACATTATTGTCATACTCTCAGCCCCTATTTTTTCCAGCTAAGTAACATTAGTATCAGAAGACTTTAGATTTATAATGGAATTTGAATTTTTGGCATTAGAAGCACTCTCGTATTTTAATATAGTTCTTCATTTCGTTTATTTTTTAAAATCTTGGCTTTTCTTTTCTTTCATTAAAATTTATGTTCCCGTTTTAACAATTAGCTAATTAACAACGAGGAATTTGCCGCCACCCCCCCCTCCCCCTAAATTTTACAACAGAGGCGGCTGTCAAATTTTAAGAATCAATGAATTTATCACCACATCAGTGTTACGTTCTCATACTAATTTAGCCTTTGTTTTTTGTTTTTATATTACAGTAGTATTAGTATCAGACTTTATATCCAATAAGGAGTTTGAAGTTTTTGCAGTTAAAACGTTCACATGCTTTTGGATAGTTCCTTTATTTCTATTATTAATTTCTTATTTGGCTTTTCTTTAATTTAGATTTTTTAAAAACTCATTTCTTTTAAAATATTCATTTTTAGAAACTAATTAATGACTAGGAATTTGCCGCCCCTGGCAAAGTGCCGCCCGGGGCATTTGCCCCCCCTGCCCCTCCCTCGCTACGCCACTGGACTCACCCCCACCCCCACTCCCGCCCATCCAATCACAAATAAACACTTGTGAATACGTCATCCGATAACATTAATTAAAAGAACTGAAATTCAATGACAGCGTTAAGCCTTGATAAATGCTTTCTTTACCCATCCTCCCAGCTTATAGAATTTGTATATAAAATAAAGTAATGGTGAAGAAGAGATTTACAACACCACAGAAATGAAACGCTTTCTCAAGATTTCTGACAGCGAAAAGCTAAGCAAAGCCAGTAGCCGTGCGTAAGCTGCTTATATTTGATCTGGTAGAGCACAGTCCAGGTATATCCGAGGCCACCTTTTGCAGGTAAACAAACCGTGCTTGAATTCTACTTTCTTTTTCACCTGCATGCCGACAACGTCACCAAATTCGGGGTCACTTACTCGTGACGTAAGCGGCACGGCAGTGTCAACATGGTTGACTGTGGTAGCCCTCGCTGCGCCCAAGAACGGCGATCATTTAGGAGAGACCTGCAATGTTGGAGCAAAAAACTGCCAATGGTACTAGGTATGAGTGCATTCCATCGGATTATCGTAACATTGTACCGGTGATGGCCCGGGTTGTCGCCCAATTTCACTATTATACGTCGCGTGTTTGTGTCAAATTTTCTCACCAATATTCGGTCATCTCTGCCTACCGTCGAAATATTGGATCGATAGAGTGAGCCCCGCTGTTTCCGACTTGTCAGTGCTCCTGCTTTCGTGCGCGTCTTTCTTGTCTGAAGGTCCAAGGAGACCAGTGCGTGTTAATTTAATTGTGAGGCTATCGGAGGTACATCTGCATCTTGTGCTCTCTGTCGAACGCTTACGGTAGATAGTGAAATCAGCGCGTTGCTATGAAAGCAACACCTGTATATTTGAAAACTCAGCGTTGTTCCTATGAATTTTTTTTTAAAGTTGAATTGTTAGGTTTGAAAAATATATCTCGATATTAAGAGAGAAACAGGTGAGAACTTTGTGACTTTCAGTTTCAGTGATCTTATTTCTATTGTAGGGTGTTTTGTACTGTTAATGTTAACCTAATAAATTACTTTTGACTTTTATTTTGGATTTGGAAAGACGAGAAATCAGGGTACATTTTATTTTTTTAAACAACCTTGCCTTAAGAATGCTCAATAATATAATAAAACTACTACGACACTGACACGGTTATATTTTGTTGGGCTGGGCGTGGTTGTAATATAGTTCCTCCTCTCAGTCTCAGGTGTTCTTAAAGGCTTCACAGGTATGTGATAAGCTAGTTTTTTTTTATACTAGACTCACAAACTTGACAAAATCAAGCTTAAAATAAAAACTAAAACGGCTATGCACTATGCACAGTAATTTTTACCATCCAGTTCTAGTGGAATGTTATTTATAAATTTAAGTAGGTCAACGCTCCCGTAAAAAAGGTTAAAAGGTCAGTTCTTCATAACATTCATTAAAAACCTTTATTTACCACTGTGTTCTGAATCATCATCCTATGTTGTTGTTTTTTTTAGTAAATAATATTTTTTGAAAGTGGTGTTTGCATTTGTCAGTTATTTGTGCACCTTTCATAAATTTGAAAATTTATTGTTAGTTAAAATAAAAAATATATTTTCCATTGTTCCAACTTTTCCTATGTTCTTGGAGAAATTCTTACTTACAATACCGTACATATCATAATCATACATTATAAAAGGCAACATGCCACATGTAAAATACTTTTAAGTGCTATATCAATATCAAAAAATTTACTTGGCAACAATAATGAAAGTTGGGATGGCATAAACAATATTTATGATTTATGTTTTATTAGGCTCTAGTATTGTAAGATTATTGATGTTTTATTAGGCTCTAGTATTGTAAGATTATTGATGTTTTATTAGGCTCTAGTATTGTAAGATTATTGATGTTATATTAGGCTCTAGTATTGTAAGATTATTGATGTTTTATTAGGCTCTAGTATTGTAAGATTATTGATGTTATATTAGGCTCTAGTATTGTAAGATTATTGATGTTTTATTAGGCTCTAGTATTGTAAGATTATTGATGTTATGTTAGGCTCTAGTATTGTAAGATTATTGATGTTTTATTAGGCTCTAGTATTGTAAGATTATTGATGTTTATGTTAGGCTCTAGTATTGTAAGATTATTGATGTTTTATTAGGCTCTAGTATTGTAAGATTATGGATGTTTTATTAGGCTCTAGTATTGTAAGATTATTGATGTTTTATTAGGCTCTAGTATTGTAAGATTATTGATGTTTTATTAGGCTCTAGTATTGTAAGATTATTGATGTTTTATTAGGCTCTAGTATTGTAAGATTATTGATGTTTTATTAGGCTCTAGTATTGTAAGATTATTGATGTTATATTAGGCTCTAGTATTGTAAGATTATTGATGTTTTATTAGGCTCTAGTATTGTAAGATTATTGATGTTTTATTAGGCTCTAGTATTGTAAGATTATTGATGTTTTATTAGGCACTAGCCCTAGTATTGTACGATTATAGATGTTTTATTAGGCACTTTATGTACAATTATTGATGTTTTATTAGGCACTTGTATTGTATGATTATAGATGTTTTATTAGGCACTTGATGTACAATTATTTATGTTTTATTAGGCACTTGTATTGTATGATTATAGATGTTTTATTAGGCACTTGATGTACAATTATTTATGTTTTATTAGGCTCTAGTATTGTACGATTATAGATGTTTTATTAGTATCTAGTATTGTACGATTATAGATGTTTTATTAGGCTCTAGTATTGTACGATTATAGATGTTTTATTAGGCTCTAGTATTGTACGATTATAGATGTTTTATTAGGCTCTAGTATTGTACGATTATTCATTAAGATTTGTAATTAATATGTAGTGTTAGATGAATTAATTTGAAAACTAAGCTTATTTTCTATACATTATAAAAACATTTTAAATAACTTTCTTACATATCATATAAGATTTGGCATGACTCCAGGAATATTACACATTACAACAACAGTTTAACTTCATTTATAATAGTTGGAGGCAGATATATTTTTAGAATGATATAGCCTCATAAATATTGGGGAGCTTTTCTATTAATAATATTCATTTGTTACATTATAATAGTATTATAATATTATAATGTAACCGAAGAATTTTTTATAGTTGCATGTCATCAAGTAAGACAAATTAACCTTGCATATGGACATGGTCAACATGGATATTGATGATCAAATTTGAAATATTACCCAGATCAGGTGTTTATCATTATATAATTTTTATTGATCCCTACGAATTTTATCTACATTTTTCAAACTCAAAGATAAACCATAATCTAAGTATTATATTAAATTACATCTTTGGGGTCAGAGAAATATGTGATTGTAAAGGTAAAAGTAGAATTTAAAATAACATAAGTATAAGTCATCATCTAGATTGTGTCTGAAAAAGTATTGAATAATAGAAGCGGGTGTTTTTGTCATTTAAATACTTATAAATAGTACCAATATTTATTTTATTTTAAATCATGTCAAATAATTTCTGTTCAACTGCAAATTAAAACACATTTAAAAAATAAAAAAAAATAATTTAAAAAATAGCATGAGGAGGTAACAGTATATTGAATTCTTTTGTATGCATTGCCTCCCTTGAAAAGAAATGTCTTGAGGATGCTAAAAAATTAGCAATAGGACAAACTGTTTTCATTATAAGTTCAATGTTTTTATTTTTTTTATTCAGGTCTAGAAAGAATTGCTGCAGACTATGTTGACAAAGAAACTGCCCAAAAACTTTTAGACCCATATCCAGGTCTGTCCACAATGACACAATTTTCAAATTAAAAATTATTTTAAAAAAATAATTGTGTAAAATCCTTTTGAAAATTCTCTGAATATATTTATATCTTTTATATTTAATACTTTACAGTATCATGAAGTGTTTCTTATAATCCAATTGTGAAAACTAAGTTTTGATTGAATTTTAAAAGTTAAGTTTGTAAATAATTTTATTTTTATAATTAACTAATTGCATAGTTGTCCTGTTGCCAACATGCCATCAATGTAATTATATTATTATGAATAAATATTTTGCAGACTGGGAGAAGGAAATAAGTCATGATTATGTGCCACCCAAAAGATGTTTTCATTGTGAGAAAAAACTGCCAAATATATATGTAAGCTTTTCAATTATTTTAACTGTACTCTTAATTAAAAAGTTTAATATTTAGTTTTACTCAATTTGAAGTGTGACATTGAAAAGAGAAACTAAAGAACAACACAGTGTTATTTTAGTGCATGATTGAGAAGCACATATTTTTCTGATTTATTGTTATGATATGCTTAATGCTACATTTCACTTGAACACATAAACGTTTTTCATTTCATATTATATGTACATGTAATTACAAAATATTAAAAATTCTGTAATTCCCCTCTGTTCTGAACTATTCGTTCCAATCTACTTATTGCTGACACTGTCCTGTTATGTTTTTCTTGTGCTTGAATGTTTTGATTTGCATTTCTATAACATTTTAGGAATTCGCAATGTACTTTTATTATAATCTGATAAATTAGTTTTAATGTAAGTTACTTATGAAAATTTTCATGGAAAAGAAAATATATTTAGTGTAAATAACAAAAATGCTTGTTTGTTTTAAAGGGCTATTCTAGTTAAACTTATTGTATACACTGTGAAGAAAAAAGAAAATTGTTAGGATGTTAGGAGTTTCACACTTTAGTGAATGTTTTATTGCATTCATAACTTTTCTTTTCTTTTAGAAACGTATACAACGGATAATAGAAGATGCAAAGAAGGGAAAAGAAAATGGAGGGAAAATCTGTAAGTAAATGCATTTTTGTTAACAAAGAATCGGTTTTTCCCTGATTATTTTAATGATAAACTTTTTGAAGTCTGAATGTAGACAAACAAACATGAATTTTTAAAAAATATAATCCATTTAATCAGCTTCCCTAAGACTGGCTTTAGGAAAATGTAGAAAGCATATTAGCAGATCTATGGAATATATTGAACATTGAAAATGGTGCTAAGATAATTTCAGATAAAAAACCATAATTTAAAATGTCAAATTCATAAAAAGGTATTCACACCAATGGACATTGTTCAATTTAAATGAAATAGAAGTCACTACATGAGCACATCCTAAAAGACTCTATTTCAGTTATCTTTAAGATATGAGGCTCTGTAAAAATAATTCAGATAAATATTATAGTTAATTTTAAATTCATCTTATTCAAATTGGATGGAATGGTTTAAGTTGTTTCCATTTTGGCAACATAATATCCCCTGTGGAACAAACTGAACTATGTGATAGTTCCAATAAATTTTGTTGTTGAAATTTCATATATAAAGAAGCTTTATTTAAAATTTACCAACCATTTCAGGAAGAAACCCGAAGAAAAAAGAAAGACAAAATAATTTTAAAAAAACAACAAAAAAAAACAATCATATATTATCATATATTTAAAATGCTTGCACCAAATAACTTGCCCCACTTACTATCAGTTACCTTTCAAATGTATTTTAATAAAGAAAACCAATCTGAATTTTTTTTTAATTTGAAAAATGATTGCACAAAAAATAACTAGACTCCATCATTTTTCAAACAATTTGAAAAGTGTATATTTTAATTGTACCATCTGCATTTTACCCGTTGTTTAAATGAAAGCGTTTTGGGAATAATGACCAAACTCCCAAGGAGCCATCAATAAGTCTTTATGAATAATTATATAAAATGAGGTTGTATTTCTTTGCTTGATTTTCTCATGATTAATTGACTCATTATCATTAAACTAACTTGTGGATTTCGACTCAATCTGTTAGTGTTCAATTTATAGATTGTATATAAATTTTAATTGAAGAGAGAAAACAATAAGATTAATGATCATTAAAAGCTCAAGCAATCTGGTCAATTTTTTTTACTCTATTTGGGGTCAAATAGATATACCTTGGCCATTATTTATCAGCTTGCCACTCTCTAAGGTGAACTGTAATCTTGCTGAGTTATTAATTATGTATTTAAACTAATCAGACATATGTATAACTGACTTGTATATTGATAGGTCTGAGATCATTACAAGATTTGATGCCTTTCTGCCTTGACTTCTACACCCACGGCTTTGGTCGTGAACTATTTAGGGACTCGGTCAAGTCCTACTTCCTGTCTGCCACCCCACAGTCAGAGGTTAAAGAAGAACCAGAGCCCCCCACCCAGGCTACTGTGTCGTCTGATATTTTGGCAAAACTCCGAGTTCCTCACCTGGCTGTGGGCAGGTTGGTATTTTGGTCATAATTATTAATGAAACCTTTTTTTTTATCTCACTTTGTGATATTGGGATTTACCAAAGAGTGGGTGAGACTGCAATGTTACTTTAGCGTCCTCAATTGTAAAAGTAATTTAAATATATAATGCTATATTAAAGTTATATCAAACTAAAATTTCACATAACCAAATATTTGTCTTTTCTGTTTATTAGTTTTTAACTTGTGTTTTTCAGGCCTAGCAAAAAACAAGAGGCCAGCAGGCAAGGCTATACAGAAGAGGATTTAGATTTGGCTGTGTCTGACGTTAGAAGTGGGAAGCTGGGTACACGGAGGGCAGCCATGATTTATGGAATCCCTCGATCAACTCTTAGGAGTAAAATGGTTAAACCAGACCCAGAGGTGATACCCGAGGACTTTGGGGGTGAAAGGTCAGAGCTAAGTGAGATGGGGATTTATGGGTCAGCCCGGTCCCATGGCATGTCCAGTTTAGGTTTATCAGAGTTGGGTTTATATGGTGTTTGTGATTCAATGCTGACTGCTGGAGGGCTCTCCTTCTTGCCTCCTTTACCGTACCCAATAAGCATCAAGCTGGAACAGGAGGATAGCAGCCTCTTTGTGGAGCATCGTTTAAGTCAGATCAGACGTATGCATAATTTAAATGGCTGTAATGAAAACCAGCCAAGGCCGGCCCATGCCAATCATCTGAAGCTCCCACTATTGGTTAATGTTGTTCGTAAACTAGTCCATCAGAAGCTTATGGAAATTAAACAGAATTATGGAAGAAAAAATGTTGAAACGAAATCAAAACAATGCCAGCAGGAGTCTGAACTTTTTAGCCCATTTGGCCCATATTTACCAGCCTTTTCTCCCTTTCTAGCTAAAAGTCACAATGATGAAAATTTAACTGCGCCGATGTATAAGCATATAATGGAAAGTATCTACACTAACATGATGAAAGAAGAGAATCCTATTCCAAAGCCTTTTGGGAAAGTCAATGAAAGCAGCAGAATTGGTGACACGCTCAAAGATATTATTGCCAAAACAATCTCTGAAAAAATGAGATTCCGTGATGGAAGTTCAGATGAGAGTTCTCTTCAATCAAGCCCAGATACTAGTAAATGCATTTTGGGAAAATCCACGGAACGAAATTCTGTGGGATTCTCAACTGAAACGTCCAGTCGAAAAGATGTCAAGGTTTTAAATGGCGGATGTTCACCCCCCAAAAGAATAAAAAAAGATTGTGGCAAATCGGGAATGCATTCATCAAATTCTCACTCTGATTCGAGTTGTCCCACAGCCAAGAAGACACGACCCAAACGTGGCCAGTATCGCAAGTACAACTCTCAGTTACTGATGGATGCAGTCAAGGCCGTACAACGAGGGGAGATGAGTGTGCATAGAGCCGGGAGCTACTTTGGTGTCCCCCACTCAACTCTTGAATACAAAGTCAAAGAGAGACATTTGTTAAGGCAGAAAAAATGCAGAGATTCTCAGTCACCTTCCAACTGCAAAGATGAAACTCCAACAACGACGACCCAGTCTAGTGGGACAGAGCCCAGCCCAGAGGACGACACTTACAATATATCCAAGTTGAAAGATGACACTCCTTCACCCTCCCCACCCCCCTTGACATCAGCACAAGGGAAGACTCTGCAGACATCAACATCGAAAACCACCATACCACCTTCATTGTCGCTCTCCCCCAACACTTTAACACCCAGTGCCTTAGGTTTGACCACTGGCAAAGATTTGGGAACTGTGGCATGGTACCAGTCCTATCTGGCAACCTCACCCCCCCCAGCATGATTCCATCGGGGCCCACCCCAAGGTAACGCTCAACAATTCTGCCTCCGAGCTTTTAATACAACTGCAACACAAAGTTCAGGCCAAGTGTGGAGGCTCCTTCCCACCTGACAGTGCTTTTGAACTGCCTTGTAAGGATCGTGCATTTGAGCTTAGCACAGGTGGCAACAGCGCCACAACGTTGTCAGATAGACTAGCTCTCTACAATCAATCTATTTGATACTTTTCTTCTTTTTATTGTGATACAGCTCTTTCAAAGTTATTTTTTAACATAAGATTTTGTATTGTTAATATTGTAATCTCAATGTTCATTAGATTATTCAGTCTTATTTTTATTATTAAAAAAAAGATTTATCTATTTAAAATTATACAACGCCTGGCGTACCAGTGTTGAAAACTTACAGACATATTTTTTCAATACAGGTTGCATCTGCTTATATATAATCAATGCCTAAATAATATTTCTACATGACCTAATTTTGGCAATTGCCTTGAATGAAATGATCAGTGCCACCAAATTTCTATTTTCTGAAGAATGGTGAAACAAGCCACAACGACTTTTATTTTTGTCAATGTTCATATCTAGTTATCAATGATATTGTTACAATCGTGTGCGATTATAAGACTAATAACATTCCAAAAAAACTGTTGATTATTAAATTATGTATTTGAAAATTATAATATTGTAGGTATGTGCTTGAGAACAGTGAAACTAATTTGCTCAAAAAGACAAATCTATATCCTCAATGACTACATCAAAAGTTCTTTTAAAATGACTGTAGCAAAATCTGGACTTATTGACAAATTAAACCTGCGTCTCTGTACATTTTAAAATTTATTTACTTTAATTTGTTTTCTTTTTCTAGACAAAGTGTGTTTGGTCAATAGTTTATTTGTTGCTTATGTTAAGCTGAAATTTACTGCCCTTATCAAACAGGAATGCACACAATTAAAGACCCAGAAGAACTAATCAAGTCACCAATTTGTTTTAAATGCACACGTTTTATCATTTATTATATCAGATATTACATAAAGCCTTTATTGAAAATATGCATTATTACAAAGCTTACTCGAGGGGTTAAATTTTTTAATGACTTAAAACATTGTGAAGAAAAGCACATCCAGCAAATCATAAAACTTTTTATTTTATTTTTGGTGCTGCTTTTGATTGATGAACAACATTTTTAATTAATTTAACAAATATTACAAATTCAAGTGTTTACAAAAGATAAATTATAAAGTCTCCGCAAATTTAATTATTATACACTTAAAGCATAAATTGGTTAGCATCAGTATTAGTGGGATTCTATAAAAAATATGTTTCTAATAAAGTAAATAGTAAGCTGTAATTCTATATTAACAAGACTTTAAAATGACATATCTTCAGACATGGAATATATAGATTTCTTCATTAGATAAATTAACCTACCATATTTACGACCAACATTTGGTCAAAATCAGCCAAACACATTTAGTGCATTTGTTAACAAAGGTGCTGTCACAGCCCACATTTCTGCCAAATGTATTTGTGCAATTAAAATACTACACATTTAAGATTATATATTCTCTTTATTTAAATATATGAGTGGATAAAAACAAAAATTTAGGCTTCCAATACTGTGACATGCTTTGTAATTGGCTCAAAATCTTTTGTTTCAGACACTTTGAAATTCAACTTTCTTGGTCAGAATCTCTTTGTTTTATATATTTTAGAATTTTGGTAAGTGTACTGTCCAAAAAATGCCTCATACATAAAGTACATGGTCTTAAATGTAATCATAATTTTATTTTTTAGATTCATTGACTGAAACTATTAGAATTTTTATGAAAAGTCAGTAACTTCATTACATTTGTATTTCATACCATCTAAATATTTCATAAGTTCTTGCTATTCGTGTATCTTATTAAACTATATTGCATTGCTTTCTGGTACATCATTAAATTGATGATAGCTTAACTTTTAACAAATTAGTTGAAATCTCTTCTGAATAGTAACTTTATTGAGACCTACAGCATAATGGTTTTTTATATTGGATTTGTATACATCTTTATCTGTTATGGCCAGTATTGTCAGCAACGTATTTGAGTATTAATAGAAACCCATAATATTTATTGCGTTGGGATGTTTATCAATGTCACATGTGACAACTTGATGAATTTCACTTTTCAAGATTTTCTATACAAATATGGATATTAGGGATACTAAAACTCATTTTTGTCATAAACTTATAGAGATGTCCTCTTTTTTCAGTCTAACCAAGTGTTGAGATATGCATACGCAATTTTAGGTTTGATTTTCTACATATGTAGTCAAAGTAATATTAGCTTTCTTTTTGGAGGAAACTCAGAAATGTGTAACAGGTAAACATTAAAAAGTAACAAAAGGTTATTTATTTTAAAAAATCAATCTTCAGAGAAGTAAAAGAACTAACAAAGTAAAATAATATAAATTTAAAAATAATATTCAAGGGAGAAGTGCACTAGATTGGAGATGAGGGATTACATTTAAAAGTTGGCTTCGGTTGAATGCCAAATAAATTAATGTATATATAAATACATTTTTTAATATTTTTTACAAATAATAGAAATAAAAAACAATAAAATGTTTATTATTTTAAAAATTAATTTCCTACCTAAAAGATATTAAGAATTAGATTTAGAAATAAGATGTAACTATAAAATGTACTCTCTTTTTCCAACATGAGAAAACCTAACAATTTTTATATACATAAGACTTAAATAAAGAGACTATTGTTTCATGAAATGAGAATCTATGAACTAGTTCCACATCTTATATTGTTTTATCGGAATAACATACAGAAAACTGCATTTAACATTTATTATTGCTGCCTATAACTTTGTATGAGTGAAGTAAGAAAGTATAAAGGCAAAAAAAGGAACAAAGGAAATTAAATGTATATATATATATATAAATTGTTTAAAAAATAAATCCTACTTTTTCACAGTAATAATCTATTAATAATTATTTGTTTCTATTTTTTATACAACTCTGGCTCCCAATCTTTTCCATTGAGAGGCCTTAAGTTTTTAAAAATGTCTTGATCGCAAACAAGGGGGAAACTAGCAACATATTTATGGAACCGAAAAAATTAGCCTTCATAAATGATATTTTAAAAAATAAATATTACACTACCAAAAGGTTGGGAAGCGCTACTGTTGAAGATCACAAGAATGACAAGGATGAAGTTATTCTATTATGGTTAATTACTTTATGGTGCTACATAATTTACACATGAAAATACCTTTTAACTTGAATGTGTGACTTTTAAGAAGTTTCTCTTTTTCTTTATTTGTTTATTCCATTTTAATTGAAATTTTTATAATTTTCTGTGACTAGTCATTCAGAATTGTTTTTAATATGTCATGCATAAAATTTGTTTCAATATTAATTTTTTTTTACTTTTAAGAATTTCAATAGTTATTCAAAGTATTTACATTCTGCTTTTAATTGATTTTCATCAGCATAAATTGTACTATTTACACTGCAAACTTTGACCATGTTTTTATTTAGAAATCTGAAGTTTTAAAAACTACCAGAATTTACATGATGGTGTGAGCTAGCTTCATTTTTATGGCAAATTCATGGCGAACAGGATTAAAATATATTGTATTAATTATAAAACATTGGACATGAAATAATAAATTAATAAATGTTGTACAATTTTTTACACATGAAGATTTAAGAAATATAAAATAAAACAGAATTGAGAGTCAACCCAAGGAGGCCTTAGGAGGTGGCAAGTAGGGAAACATCCCGAGGGGAGGCCTTAGGAGGTGGCAAGTAGGGAAACATCCGGAGGGGAGGCCTTAGGAGGTGGCAAGTAGGGAAACATCCCGAGGGGAGGCCTTAGGAGGTGACAAGTAGGGAAACATCCCGAGGCCCCATGCCTTCGAGGGCCCTGAAACAGGACATTTTTTAGGGTATGAACCCTACACTTCTTTCACATCTCAGCTCCACATAGGACACAGGCTCACAGCCCCACTTACTGTTTACACTGCCTCTGACTAAATTTAACAAAGATTTTTTCAACTGTCATTAACCAGTACATTCTATTTAATCAGGATTTAATCATCACTAATTAGTTAACTAAAATCTTACAACTTTTTACTTGAAAAATATTATATTGTATTTTAACTAAAATTTTCAATTAGAAGATGATGCAATGAAATATTGAAGTACAATTCTGGCCTTGTTACCATTATGTACTTGCTCATTATAAACTAATAAGTTTTAAAACATATTTTCTTTTAAAATCCATCACAGACAGGTGTCCCTAATATTCAAGGTCAAATATTTGTGAACATTTTAAAAAATGATCAAAGATAATTATTGGTGAAGTCTAAAGTCTGTTTTCACAGCAAATCTAAAGCTTTTAATACATTACTTTTTAAAAATCTTATTTTTATTAGTGACAACTTATTTTCTTCGTCAAGTTTTTCCATTCATATTTCCTTTTCATCTTCATAAATTTCTTTTATTGTCTTGCTGACAGATGTTATATTATGAATAATACATTTTATTTAATGGTGTTTTCTAATATAATATTGACATTGATGAGATAATGTGTTGAGCGAATGTGCAGCGTCATAAAATGGAGTTGCTTTGTTCATATATATATATATATAATTTTTAATTGCAGTTTTTAACTTTACTAAATGAAATTATGTTTGAAATATTTTCATTTCGTTCTATGTTCTATATGTATCTCTAGATCTAGTCATTTACACATTGATCTCTTAAAAAGAGGTATTGGTTCTAGTGGCCGTGACATTTGCCATGCGTTGGTGTTGGTATATTTTAAGTGAAAGTTTGTATTTTAAGGCCATGGATTCTACGATTCTCATGTGTTTGTTGTAGCTCATGTGAAAAACATGCCAGTTTTTCATTTTGTTGTAACCATGGAATGACATTCCACATTTTTTCCGTTTTTTTTAATGTTGTCAATGATCAAATTTCTTTATATTTGACATCTTTTTGAAGTGCTCAAAGTCACGATGTTTATTCTGTCATGTGTCCTAATGATACCTTTTACATGTAGGTGTTGTCTCATGGCTTATCAGGTTGCCTTACATAAATAGCTGAAACTACATATAACACTGAGATAATAAAGAGGGGGGAAAAAAACATGGATGTTATTAAAATACATCCTTAAAAATATATTATTAGGCTTAAAAGTAAACATAGAATTTTTTTTTCATTAACATCACATAATCATTAATCAAGTCTGTTTTATGCCATAGAGCAAACGTTTTGGTTTATTTTAAAGAGTAACAGTTTAATTTGTAAATATAATTTGTTTTTCTGAAAACAATCATTGCTACGTCTTAGATTTTTTTTCTTAATTGTGAAAATCGGAAAAAACATTTATATTCAATGAATTTTACAGTAAAATACAATGGCTGGCTTCTCTATAAAAATCCCCCCCCCCTCAAAAAAAAATTAAAAAAAAATTATATAAAAAATTAATATATATATAAATCATACATTACAGCACTCCTTCTAAAAAGAAGATTATTTACTTGATTAAATTAATGACATATGACATTAACTGTCACTTGAACAGCTATGAATGAAAGTGAATGTTACCTTAACTAAAAGCAACGGAATCCCTCTCAACACTTACATGTTTTTTTGTAGCCAATGGCTCAATTTTATGTTAATCTATCTTTGAAAAATTTGTAGCAAGTAAAAGTTCTCAGTCACAAGACATCAGATGAGAACCTTACCTTTCTATTCCTTATGAATTGCAAAAAGGAATTAAATAAAATGGGCAACCAGCAAATTATTACGTTGGCCCTTACCTTTAGGGAAAGAATTACTATAAATGTTGTTAGATGTATGCTGTGCTATTAAATTTCACAAAATGTGATAATTCCTTCTGATAGTCTTTTAATAGCTCCTGATTATTTCATCAAAACTTGTTTCATTAAGCAAAAGCCTCCAGCCATTTTACTTTTGGAAATGTTGCAATGTGTAATTTTCTTGTACTCCCTGAGCCTTAATATTACTATCATGATATAATAGTCAGTCATGAGGAAAAACAATCTTGTAACAGAAATGTATAATTTAGATCTCTTTAAAGGTTACAAGCTACCATCACTTAAACTTTCCACTGAATTGATTCTTGGTTTTTGATTATGTAGAAATATTAATTAATTGAAAGTGTTGCATCCATTGATCTATGTGCCCCAAAACTGTTTTTAAGGCCTTGAATATGTGGCACCTATATGGCACCTATATGGCACCTAGTCATATAGAAATTGAAAACTATCAATGTTTCATAGATTTAATGCCAGGTCTGGTAACTTTATTTATTTAGCATGTTACATTCTATTTTTATAGCTCTCTTATCTTGACTATAAATCAGCCTCTTTTATTTCAAAACTAGGAGTCTGAGAAATGTAATGTTACATTACTTTTTGAAAGTTAATTTCAATTATCCTGGGATCTCAATTTGATTATTAAATTCTGACAAGGAGGAGGAGAAAAAATAGTTTTCTTTCAATCCAGTTAGTTCTTTTAAATTTTATTTATATTAAACAATTTTATTTCTGTTTGCTTCCTTTTACTTTATTTTCTAAGTGCCTTCATACCATATTAGACATCTTTGCGTGTTAACTATTCCCAACAGTGCTTTGTTTCTTTCCTGTTTTAAGAAATCTACACCAGTTGATATACTTTAATTTGTATAGTTTTATACAGAGTATTAAAAAAAACTTGACCATTGCTTCATTCACTTACATATTGTCAATTAGAATACTATTTTTATTTCTGGTAAATTATTTATTATTTATATTAATTTCATTTTCATGTACTATTCTAAAAAACAAAACAAAAACACACAAAAAAGATGAAATTTTCTATTACATGCCCTCTTGTGTGGTCAGCTATGAAAAGCTTCTTTTAACTTTTATATTCAAAATAGTTAATTAATTGACCCCTCATTTTTCATTCTTAAGTGCATTATACTACAATTAAAAATGTTACTTCCTTGCTTCAATTTGCACCTCAATCAGTTATTATTGATTGCTCATTAAGCTAGTCACTATTTTATTGTTCTTGTGAACTAAGAGTTCTCATTTTGGAATACTCAAAAAGTTTCTGGGTATTTTCTTTTACTGTTTTGTGGTGAGAATATCAACTCTATGATTATTTTTGTTACACAAAGAAAGCCTTGTTTATTTTTTAACTTAGGTTAAACTTTTATCCAGTTATCAACCAAAGTTAGACTATTAACATAATTTATTCAAATTGCCTTGGCTGTGTTCCTATTTCAAATTTGATTAAATTTTATTCAATAACAAATAAAAAAACAACAATTTTAGCATTTAACTATTCATCTTCTGGGGTAAAGTGCTATAAATAAATTCTCATATTGTGTAGGTAAAAAATTCACTTTACTTCAGGTCTAATTACATTGACTATAAAGTATGTGAATACCTTTTTTAAACTTCAAGGAACACACCTATTGATCTGATCAATTACTTGTTTCATCTAAGAACAAATGCTCATAATTTTTATGTAGAATGGTTTATATTCAGGTGTGAAAGTAAGAACATTTTGTGCACATATTTATTAACTTATGGTTTGCAGGCTTTATACAAAGACTTTAGCTTTGACCTTTTTTAATCCTCTATTTTTGTACTGTTGTGATTATCCATTGTGCAATACTATATTCTTTTTCTTGTTCCTAGCTCTTGTTAAGATTCAATACAATCTTTGGTATCAGTCCTCAAAACGTCTTCTGTTATTTTTAATAATTTTTTATGGCTAACTTTCATCCAATTGAAACCAAATATTAGAAAGCCTATTTGGATGCTGCCGACTGTTGGAAATGACGATTGGCAGCTTTCCTTTAATTTCAATGATAGTTTTATCCTATTTTCAAACGTTGGGGTGCCTAATGTAAGGGTTTGATATTAAGAATCCAATATAACAATCAAACTTCTGATTGAATCTTTGTTAAAAGTATTTTCAGTAATAAATTTCATGTAGAAGGAAAAAAAATTGGAAAAATATCAAGTATTAATTTAAAAAATCACAAATAAGATAAGAAAATTATCTGAGAGTCTTTAATAAAGAATTTTAATATTTTACACCATTGCTAATTTTTTAAACAAGTAATTTATTCCAAAATCTGTTTTACATAAATATAACACTTATAACACAAACTAGTACAGTATTTGAGGAATGAAAGTTTTAGTTTAATAATAAGTTTATAATCAAAATAAACTGCTAGTGAAAAATACTCTTGGAATGTTTTGATTTTCAGCATCTGTAAACAATAGCACCATTTGTTTAAAAGTTTGTAGATACCATAAAGAAAATGACATAAAACGGCATGTTAAAAATAATATATCCATGTGCCAAATGGCTTATGACAATAACCTTTGAGACTATGATCTGAGGAGAACACAAAGTAGGATCTAGTCATTAAAGGTGCTCACCAATAGATGATAAAGGAAACTATTACATTCAAGCCCTAGAAACTATATCTACTACTCTACGTATCAAATCCTAATGAGTTGGTTTCAAGGGTCATTCATCTAACTACAAATGTAAACATCAAGTTTGTGATACACTCAAGACATAATATTGGATGTGAACAAATACTAACATTAAAATTGTTCTTAATTTCAAACCATGTTAGCAATTGTATTTCAAAAACTATAAAATAAGAACAAAAATTACATCAACAATTAACATAACAACAAACAATTTGGTATTACTGCATGTATATCTAATTTTTTAATTACTCTCTTATTTTTAAAGTAACAAATTCTTCAAATCTAATGACTACCCAAAAATTGCTTTAAAAAGAAATGGAATAATTATTTTCTAAATGTTTTTATTTTTTTGGATTGCAAAGATAATTTCAAAATTAACAAATGAGTATGTTAGCCTTTATGTGTTATAAAAGTTATATGCATTATACAATTAAACATTTTCTCTTTGAGTTGTGTTAACATATAATAATTTCAAAAAATTTTGATGTGATCAAAATGGTTGAAATTATTATATATATATATTTTTTTTTACGTGGCTAAAAGAAAATATAAATTTGTGTCTAATTATAAATATAATTACTTATTTAATGAAGTTTATTCCATATCACTTATTCAATACAGTAAAAATAAAATATAAAATTAATCAATTAGATTTTACTGATAAGTAAGAAGTATGCTATAATAATATAGATATGTCATGGATTGGAAGTAAACTATGACAAGAAAGCTCACACTCACAGTTTATTTTAGATGTTATTCATAAGGAATGTTGTACATATAATTCATAACTTAAGTTGCCAATATAATTTATAAGGAATTTTGTAAATTAAATTAAAGCTACACAAATAAAATTGGACGGAAAATATATCACGTGCTACCAAAATAATAGCTATTATGTCACATAATTTTTTAGAAAAAAATAGTGTCACAAATCAGTTACTACAGTATCAATCTTGTAAATAAAACTTGGAATGGATAATTTAAGTCATACAAAGCCATCAACTGCATGATTTATAAATACATTATAGAAAAACAAATCTAACCCGCATTGTAGTAGTTGAGTGTCCACTAAGAAATAAGTATGAAGATTTTTTTAGTATTTGAGATTAGGAAGAACTTAAATGAATTCATTCAAGACTAAAAGTTGTGAAATGAATCCAGAACTACTTTCTTGTTATTAAAAATATCTCAGTAAATAATGACAATAAATAAGTAACAAACATTTTAATCAAATGTTTTGTACTGAAATGGTTTGTCTTTGTGAACATGCACACGTTAGTGATATAAATAAAGGATGTCAGACATATGTCTTTTACATGGGACAAAACAATTTGATATTAGATATGGTATAGACCAAAGCTAGGACTTTTGTGGTGAAAGGTCACAGATAAGTGAGATAGGTCTGCCCGGTCCCATAACATGTCTAGGTCTGCCCGGTCCCATGGCATGTCTAGGTCTGCCCGGTCCCATGGCATGTCTAGGTCTGCCCGGTCCCATAACATGTCTAGGTCTGCTTGGTCCCATAGCATGTTTAGGTCTGCTTGGTCCCATTTCTAGTTTAAATTTATCAGAGTAGGGTTTATATGGTGTATGTCATTGTATGCTGACAGCTTTACGGTATCCAACGTGCATCAAGCTGGAACATGAAGACAGATCTCCTTGTTAAAAATTGAACCCAGACTATAATCACAAAACTTGATCTATTTTCACTTTCAGAAAAATAATGAATGTGAAAAGCACAAGTTTTCTTCGAAAGAATTCAAATTTGTTGACCAAATATGCTTTGACTGGATAGCCCTACTAATTGATGTTCCTTATCATTTAATATAAAGCTTAATAACATGCATTTGGTCATTTTTTTATTGTGTTCCCATTGAATGTACCAGAGAGATTTAAAAAGGACAAGTTTGCTATTTGAGCGTCAGCAAATGACGCCTCGCTGGCCAGGGAAGTGTCCAAGGAGAAACTTGCATCGCCAACATTGTAGTCCCGTGATGGCGTCAGATTACGCAGAGATCCATCCAGACTGAACTCGCCGCTGGACATCAGAGCCTGAGCCCTCGTCTGGGACCTGGCAATGATTTCATTGATCTCCTCCATACGATTTTTCTGTTTTCTAACAAGAGAAGAGTAAAGAAACAATTCTGTAGAAATTTTCATCAAACATGTTAAACAAAAAAACGTTTTGATCATCTCCTTTAATGATAATTATTGTCAATTTCGCCAACTAGTGAACCTTGCAATTACATCAAATACTTATTTTATTTATATCAACTAATTCTTTTTATATATAGCAGCTAAATCTTTTTATATATATCAGCTAAATCTCTAAGTATTTTAATAGTACATCAGCTAAATCTATTTATTTATTTAAAGGATATATCTGCTAAATTCATTTTATATTTTAATAATATAATAGCTAAATCTATTTATATATTTTAACAAAATACTTGTTAAATCTATTTATATTTGTGCCAAACTTTTATTATAGACAGCATACAGGTGAAAAGTTTGGGCTAATAAAGAAATGATGAAAAATATTTAACATTAAATTAAATTTTATTTAAAAAATAATTCAGCTGAATCTCTCAGGNGCGGATTAAGACTGCATGGGGCCCTTGGCTGCAATTCAAACTGGGGCCCTATCCAGCCAGTGTACCTTTAGATAAAATAATTGCTAGCAGCTAATTTAAGACTGTAACTTGTAACTATTCAGCAAAATAGATTGTATATGAAAAAACCAAACACGAAGAAATAACTGTTTGCCGGTATCGTAAAATTGAGTGTAAAAGACAATTTAAAGAATAAAAATACAAAGTTAAAAATATGCCACTCCCCACCGAAGGATCGAACCCACGACGGCTTGCACCAAAGGCCTTAAAACTTCCGATTAGACCAGCTGAGCTCAACTCTAAAATTGTCAATTTACGATATATAAGTGATATTCTTATATAACTTCTCTTTGTGAACCTACCAAATCAGGTTTTTCCGATTACTATTTTAAGACTATTATATTGGAATAGAGATCAGATTAATAATAATAGATACGATTTTATTAATTTGTTTAATTTATCTAAAGTTCAGCGATTCGTGTAAACATTTGTCCATTTTTATTATAAAATATACTAAGTTTGAGGGCCCCTAAATCATCGGGGGCCCCTGGCTTTAGCCTGTTCAGGCCCCCCCCCTTAATCTGCCAAAGGAAACTCTGTATATATTTTAATAACATATTGGCTATATCTATGAATATATTTTAGCAGCATTCTCTTTGTTTAATGTAGATCTTATCAGTTACATAACTTACTTATCTGTATTGAGGGCTCGTCTACGCACGGCCAAGATGTTCTGCCGTAGTCGTGTGCAGTCCTCATCCAGGGCCTGCATTGAGCTCCTCGTCACCTGGTGCAGGGCACGTTCTGTGTTCAGTTGGGACTCAGTCTCTAGCAGTAACTTCCTCAACTTGTGGACCAGGTCACCATCGTCCTGGCCACCGTGCTCCATCAGTCTGGAGGTCTCCAGGTGAAACTGAAGCTGTTGTGACAGTTTGGACATCACTCGGTTCATTTCTTCCCTGAACAAAAATATCTCATCAAACATAATTACTATACGAACTGTGTTGAATTAAGATACACAGATACAAACTGTGTTGTATTAAGATACACAGATACAAACTGAAGCTATAATTGTATGAAAATGGTCATCTTTGTGACCACAATTTGTGGCATCGTTTAGAGACATTGAATTGATGTAATACACACCCCCCACCCCCCCACACACCTCCAACCACACCCCCACACACACCACCACACACATCCCCACCCACACACACACCCACCCCCACAGCCCCCACACACACCCCCACAACCACACACACCCTCACACACACCCCCACCCCCATTAACACCCCCACACACACCAACACACACACCCCCCACATACTTTTTGCCACTAATAATAATAATAATAATAATATATTTAATACATTTTTAAAGGAAGACATCAGAATATAAAAGTTACCATTACCCTTCATGTTTACACGCTATCTCAAGTGTTAACACACAGATTATATTATTTCTGCAAGAAATCACAACTAGTCCAGTTAAAACCCCAGGGTGACATGTTTAATACAGTTTTGAAATCATGGATAATCTTTAGTGTTAGAGGCTCAGTGTTGGACGGTGCAAGTCAGCTTTAGTGTTAGAGGCTCAGTGTTGGACGGTGCAAGTCAGCTTTAGTGTTAGAGGCTCAGTGTTGGACGGTGCATGTCAGCTTTAGTGTTAAAGGCTCAGTGTTGGACGGTGCAAGTCAGCTTTAGTGTTAGAGGCTCAGTGTGGGATGGTGCATGTCAGCTTTAGTGTTAGAGGCTCAGTGTTGGACGGTGCATGTCAGCTTTAGTGTTAGACGCTCAGTGTTGGACGGTGCATGTCAGCTTTAGTGTTAGAGGCTCAGTGTTGGACGGTGCAAGTCAGCTTTAGTGTTAGAGGCTCAGTGTGGGACGGTGCATGTCAGCTTTAGTGTTAGAGGCTCAGTGTTGGACGGTGCATGTCAGCTTTAGTGTTAGAGGCTCAGTGTTGGACGGTGCATGTCAGCTTTAGTGTTAGAGGCTCAGTGTTGGACGGTGCATGTCAGCTTTAGTGTTAGAGGCTCAGTGTTGGACGGTGCATGTCAGCTTTAGTGTTAGAGGCTCAGTGTTGGACGGTGCATGTCAGCTTTAGTGTTAGAGGCTCAGTGTTGGACGGTGCATGTCAGCTTTAGTGTTAGAGGCTCAGTGTTGGACGGTGCAAGTCAGCTTTAGTGTTAGAGGCTCAGTGTTGGACGGTGCATGTCAGCTTTAGTGTTAGAGGCTCAGTGTTGGACGGTGCATGTCATATTTAGTGTTAGAGGCTCAGTGTTGGACGGTGCATGTCAGCTTTAGTGTTAGAGGCTCAGTGTTGGACGGTGCATGTCAGCTTTAGTGTTAGAGGCTCAGTGTTGGACGGTGCATGTCAGCTTTAGTGTTAGAGGCTCAGTGTTGGACGGTGCATGTCAGCTTTAGTGTTAGAGGCTCAGTGTTGGACGGTGCAAGTCAGCTTTAGTGTTAGAGGCTCAGTGTTGGACGGTGCATGTCAGCTTTAGTGTTAGAGGCTCAGTGTTGGACGGTGCATGTCAGCTTTAGTGTTAGAGGCTCAGTGTTGGACGGTGCATGTCAGCTTTAGTGTTAGAGGCTCAGTGTTGGACGGTGCATGTCAGCTTTAGTGTTAGAGGCTCAGTGTTGGACGGTGCAAGTCAGCTTTAGTGTTAGAGGCTCAGTGTTGGACGGTGCATCTCAGCTTTAGTGTTAGAGGCTCAGTGTTGGACGGTGCAAGTCAGCTTTAGTGTTAGAGGCTCAGTGTTGGACGGTGCATGTCAGCATTAGTGTTAGAGGCTCAGTGTTGGACGGTGCATGTCAGCTTTAGTGTTAGAGGCTCAGTGTTGGACGGTGCATGTCAGCTTTAGTGTTAGAGGCTCAGTGTTGGACGGTGCATGTCAGCTTTAGTGTTAGAGGCTCAGTGTTGGACGGTGCATGTCAGCATTAGTGTTAGAGGCTCAGTGTTGGACGGTGCATGTCAGCTTTAGTGTTAGAGGCTCAGTGTTGGACGGTGCATGTCAGCTTTAGTGTTAGAGGCTCAGTGTTGGACGGTGCATGTCAGCTTTAGTGTTAGAGGCTCAGTGTTGGACGGTGCATGTCAGCTTTAGTGTTAGAGGCTCAGTGTCGGACGGTGCAAGTCAGCTTTAGTGTTAGAGGCTCAGTGTTGGACAGTGCATGTCAGCTTTAGTGTTAGAGGCTCAGTGTTGGACGGTGCATGTCAGCTTTAGTGTTAGAGGCTCAGTGTTGGACGGTGCATGTCAGCTTTAGTGTTAGAGGCTCAGTGTTGGACGGTGCATGTCAGCTTTAGTGTTAGAGGCTCAGTGTTGGACGGTGCAAGTCAGCTTTAGTGTTAGAGGCTCAGTGTTGGACGGTGCATGTCAGCTTTAGTGTTAGAGGCTCAGTGTTGGACGGTGCATGTCAGCTTTAGTGTTAGAGGCTCAGTGTTGGACGGTGCATGTCAGCTTTAGTGTTAGAGGCTCAGTGTTGGACGGTGCATGTCAGCTTTAGTGTTAGAGGCTCAGTGTTGGACGGTGCATGTCAGCTTTAGTGTTAGAGGCTCAGTGTTGGACGGTGCAAGTCAGCTTTAGTGTTAGAGGCTCAGTGTGGGATGGTGCATGTCAGCTTTAGTGTTAGAGGCTCAGTGTCGGACGGTGCAAGTCAGCTTTAGTGTTAGAGGCTCAGTGTTGGACAGTGCATGTCAGCTTTAGTGTTAGAGGCTCAGTGTTGGACGGTGCATGTCAGCTTTAGTGTTAGAGGCTCAGTGTTGGACGGTGCATGTCAGCTTTAGTGTTAGAGGCTCAGTGTTGGACGGTGCATGTCAGCTTTAGTGTTAGAGGCTCAGTGTTGGACGGTGCAAGTCAGCTTTAGTGTTAGAGGCTCAGTGTTGGACGGTGCATGTCAGCTTTAGTGTTAGAGGCTCAGTGTTGGACGGTGCATGTCAGCTTTAGTGTTAGAGGCTCAGTGTTGGACGGTGCATGTCAGCTTTAGTGTTAGAGGCTCAGTGTTGGACGGTGCATGTCAGCTTTAGTGTTAGAGGCTCAGTGTTGGACGGTGCAAGTCAGCTTTAGTGTTAGAGGCTCAGTGTGGGATGGTGCATGTCAGCTTTAGTGTTAGAGGCTCAGTGTTGGACGGTGCATGTCAGCTTTAGTGTTAGAGGCTCAGTGTTGGACGGTGCATGTCAGCTTTAGTGTTAGAGGCTCAGTGTTGGACGGTGCAAGTCAGCTTTAGTGTTAGAGGCTGAGTGTTGGACGGTGCATGTCAGCTTTAGTGTTAGAGGCTCAGTGTTGGGCGGTGCAAGTCAGCTTTAGTGTTAGAGGCTCAGTGTTGGACGGTGCATGTCAGCTTTAGTGTTAGAGGCTCAGTGTTGGACGGTGCATGTCAGCTTTAGTGTTAGAGGCTCAGTGTCGGACGGTGCAAGTCAGCTTTAGTGTTAGAGGCTCAGTGTTGGACGGTGCATGTCAGCTTTAGTGTTAGAGGCTCAGTGTTGGACGGTGCATGTCAGCTTTAGTGTTAGAGGCTCAGTGTCGGACGGTGCAAGTCAGTTTTAGTGTTAGAGGCTCAGTGTTGGGCGGTGCATGTCAGCTTTAGTGTTAGAGGCTCACTGTTGGACGGTGCATGTCAGCTTTAGTGTTAGAGGCTCAGTGTCGGACGGTGCATGTCAGCTGATGACAAACCCAAACTACGACTTCAGCCACTGACCTTTACATTACATGACACAGAATGGTCATTGGGAATATTCTACAGGGGACACAAAGTGACTTGGGATATGAAGTATAAATTGTCATCTATTTTGTACTGTCTTTTTACTACATCATCACATTTATACATAATGCTATTTATTGATCATAATAGTTATACAGCATTGTCTATTTATTACATCAACTAATCATAAAGTATTGTTAATTTATTGTATGAACATAATTGTGCAGTATTGTATGAACCTAGTTGTGCAGTATTGTATGAACCTAATTGCGCAGTATTGTATGACCTAGTTGTGCAGTATTGTATGAACCTAATTGTGCAGTATTGTATGAACCTAGTTGTGCAGTATTGTATGACCTAGTTGTGCAGTATTGTATGACCTAGTTGTGCAGTATTGTATGAACCTAGTTGTGCAGTATTGTATGACCTAGTTGTGCAGTATTGTATGAACCTAATTGTGCAGTATTGTATGAACCTAGTTGTGCAGTATTGTATGACCTAGTTGTGCAGTATTGTATGACCTAGTTGTGCAGTATTGTATGAACCTAGTTGTGCAGTATTGTATGAACCTAATTGTGCAGTATTGTATGAACCTAGTTGTGCAGTATTGTATGAACCTAGTTGTGCAGTATTGTATGAACCTAATTGTGCAGTATTGTATGAACCTAGTTGTGCAGTATTGTATGTTATTATATCAACTATTGTGGACTTCGAGACATTTATTTTGCTCACCACATGCTTTTTCCATCTCCATTTTCATCAGCTTTTTTGGCCAGGAAATTTCTCAGTTTCTTCAGTTCATTTTCTTGCTCATCAAATCTGAAAAATCAAAAATCACATTTCCCAACATTAATAATATAGAATATATAAAACATCAAATATTCCAATAGTAAAAACAAATACAGTCGAAACCGGTTAAGTCGACGGCGTTGGGGTATGAAAAATGGCGTCGAGATAACCGATGATTGAGTTAAAACGAAAACCAATATGGCGGCAAAATATTAACATGTGCTTGAAATTTCTTTATGTACATGATTAATTAGTTAGCGTTAATTAGTGATGGGACGATTAATCGGAATTGTATCGGAACCCTAATATTTCTTCACTCTTTCCTAAGGTTGTAATGACCGTTCATTTTTAATGACCGTTTAGAATTTAAATATAACCATGGTTCCCACTCAGGAAAATGGGAAAAAGTCGGGAATTCTTTAAAAAAATTTCTCTGCGTTGAAAGTCGGGAAAAGTTATGACTAATCGGGAATTTATATATATATATATATATATATATATATTTATGCCGAAGTAAAGGACTTTGATTACGTCTCTGTTATGTTTCGATTCCATTTAATTAAAAATAAGTTACCAGTTTATAATTGTCTGCGCATGCGCTAAAAGGTCAAAGTTTACGCCTCGCCTAGTCCCATGGCGCGTGTCACAGCCGCTAGCGTTTGCAATGCCGTCGAATCAGCGAATAAAAAAAAATAAAAATAAACATATCAATATGGTAATTTTAAGTTTAATGCTTTTAACGTGCAGGATATCTGTTACTATCAGAACGCTGTAGAATTTCCTCAGTCTTGTAATAATATAAATAAAACTATTGCGGCCTTGACCGTTGATCACAGCACGCTGTGGGCTCGGAGTCTAAGCGAATTTTTAAAAAAATCATTCCTTATCAGAATTCGACCTACAGAAGTGATGACGTGTATATTAATAATACTATATACATGTACTGGAATATTAAGAAAATGATTTGATTTCATCGTCACGTGCGTGTTAGTGTCACAGTCACGTATCTTACTGGTAACAAAGCAACAACAAACTTTTTAAAGAATAATAATTTTTTATTTAATTATATAAAAACCACCGTCGATTCTCGATACAAACCTTTATTTTCATTTCTAAAGATATTCGTTTATCTTAAAATGATTAATGCATCAGAAAATGAATTAAGTTTAATAATAATATAACATGCACTGCGAAATAATGACGATTAGCAAGCTCTAACGCGATTTTCCAGTACCTCGGGTGAATACATCTAATTCACACATGGATCGAAAGTGAAAGAAGATAATAACATCCGGTAATTTTTATTGAAATCTCGTAGAATCACACAAAAGCCGGAAGTCTCGAAGAAAGCGAGATGTCAACACTATTTTGAACTAAAAATGCATTGCTAGGCGAACCGACGAGGATCGAGCTAACCAACGTTAAGTTGCAAATTTGGCCCTCTTTTGTGCTCGAGGTATAAAAAACGTCGAGTTAGTGGGGTGGTCGAGCTAACCGAGCTCGAGGTAAGTGGGTTCGACTGTACATCGTATTGGCCAATATTAATACAGTAGTATGGAACTAGATATCTGGTCCCATGATGAACGATTTGAATCAACATTTAGTGAAAATGGAAGGAGAATTAGAGCGAAGTCTAAGTAGCTAGCAAAATGTCTGCCTACTAAACTCAAACCTACAAAATTATAACAGCTAAATTCATAGCAGCTAAAGTTGCTAAACTGAAGTCTGTTAAACTCATGACAGCCAAAGTAATGACTGCTAAATTCATAGCAGCTAAAGTTGCTAAACTGAAGTCTGTTAAACTCATGACAGCCAAAGTAATGACTGCTAAATTCATAGCAGCTAAAGTTGCTAAACTCAAGTCTGTTAAACTCATGACAGCCAAAGTAATGACTGCTAAATTCATAGCAGCTAAAGTTGCTAAACTGAAGTCTGTTAAACTCATGACAGCCAAAGTAATGACTGCTAAATTCATAGCAACTAAAGTTGCTAAACTCAAGTCTGTTAAACTCATGACAGCCAAAGTAATGACTGCTAAATTCATAGCAGCTAAAGTTGCTAAACTGAAGTCTGTTAAACTCATGACAGCCAAAGTAATGACTGCTAAATTCATAGCAGCTAAAGTTGCTAAACTCAAGTCTGTTAAACTCATGACAGCCAAAGTAATGACTGCTAAATTCATAGCAGCTAAAGTTGCTAAACTGAAGTCTGTTAAACTCATGACAGCCAAAGTAATGACTGCTAAATTCATAGCAGCTAAAGTTGCTAAACTCAAGTCTGTTAAACTCATGACAGCCAAAGTAATGACTGCTAAATTCATAGCAGCTAAAGTTGCTAAACTCAAGTCTGTTAAACTCATGACAGCCAAAGTAATGACTGCTAAATTCATAGCAGCTAAAGTTGCTAAACTGAAGTCTGTTAAACTCATGACAGCCAAAGTAATGACTGCTAAATTCATAGCAGCTAAAGTTGCTAAACTCAAGTCTGTTAAACTCATGACAGCCAAAGTAATGACTGCTAAATTCATAGCAGCTAAAGTTGCTAAACTGAAGTCTGTTAAACTCATGACAGCCAAAGTAATGACTGCTAAATTCATAGCAGCTAAAGTTGCTAAACTCAAGTCTGTTAAACTCATGACAGCCAAAGTAATGACTGCTAAATTCATAGCAGCTAAAGTTGCTAAACTCAAGTCTGTTAAACTCATGACAGCCAAAGTAATGACTGCTAAATTCATAGCAGCTAAAGTTGCTAAACTCAAGTCTGTTAAACTCATGACAGCCAAAGTAATGACTGCTAAATTCATAGCAGCTAAAGTTGCTAAACTCAAGTCTGTTAAACTCATGACAGCCAAAGTAATGACTGCTAAATTCATAGCAGCTAAAGTTGCTAAACTGAAGTCTGTTAAACTCATGACAGCCAAAGTAATGACTGCTAAATTCATAGCAGCTAAAGTTGCTAAACTCAAGTCTGTTAAACTCATGACAGCCAAAGTAATGACTGCTAAATTCATAGCAGCTAAAGTTGCTAAACTCAAGTCTGTTAAACTCATGACAGCCAAAGTAATGACTGCTAAATTCATAGCAGCTAAAGTTGCTAAACTGAAGTCTGTTAAACTCATGACAGCCAAAGTAATGACTGCTAAATTCATAGCAGCTAAAGTTGCTAAACTCAAGTCTGTTAAACTCATGACAGCCAAAGTAATGACTGCTAAATTCATAGCAGCTAAAGTTGCTAAACTGAAGTCTGTTAAACTCATGACAGCCAAAGTAATGACTGCTAAATTCATAGCAGCTAAAGTTGCTAAACTCAAGTCTGTTAAACTCATGACAGCCAAAGTAATGACTGCTAAATTCATAGCAGCTAAAGTTGCTAAACTGAAGTCTGTTAAACTCATGACAGCCAAAGTAATGACTGCTAAATTCATAGCAGCTAAAGTTGCTAAACTCAAGTCTGTTAAACTCATGACAGCCAAAGTAATGACTGCTAAATTCATAGCAGCTAAAGTTGCTAAACTGAAGTCTGTTAAACTCATGACAGCCAAAGTAATGACTGCTAAATTCATAGCAGCTAAAGTTGCTAAACTCAAGTCTGTTAAACTCATGACAGCCAAAGTAATGACTGCTAAATTCATAGCAGCTAAAGTTGCTAAACTGAAGTCTGTTAAACTCATGACAGCCAAAGTAATGACTGCTAAATTCATAGCAGCTAAAGTTGCTAAACTCAAGTCTGTTAAACTCATGACAGCCAAAGTAATGACTGCTAAATTCATAGCAGCTAAAGTTGCTAAACTCAAGTCTGTTAAACTCATGACAGCCAAAGTAATGACTGCTAAATTCATAGCAGCTAAAGTTGCTAAACTCAAGTCTGTTAAACTCATGACAGCCAAAGTAATGACTGCTAAATTCATAGCAGCTAAAGTTGCTAAACTGAAGTCTGTTAAACTCATGACAGCCAAAGTAATGACTGCTAAATTCATAGCAGCTAAAGTTGCTAAACTCAAGTCTGTTAAACTCATGACAGCCAAAGTAATGACTGCTAAATTCATAGCAGCTAAAGTTGCTAAACTGAAGTCTGTTAAACTCATGACAGCCAAAGTAATGACTGCTAAATTCATAGCAGCTAAAGTTGCTAAACTCAAGTCTGTTAAACTCATGACAGCCAAAGTAATGACTGCTAAATTCATAGCAGCTAAAGTTGCTAAACTGAAGTCTGTTAAACTCATGACAGCCAAAGTAATGACTGCTAAATTCATAGCAGCTAAAGTTGCTAAACTCAAGTCTGTTAAACTCATGACAGCCAAAGTAATGACTGCTAAATTCATAGCAGCTAAAGTTGCTAAACTCAAGTCTGTTAAACTCATGACAGCCAAAGTAATGACTGCTAAATTCATAGCAGCTAAAGTTGCTAAACTGAAGTCTGTTAAACTCATGACAGCCAAAGTAATGACTGCTAAATTCATAGCAGCTAAAGTTGCTAAACTCAAGTCTGTTAAACTCATGACAGCCAAAGTAATGACTGCTAAATTCATAGCAGCTAAAGTTGCTAAACTGAAGTCTGTTAAACTCATGACAGCCAAAGTAATGACTGCTAAATTCATAGCAGCTAAAGTTGCTAAACTCAAGTCTGTTAAACTCATGACAGCCAAAGTAATGACTGCTAAATTCATAGCAGCTAAAGTTGCTAAACTGAAGTCTGTTAAACTCATGACAGCCAAAGTAATGACTGCTAAATTCATAGCAGCTAAAGTTGCTAAACTGAAGTCTGTTAAACTCATGACAGCCAAAGTAATGACTGCTAAATTCATAGCAGCTAAAGTTGCTAAACTGAAGTCTGTTAAACTCATGACAGCCAAAGTAATGACTGCTAAATTCATAGCAGCTAAAGTTGCTAAACTCAAGTCTGTTAAACTCATGACAGCCAAAGTAATGACTGCTAAATTCATAGCAGCTAAAGTTGCTAAACTCAAGTCTGTTAAACTCATGACAGCCAAAGTAATGACTGCTAAATTCATAGCAGCTAAAGTTGCTAAACTGAAGTCTGTTAAACTCATGACAGCCAAAGTAATGACTGCTAAATTCATAGCAGCTAAAGTTGCTAAACTCAAGTCTGTTAAACTCATGACAGCCAAAGTAATGACTGCTAAATTCATAGCAGCTAAAGTTGCTAAACTGAAGTCTGTTAAACTCATGACAGCCAAAGTAATGACTGCTAAATTCATAGCAGCTAAAGTTGCTAAACTCAAGTCTGTTAAACTCATGACAGCCAAAGTAATGACTGCTAAATTCATAGCAGCTAAAGTTGCTAAACTGAAGTCTGTTAAACTCATGACAGCCAAAGTAATGACTGCTAAATTCATAGCAGCTAAAGTTGCTAAACTCAAGTCTGTTAAACTCATGACAGCCAAAGTAATGACTGCTAAATTCATAGCAGCTAAAGTTGCTAAACTGAAGTCTGTTAAACTCATGACAGCCAAAGTAATGACTGCTAAATTCATAGCAGCTAAAGTTGCTAAACTCAAGTCTGTTAAACTCATGACAGCCAAAGTAATGACTGCTAAATTCATAGCAGCTAAAGTTGCTAAACTGAAGTCTGTTAAACTCATGACAGCCAAAGTAATGACTGCTAAATTCATAGCAGCTAAAGTTGCTAAACTCAAGTCTGTTAAACTCATGACAGCCAAAGTAATGACTGCTAAATTCATAGCAGCTAAAGTTGCTAAACTGAAGTCTGTTAAACTCATGACAGCCAAAGTAATGACTGCTAAATTCATAGCAGCTAAAGTTGCTAAACTGAAGTCTGTTAAACTCATGACAGCCAAAGTAATGACTGCTAAATTCATAGCAGCTAAAGTTGCTAAACTCAAGTCTGTTAAACTCATGACAGCCAAAGTAATGACTGCTAAATTCATAGCAGCTAAAGTTGCTAAACTGAAGTCTGTTAAACTCATGACAGCCAAAGTAATGACTGCTAAATTCATAGCAGCTAAAGTTGCTAAACTCAAGTCTGTTAAACTCATGACAGCCAAAGTAATGACTGCTAAATTCATAGCAGCTAAAGTTGCTAAACTGAAGTCTGTTAAACTCATGACAGCCAAAGTAATGACTGCTAAATTCATAGCAGCTAAAGTTGCTAAACTCAAGTCTGTTAAACTCATGACAGCCAAAGTAATGACTGCTAAATTCATAGCAGCTAAAGTTGCTAAACTGAAGTCTGTTAAACTCATGACAGCCAAAGTAATGACTGCTAAATTCATAGCAGCTAAAGTTGCTAAACTCAAGTCTGTTAAACTCATGACAGCCAAAGTAATGACTGCTAAATTCATAGCAGCTAAAGTTGCTAAACTGAAGTCTGTTAAACTCATGACAGCCAAAGTAATGACTGCTAAATTCATAGCAGCTAAAGTTGCTAAACTCAAGTCTGTTAAACTCATGACAGCCAAAGTAATGACTGCTAAATTCATAGCAGCTAAAGTTGCTAAACTGAAGTCTGTTAAACTCATGACAGCCAAAGTAATGACTGCTAAATTCATAGCAGCTAAAGTTGCTAAACTCAAGTCTGTTAAACTCATGACAGCCAAAGTAATGACTGCTAAATTCATAGCAGCTAAAGTTGCTAAACTCAAGTCTGTTAAACTCATGACAGCCAAAGTAATGACTGCTAAATTCATAGCAGCTAAAGTTGCTAAACTGAAGTCTGTTAAACTCATGACAGCCAAAGTAATGACTGCTAAATTCATAGCAGCTAAAGTTGCTAAACTCAAGTCTGTTAAACTCATGACAGCCAAAGTAATGACTGCTAAATTCATAGCAGCTAAAGTTGCTAAACTCAAGTCTGTTAAACTCATGACAGCCAAAGTAATGACTGCTAAATTCATAGCAGCTAAAGTTGCTAAACTCAAGTCTGTTAAACTCATGACAGCCAAAGTAATGACTGCTAAATTCATAGCAGCTAAAGTTGCTAAACTCAAGTCTGTTAAACTCATGACAGCCAAAGTAATGACTGCTAAATTCATAGCAGCTAAAGTTGCTAAACTCAAGTCTGTTAAACTCATGACAGCCAAAGTAATGACTGCTAAATTCATAGCAGCTAAAGTTGCTAAACTCAAGTCTGTTAAACTCATGACAGCCAAAGTAATGACTGCTAAATTCATAGCAGCTAAAGTTGCTAAACTCAAGTCTGTTAAACTCATGACAGCCAAAGTAATGACTGCTAAATTCATAGCAGCTAAAGTTGCTAAACTCAAGTCTGTTAAACTCATGACAGCCAAAGTAATGACTGCTAAATTCATAGCAGCTAAAGTTGCTAAACTCAAGTCTGTTAAACTCATGACAGCCAAAGTAATGACTGCTAAATTCATAGCAGCTAAAGTTGCTAAACTCAAGTCTGTTAAACTCATGACAGCCAAAGTAATGACTGCTAAATTCATAGCAGCTAAAGTTGCTAAACTCAAGTCTGTTAAACTCATGACAGCCAAAGTAATGACTGCTAAATTCATAGCAGCTAAAGTTGCTAAACTCAAGTCTGTTAAACTCATGACAGCCAAAGTAATGACTGCTAAATTCATAGCAGCTAAAGTTGCTAAACTCAAGTCTGTTAAACTCATGACAGCCAAAGTAATGACTGCTAAATTCATAGCAGCTAAAGTTGCTAAACTCAAGTCTGTTAAACTCATGACAGCCAAAGTAATGACTGCTAAATTCATAGCAGCTAAAGTTGCTAAACTCAAGTCTGTTAAACTCATGACAGCCAAAGTAATGACTGCTAAATTCATAGCAGCTAAAGTTGCTAAACTCAAGTCTGTTAAACTCATGACAGCCAAAGTAATGACTGCTAAATTCATAGCAGCTAAAGTTGCTAAACTGAAGTCTGTTAAACTCATGACAGCCAAAGTAATGACTGCTAAATTCATAGCAGCTAAAGTTGCTAAACTCAAGTCTGTTAAACTCATGACAGCCAAAGTAATGACTGCTAAATTCATAGCAGCTAAAGTTGCTAAACTCAAGTCTGTTAAACTCATGACAGCCAAAGTAATGACTGCTAAATTCATAGCAGCTAAAGTTGCTAAACTGAAGTCTGTTAAACTCATGACAGCCAAAGTAATGACTGCTAAATTCATAGCAGCTAAAGTTGCTAAACTCAAGTCTGTTAAACTCATGACAGCCAAAGTAATGACTGCTAAATTCATAGCAGCTAAAGTTGCTAAACTGAAGTCTGTTAAACTCATGACAGCCAAAGTAATGACTGCTAAATTCATAGCAGCTAAAGTTGCTAAACTGAAGTCTGTTAAACTCATGACAGCCAAAGTAATGACTGCTAAATTCATAGCAGCTAAAGTTGCTAAACTCAAGTCTGTTAAACTCATGACAGCCAAAGTAATGACTGCTAAATTCATAGCAGCTAAAGTTGCTAAACTGAAGTCTGTTAAACTCATGACAGCCAAAGTAATGACTGCTAAATTCATAGCAGCTAAAGTTGCTAAACTCAAGTCTGTTAAACTCATGACAGCCAAAGTAATGACTGCTAAATTCATAGCAGCTAAAGTTGCTAAACTGAAGTCTGTTAAACTCATGACAGCCAAAGTAATGACTGCTAAATTCATAGCAGCTAAAGTTGCTAAACTCAAGTCTGTTAAACTCATGACAGCCAAAGTAATGACTGCTAAATTCATAGCAGCTAAAGTTGCTAAACTCAAGTCTGTTAAACTCATGACAGCCAAAGTAATGACTGCTAAATTCATAGCAGCTAAAGTTGCTAAACTCAAGTCTGTTAAACTCATGACAGCCAAAGTAATGACTGCTAAATTCATAGCAGCTAAAGTTGCTAAACTCAAGTCTGTTAAACTCATGACAGCCAAAGTAATGACTGCTAAATTCATAGCAGCTAAAGTTGCTAAACTCAAGTCTGTTAAACTCATGACAGCCAAAGTAATGACTGCTAAATTCATAGCAGCTAAAGTTGCTAAACTCAAGTCTGTTAAACTCATGACAGCCAAAGTAATGACTGCTAAATTCATAGCAGCTAAAGTTGCTAAACTCAAGTCTGTTAAACTCATGACAGCCAAAGTAATGACTGCTAAATTCATGCAAACCAAAGTCATGCCAGCTAAATTTATTAGTACGTAAAATGCTAACAGACCTGAAAGAAAGTTTATTCTGCAGTTCCTCCCCTTGTCTGACTGAATCCTGTGTGTACTTCAGCCTTGTCTCTCGTTCTCTCACCTGTTGCTCCAGTTCTAGTACTGTCTCCTGGAGCTAAACATGAAACATATTGACTATAATTTTACTACAGTCCTGGTGAATACCCAACATATTGACATTAATTTTAGTACAGTCCTGGTGAATACCCAACATATTGACATTAATTTTAGTACAGTCCTGGTGAATACCCAACATATTGACATTAATTTTAGTACAGTCCTGGTGAATACCCAACATATTGACATTAATTTTACTACAGTCCTGGTGAATACCCAACATATTGACATTAATTTTACTACAGTCCTGGTGAATACCCAACATATTGACATTAAAAGCCTTACAGTCCTCATTCAATTGAAGCTAACATCAAACAGAACATCGGCACATACAAACAGAACATCGGCACATACAAACAGAACATCGGCACATACAAACAGAACATCGGCACATACAAACAGAACATCGGCACATACAAACAGAACATCAGCACATACAAACAGAACATCAGCACATACAAACAGAACATCGGCACATACAAACAGAACATCGGCACATACAAACAGAACATCGGCACATACAAACAGAACATAGGCACATACCAACAGAACATCGGCACATACAAACAGAACATCGGCACACACAAACAGAACATCAGCACACACAAACAGAACATCGGCACATACAAACAGAACATCGGCACATACAAACAGAACATCGGCACATACAAACAGAACATCGGCAAATACAAACAGAACATCGGCGCACACAAACAGAACATCGGCAAACAACCTTTTTCATTTAATCTGGAGTTTCACTATCAGGCTAGCACAAAAATGTCTTTCCTATCTTTACAAAATCTGTGACCTCATGAAAAGGGATTTAAATTGTATTTAAATATATCCTACCTCACAATAGCCACACATCACAACCTCACCTGACAGGTGCACAAACACAATAAACTGACAAGATGTGGGATACATACACAATAGCCACACATCACTACCCCCCACCTGACAGGTGCACAAACACATAGACTGACAAGATGTGGGATACATACACAATAGCCACACATCACTACCCCCCCACCTGACAGGTGCACAAACACATAGACTGACAAGATGTGGGATACATACACAATAGCCACACATCACTACCCCCCCACGTGACAGGTGCACAAACACATAGACTGACACCATGCCGGACACACACCTTAAGAATCTCTTTGTTCTTTACAGCCAGACCCTCCCTTGCTTGCTCCAGTTCCACAGACAACTTGTGAGCTTCTTGCTGGACTTTAAGTTGATCTTTGCTCTCTGTTTCCCTGTTGGTAGTGTCACGTTGAGTGGTGCATGACTCAAACTGTCACATTGAGTGGTGCATGGCTCAAACTGTCACATTGAGTGGTGCATGACTCAAACTGTCACATTGAGTGGTGCATGACTAAACTGTCACACATTGAGTGGTGCATGACTCAAACTGTCACATTGAGTGGTGCATGACTCAAACTATCACATTGAGTGGTGCATGACTCAAACTGTCACATTGAGTGGTACATGACTCAAACTGTCACATTGAGTGGTGCATGACTCAAACTGTCACATTGAGTGGTGCATGACTCAAACTGTCACATTGAGTGGTGCATGACTCAAACTGTCACATTGAGTGGTGCATGACTCAAACTGTCACACATTGAGTGGTGCATGACTCAAACTGTCACATTGAGTGGTGCATGACTCAAACTGTCACACATTGAGTGGTGCATGACTCAAACTGTCACATTGAGTGGTGCATGACTCAAACTGTCACATTGAGTGGTGCATGACTCAAACTGTCACATTGAGTGGTGCATGACTCAAACTGTCACACATTGAGTGGTGCATGACTCAAACTGTCACATTGAGTGGTGCATGACTCAAACTGTCACACATTGAGTGGTGCATGACTCAAACTGTCACATTGAGTGGTGCATGACTCAAACTGTCACACATTGAGTGGTGCATGACTCAAACTGTCACATTGAGTGGTGCATGGCTCAAACTGTCACATTGAGTGGTGCATGACTCAAACTGTCACACATTGAGTGGTGCATGGCTCAAACTGTCACATTGAGTGGTGCATGGCTCAAACTGTCACATTGAGTGGTGCATGACTCAAACTGTCACATTGAGTGGTGCATGACTCAAACTGTCACATTGAGTGGTGCATGACTCAAACTGTCACATTGAGTGGTGCATGACTCAAACTGTCACATTGAGTGGTGCATGACTCAAACTGTCACATTGAGTGGTGCATGACTCAAACTGTCACATTGAGTGGTGCATGACTCAAACTGTCACACATTGAGTGGTGCATGACTCAAACTGTCACACATTGAGTGGTGCATGACTCAAACTGTCACATTGAGTGGTGCATGACTCAAACTGTCACATTGAGTGGTGCATGACTCAAACTGTCACATTGAGTGGTGCATGACTCAAACTGTCACACATTGAGTGGTGCATGACTCAAACTGTCACACATTGAGTGGTGCATGACTCAAACTGTCACATTGAGTGGTGCATGACTCAAACTGTCACATTGAGTGGTGCATGACTCAAACTGTCACATTGAGTGGTACATGACTCAAACTGTCACATTGAGTGGTGCATGACTCAAACTGTCACATTGAGTGGTGCATGACTCAAACTGTCACATTGAGTGGTGCATGACTCAAACTGTCACATTGAGTGGTGCATGACTCAAACTGTCACATTGAGTGGTGCATGACTCAAACTGTCACATTGAGTGGTACATGACTCAAACTGTCACATTGAGTGGTGCATGGCTCAAACTGTCACATTGAGTGGTGCATGACTCAAACTGTCACATTGAGTGGTGCATGACTCAAACTGTCACATTGAGTGGTACATGACTCAAACTGTCACATTGAGTGGTACATGACTCAAACTGTCACATTGAGTGGTACATGACTCAAACTGTCACATTGAGTGGTGCATGACTCAAACTGTCACATTGAGTGGTGCATGACTCAAACTGTCACATTGAGTGGTACATGACTCAAACTGTCACATTGAGTGGTACATGACTCAAACTGTCACATTGAGTGGTGCATGACTCAAACTGTCACATTGAGTGGTGCATGACTCAAACTGTCACATTGAGTGGTGCATGACTCAAACTGTCACATTGAGTGGTACATGACTCAAACTGTCACATTGAGTGGTGCATGACTCAAACTGTCACATTGAGTGGTGCATGGCTCAAACTGTCACATTGAGTGGTGCATGGCTCAAACTGTCACATTGAGTGGTGCATGGCTCAAACTGTCACATTGAGTGGTGCATGGCTCAAACTGTCACATTGAGTGGTACATGACTCAAACTGTCACATTGAGTGGTGCATGACTCAAACTGTCACATTGAGTGGTACATGACTCAAACTGTCACATTGAGTGGTGCATGACTCAAACTGTCACATTGAGTGGTGCATGACTCAAACTGTCACATTGAGTGGTGCATGACTCAAACTGTCACATTGAGTGGTACATGACTCAAACTGTCACATTGAGTGGTACATGACTCAAACTGTCACATTGAGTGGTGCATGACTCAAACTGTCACATTGAGTGGTGCATGACTCAAACTGTCACATTGAGTGGTACATGACTCAAACTGTCACATTGAGTGGTACATGACTCAAACTGTCACATTGAGTGGTACATGACTCAAACTGTCACATTGAGTGGTGCATGACTCAAACTGTCACATTGAGTGGTGCATGACTCAAACTGTCACATTGAGTGGTACATGACTCAAACTGTCACATTGAGTGGTACATGACTCAAACTGTCACATTGAGTGGTGCATGACTCAAACTGTCACATTGAGTGGTGCATGACTCAAACTGTCACATTGAGTGGTGCATGACTCAAACTGTCACATTGAGTGGTGACATGACTCAAACTGTCACATTGAGTGGTGCATGACTCAAACTGTCACATTGAGTGGTGCATGGCTCAAACTGTCACATTGAGTGGTGCATGGCTCAAACTGTCACATTGAGTGGTGCATGGCTCAAACTGTCACATTGAGTGGTGCATGGCTCAAACTGTCACATTGAGTGGTACATGACTCAAACTGTCACATTGAGTGGTGCATGACTCAAACTGTCACATTGAGTGGTACATGACTCAAACTGTCACATTGAGTGGTACATGACTCAAACTGTCACATTGAGTGGTACATGACTCAAACTGTCACATTGAGTGGTGCATGACTCAAACTGTCACATTGAGTGGTACATGACTCAAACTGTCACATTGAGTGGTACATGACTCAAACTGTCACATTGAGTGGTACATGACTCAAACTGTCACATTGAGTGGTGCATGACTCAAACTGTCACATTGAGTGGTGCATGACTCAAACTGTCACACATTGAGTGGTGCATGACTCAAACTGTCACATTGAGTGGTGCATGACTCAAACTGTCACATTGAGTGGTGCATGACTCAAACTGTCACATTGAGTGGTACATGACTCAAACTGTCACATTGAGTGGTACATGACTCAAACTGTCACATTGAGTGGTGCATGACTCAAACTGTCACATTGAGTGGTGCATGACTCAAACTGTCACATTGAGTGGTGCATGACTCAAACTGTCACATATTGAGTGGTGCATGACTCAAACTGTCACATTGAGTGGTGCATGACTCAAACTGTCACATTGAGTGGTGCATGACTCAAACTGTCACATTGAGTGGTGCATGACTCAAACTGTCACATTGAGTGGTGCATGACTCAAACTGTCACATTGAGTGGTACATGACTCAAACTGTCACATTGAGTGGTGCATGACTCAAACTGTCACATTGAGTGGTGCATGACTCAAACTGTCACATTGAGTGGTGCATGACTCAAACTATCACATTGAGTGGTACATGACTCAAACTGTCACATTGAGTGGTGCATGACTCAAACTGTCACATTGAGTGGTGCATGACTCAAACTGTCACATTGAGTGGTGCATGACTCAAACTGTCACATTGAGTGGTACATGACTCAAACTGTCACATTGAGTGGTGCATGACTCAAACTGTCACATTGAGTGGTACATGACTCAAACTGTCACACATTGAGTGGTGCATGACTCAAACTGTCACATTGAGTGGTACATGACTCAAACTGTCACATTGAGTGGTACATGACTCAAACTGTCACATTGAGTGGTACATGACTCAAACTGTCACATTGAGTGGTACATGACTCAAACTGTCACATTGAGTGGTACATGACTCAAACTGTCACATTGAGTGGTACATGACTCAAACTGTCACATTGAGTGGTGCATGACTCAAACTGTCACATTGAGTGGTACATGACTCAAACTGTCACATTGAGTGGTGCATGGCTCAAACTATCACATTGAGTGGTGCATGACTCAAACTGTCACATTGAGTGGTGCATGACTCAAACTGTCACATTGAGTGGTGCATGACTCAAACTGTCACATTGAGTGGTACATGACTCAAACTGTCACATTGAGTGGTGCATGACTCAAACTGTCACATTGAGTGGTGCATGACTCAAACTATCACATTGAGTGGTGCATGACTCAAACTGTCACATTGAGTGGTGCATGACTCAAACTGTCACATTGAGTGGTGCATGACTCAAACTATCACATTGAGTGGTGCATGACTCAAACTGTCACATTGAGTGGTGCATGACTCAAACTATCACATTGAGTGGTGCATGACTCAAACTGTCACATTGAGTGGTGCATGACTCAAACTGTCACATTGAGTGGTGCATGACTCAAACTATCACATTGAGTGGTGCATGACTCAAACTGTCACATTGAGTGGTGCATGACTCAAACTGTCACATTGAGTGGTGCATGACTCAAACTGTCACATTGAGTGGTGCATGACTCAAACTATCACATTGAGTGGTGCATGACTCAAACTGTCACATTGAGTGGTGCATGACTCAAACTGTCACATTGAGTGGTACATGACTCAAACTATCACATTGAGTGGTGCATGACTCAAACTGTCACATTGAGTGGTACATGACTCAAACTGTCACACATTGAGTGGTGCATGACTCAAACTGTCACACATTGAGTGGTGCATGACTCAAACTGTCACATTGAGTGGTGCATGACTCAAACTGTCACACATTGAGTGGTGCATGACTCAAACTGTCACATTGAGTGGTGCATGACTCAAACTGTCACACATTGAGTGGTGCATGACTCAAACTGTCACATTGAGTGGTACATGACTCAAACTGTCACATTGAGTGGTGCATGACTCAAACTGTCACATTGAGTGGTGCATGACTCAAACTGTTACATTGAGTGGTACATGACTCAAACTGTCACATTGAGTGGTGCATGACTCAAACTGTCACATTGAGTGGTGCATGACTCAAACTGTCACATTGAGTGGTGCATGACTCAAACTGTCACACATTGAGTGGTGCATGACTCAAACTGTCACACATTGAGTGGTGCATGACTCAAACTGTCACATTGAGTGGTGCATGACTCAAACTGTCACATTGAGTGGTGCATGACTCAAACTGTCACATTGAGTGGTGCATGACTCAAACTGTCACATTGAGTGGTGCATGACTCAAACTGTCACACATTGAGTGGTGCATGGCTCAAACTGTCACATTGAGTGGTGCATGGCTCAAACTGTCACATTGAGTGGTGCATGACTCAAACTGTCACATTGAGTGTTGCATGACTCAAACTGTCACATTGAGTGGTGCATGACTCAAACTGTCACATTGAGTGGTGCATGACTCAAACTGTCACATTGAGTGGTGCATGACTCAAAACTGTCACATTGAGTGGTGCATGACTCAAACTGTCACATTGAGTGGTGCATGACTCAAACTGTCACATTGAGTGGTACACTGCATATGATGGTTGGTGAGACCATTACGTATGGTACATAGTGCATATGATGGTTGGTGAGACCACTATCTTTGGTACATAGAACATATGATGGTTGGTGAGACCATTAAGTATGGTACATAGTGCATATGATGGTTGGTGAGACCACTATCTATGGTACATAGAACATATGATGGTTGGTGAGAGCACTACGTATGGTACATAGAACATATGATAGTTGTTGATAGTAGTTATGCACTACATAATGGTGCATGTGATTGTTATAAAGACAGCTACATCAAGGTAGATATGACCAGGGCCGGCCCTAGGGTGTGCGGGGCCCAAGACTGCAGACGAGGAGAGAGACCCATGCAAAAATTTGCATTTTTACATAAATTGAATAATGGAAAATAAAACATTAAATTACTTAAATTTTTACTGTATAACATAACAGCATTGACACATCAATAATTACAGTTTTATTTATTTAATTGAAGATCATAAAACGGAAAAAAGATGTTTATAATTAAACATATCGCTGATCGGTGCGCATTATGTTAAACATGTTTTACGACACAACTGCAATTTTGTATTTTTGGATGGTCTTGCGCTGCGTATTATAATGAACATTCTCTTAGTTACGTCTCGTACATAAAGGATTTATAGTGAAAAACTTGTTTTTTTACGGGTTTTTTTATTACAACTTACAAGAAAACTAGCGAGTTTTGGCGGCAGCAAGAAACGGAAATAAGTTCATTTTTGTCAGTATCCTTATCTGCATCATGCCGATCTTTAATAATTGTTTATCGTAAATAGGTTTTAATAAGCTTTAGTTTTGAACGGCTTCTTTCTCCAAACGCCACAGTGACAGGAATAGTTGTGTGTTTTAGGAAAGTCTCTACAATGTTTGTTTACTGAAAGACACTGCAAAATCTAAACAGAATCGCTGTAGGTGACCTGCAGGAATTATGGAACTCAATGACTGCAACTCTTCAGGTTCCTTACTTTCGCAGGCTGTGAGCTTTTTCTCCAGATTCATATTGCAATTCAGTAGTTACTTTTTGTCTCTTTTTTTGTTGTTTCAATTAATGAAATTTATATTAATGAAAATGGGTTCAACTTCTAAGTCTGTGGCAGTTTCTTTGCAATTGCTATTGTTGTTTCAAAACTTACATTTCAGTAAAATTTCAACCATTTGCAAGTATGTACCATGCTGTCAAACAAAACTGCTAGATCGACAGAAATATTTTGTAATTCTTTGCTGATGTAATTAAATTGAAACAATTTGTCGAACCAAAAAGCAATTAAAAAAATTAAATTGAAGTTTAAGTTGTTTGCATGACTCGACTTCAATTCGAACTTTTCGATCACTACTTTGCTCTGCAACTTCGAATATTGCATCATAGATTTCGCATGTTGCATATCGCACAGCATTTACAGTTTCCACACAAATTTTCCCATCTTGTTTCACAAAGTGGTTTCACAGACATATTTCAAACATACTTGGAAAAAATGATAGCACATCGCTTTGTTGTGCAAATTGATGTACAGTAACATTATAGTTACATGTTAAATAAGAGGTAAAACTGTAAGACAGGCCATAATATAAAATATACACCTAGAGACCTAATAGGGACCGGAGGGTGTCCTTAAATCGATATTGTCCTTAAATAGGGGATCTAACATTTTTTCACTTACCATAGAAATTAAAAGCCTAAAAATGGTGTTTTCGTATTTAAAAAAAACTGCTTGCTAGAATGCTCTAGGAAAAATATTTATTTAATTAGGATTTTGGGTGATTATAATATTTTATTATATTAGTATGCTATTTATCTAATTATTTTATCCTGAAAATAAATATTAACTTTTCTTGATACCGTTGTTAAAAAAATAAAAGTATCACGTAATAGCAGTAAAATTGTAAAAACAAAATTGTAAAAAAGGTTTAGTCAAGGCGCGGGGCCCAAGGCGGTGGCCTTGCTCACCTTGCCCTAACACCCGCATTGCATATGACTGTTTGCTAAGACAACTACATAAATGTGCAGACAATTGTTGTTAAGACCGCTACATAATGGTACATACGATTGTTGTTTGAGGTCTTGGCTTAGTTTCTGAAGTTTGACAGTTGATTGATGTTTGAAACTCTCTAACAAACTTTGTTGTCTGGCCAGGTCAGCCTGTCAAAAATAATTCATCAAAAAGTGGTCATGATTATTGACAACACTTGTGATTATTTACATAAATAGAAATATCCCTTACAATAAATTTATTTATTTTAAAACAGTTATTTAATTTGGATTTTTTTAAAATTAGTAATGGATTAACTCTTAATAAAATTCCAAATTCTTAATGTAGAGATATGGAGCATTCTACTCCTTTGGGAAATGACTTTCCTGCCCTATCTACTGACATTTTACCTGCTTAAGCTTTCTAAGAACAACTTAATCAGTCCAATGGCCCTTATTTTATATCTGCCACTAATGTCAGCTTGTTACCTTAAGTTCCTCTATTTTTGCCTCCCCTAATTTGATGGTTACCTTAAGTTCCTCTATTTTTGCCTCCCCTAATTTGATGGTTACCTTAAGTTCCTCTATTTTTGCCTCCCCTAATTTGATGGTTACCTTAAGTTCCTCTATTTTTGCCTCCCCTAATTTGATGGTTACCTTAAGTTCCTTTATTTTTGCCTCCCATAATTTCATGGTTACCTTAAGTTCCTCTATTTTTTCCTCCCCTAATTTGATTGTTTTTTCCCTTGTCCTAAGGGCAGACTCCAGATTCTTGACCTTGTCTTTGAGAGTGTAGCACTCCATCTGGAGACTGTTGGCCTGGCCTTCAGTGGCCACCTGATAAATGATTCAAGACATGATACAAGACAATGATACAAGACATGATACAAGACAATGATACACAACAATGATACAAGACATGATACAAGACATGATACAAGACAATGATACAAGACAATGATACAAGACATGATACAAGACTTATGTTAGCCTGATTCAAAATATGAAACTATATGATACAAGCCATGATATGTGGCAAATTAAAAATTATGATAAAATATAATACATCAAACATACTAACATGTACAATTCATTAAATATCCTAGTGCAGAACACACAATTTAATCAACATTTCTACCTTTTTCTGTTTGATTTCCTCCATTGTTTCCCTCATCATCTCCAGTTTTTCCTCCCCAAGTTTCTGGGCCGACTGGCCGTGGTTAAGTTGATATTTGACTTCTGTCAACATCTGCTCCTTGGCCTGGACCTCCTCTACAAGTTCATCTCTGTTTTTTGTGGTACTCAACAATTCCTGTTTGGTTGCCTTCAAAGTTTCTTCAACCTTTCAACAGAAATATGTGGCATATATCAACAGGCAGAAATATTTTCTACTTCAAATACTCTATTATTTCTACTGTCTTTAGAAAGCAGAACCTAATTTCTCATCCACATCAGAGATGGTTCTCATCCAGTCCAGCGATGGATCTTATCCACAGAGAGTAATCTCAGAAATGTATCATTTTCCACATACAAGCTCATTAAAGAAACATTACCATAGGTGCAGACTTGTTAACTTTATCAGGTGTTAAGTTTTAAAGTCTTTTTCTTGATACAAACATTTTCTCAAAATGTGCATTGACCAACTCGACTTCAGTTCAAGATTCCATACTTTGGATTTGTTAATGTTGACTGCAATACATTTTTTAATGTTGACTGCTGTAAATTTGTTAATGCTGACTGCTGTAAATTTGTTAATGTTGACTGCAATACATTTTTTAATGTTGACTTCAAATACTCTAAAATAACCATTCTATTTTAGTAAATAAAACAAAATGCAATAATCACATATGATAAAACAAAATACAAATTCAAGTGTTTCAGCTAATGCCATCAGCAGGATAAAATAACTAATTTCTATTAATGTAACTTAAATTTATACATTTACATAAAATATAGTTAACACACCTGCACATACTAACAAAATATATTACCCTACCTGTAATTTCTATTAAAAAAAATAAGAAAAGACTGGCAAAAAAGTGCCAAAAAAAAACAGCACACATACATGACAACTTTCAACATCGGGAATTTCAACCTTTCCTAATGGAGTCAACCTACCAAAAATATTTTATTTATTTATCTCACTTATAAATCCTATCATGCAGGGCCAGCCTTAGGCCACTGCAACCTATGCGGCCGCAGTGGACCCCGCACTTTCATAGGCTGCGTCTAGCTTAATTTTCACTTATTAGCCTTATCCCTATGCAGACTGGGCTCCGGGCAATTCGTTTTGCATACTAAGCCGCATAGGGCCACGCAATTGTTAAGGCCGGACCTGCTGTCAGCTTTTTAATAGCATATATTTTGACCAGATTAAAAGATTATTATCTAGCTTACCTTCGTCAAAGATTCCTGCCAGGTTTTTCTCTCGTATTCATGGTGTGACCTCATTCCTTCAATGGTGTGCTTCATCTCCGTAGTTTGCCTGCCACTGGACTCGGCCGTGCTACGCAGCTGGTCCTGAAGGTCAAGGACAGCCACAACCTTGCGGGCAATGGTGTCTTGTAGTTCAGCATTTTGATCTCTGAGAGACATGACCTCCTTACGGAGGGAGTCTACCAGAGACCTGCTCTCAGTGGCTCTCACATCTTGTTCTTTCACAGACACCTCTAGAGAACTGCTGCGCCTGTGACCGGTGTCAATTTGACAATTTTAGAGGAGATTAAGACAAGACCAGAAACTTGGCTGCTAAAATAGTTGGCAGTGACAAAGTGATACAACAAATAGTTGGCAGTGACAAATGATACAACAAATAGTTGGCAGTGACAAAGTGATACAACAAATAGTTGGCAGTGACAAAGGATACAACATATCATGTTCCATCTAAAATTAACTCATTAATCCTTTGAGGTTTAAAGAAATGTTATTTTTATTATTAAAATGATAAACTTTGAGCAAGATAAGCTGAGGACAAGATAGAACTATCCTGAAACTGATATCACGATACTTTATCCTGTTACTACATTCTAAAACTGATACTCAATAAAAATCACCTTTGAACCTCCTCCATGTCCTTCAGTGAACGTTTGTACTGTGAAATCTCTCCGTCTTTGTTTTCAAGTTGCTCCCTCAAACTGTCTATCTGCAACCTGAGTATGAGGAGTGCCACAAAGGTTGAAAAATGTATTCATCACCATGGACTTTCATACATATTTTACAATCTCCTAATGTATTCATCACCATGGACTTTCATAAATGTTTTACAATCTCCTAATGTATTCATCACCATGGACTTTCATAAATGTTTTACAATCTCCTAATGTATTCATCAACATGGACTTTCATAAATGTTTTACAATCTCCTAATGACACATATTTTCAGAACTGTCCTGATGGTCTTTGGAGAAGTAATTAAAGTCTAGAAGATTTTATGATGTAAAATATTGTTGTGATAGTCTGAACTACATAAGTGTTTATAATTCAATGGACTTTTAGACATGAATTAAGTCCCTGGTTCCTTGCTTGGTTGCGAAAAAATATTTGTCTAATTTTTATGCAGCTCAATTTTAGATCAATGCAATTGGCACTCACGTGTCTGACAATGTTTGCTAAAAGATTTGCCTAATAGTTCTGTAGTTTAATGTTATGTGAATTCATCGGCCAATATATCAGACAGTTTATGTTATGTGAATTCATCGGCCAATATATCAGACAGTTTATGTTATGTGAATTCATCGGCCAATATATCAGACAGTTTATGTTATGTGAATTCATCGGCCCATATATCAGACAGTTTATGTTATGTGAATTCATCGGCCAATATATCAGACAGTTTATGTTATGTGAATTCATCAGCCAATATATCAGACAGTTTATGTTATGTGAATTCATCAGCCAATATATCAGACAGTTTATGTTATGTGAATTCATCGGCCAATATATCAGACAGTTTATGTTATGTGAATTCATCGGCCAATATATCAGACAGTTTATGTTATGTGAATTCATCGGCCAATATATCAGACAGTTTATGTTATGTGAATTCATCGGCCAATATATCAGACAGTTTAATGTTATGTGAATTCATTGGCCAATATATCAGACAGTTTACACTTGATTTCAAGATTTTCAAATCAAATTATTTTCCTCTAAGCCTGAAGCTCCCTAGTTTTAAAAATGAATGGTTGAGATGTACAATATGATACTATAGACTTGGGCATACTTGAGTTTTTCTAACTCCCTGTCTGAAGATTCTCTATGTGAGACTATTATTTCCCTTTGTCGCTGGGACTCCTCTTTCATGTGTGCCAGGTCCACTCCCCATCTTGTTTCTATTTCAGCATGTCTTCTTTCTTTCTCACCCAGCTGGCGGCACACCTCATGGTAATCTGAACATTACAACATAAAAAATATTGAACAATTATTCAAGAAACTGTTACAGGATAAACAAGATTTTTAAAAATCTTTTTTAATTTAAAGGGCGAATGGCTGTCTACAAAAAATATTGTTTTAATACAATTTTGAAAATAGAATATATTGATCTAAGGCATATTTTGTTATAAAATATATTGATCTAAGGCATATTTTGTTATAAAATATATTGATCAAAGAATATATTATTATATAAAATATATTGATCTAAGGCATATCCTATATGATTAAAGGCATATTTCGTTATAAAATGTATTGATCTAAGGCATATTTTGTTATAAAATATATTGATCTAAGGCAGTGCTTCTCAAAATTTTTAGTATGGCGGACCCGCAGGAATTTTTTCCATAGCACCAGGGACCGGTGCACTATTTTCCCTGCACTGACAATTTTTTCTGTCCTTTTTTTGAGAACATCTGTGGACCGGCACCGGTCCGCGGACAACCACTTTGAGAAGCACTGATCTAAGGCATTTCCTATATAATTAAAGGCATATTTCGTTATAAAATATATTGATCTAAGGCATATTTTGTTATAAAATATATTGATCTAAGGCATATTTTGTTATAAAATATATTGATCTAAGGCATATTTTGTTATAAAATATATTGATCTAAGGCATATTTTGTTATAAAATATATTGATCTAAGGCATATTTTGTTATAAAATATATTGATCTAAGGCATATTTTGTTATAAAATATATTGATCTAAGGCATATTTTGTTATAAAATATATTGATCTAAGGCATATTTTGTTATAAAATATATTGATCTAAGGCATATTTTGTTATAAAATATATTGATCTAAGGCTTATTTTGTTATAAAATATATTGATCTAAGGCATATTTTGTTATAAAATATATTGATCTAAGGCATATTTTGTTACAAAATATATTGATCTAAGGCATATTGTGTTATAAAATATATTGATCTAAGGCATATTTTGTTATAAAATATATTGATCTAAGGCATATCTTATATAATTAAAGGCATATTTTGTTATAAAATATATTGATCTAAGGCATATTTTGTAATAAAATATATTGATCTAAGGCATATTTTGTTATAAAATATATTAATCTAAGGCTTATTTTGTTATAAAATATATTGATCTAAGGCATATTTTGTTATAAAATATATTGATCTAAGGCTTATTTTGTTATAAAATATATTGATCTAAGGCATATTTTGTTATAAAATATATTGATCTAAGGCATATTTTGTTATAAAATATATTGATCTAAGGCATATATTGTTATAAAATATATTGATCTAAGGCATATTTTGTTATAAAATATATTGATCTAAGGCATATTTTGTTATAAAATATATTGATCTAAGGCTTATTTTGTTATAAAATATATTGATCTAAGGCATATTTTGTTATAAAATATATTGATCTAAGGCATATTTTGTTATAAAATATATTGATCTAAGGCATATTTTGTTATAAAATATATTGATCTAAGGCATATCTTATATAATTAAAGGCATATTTTGTTATAAAATATATTGATCTAAGGCATATTTTGTTATAAAATATATTGATCTAAGGCATATTTTGTTATAAAATATATTGATCTAAGGCTTATTTTGTTATAAAATATATTGATCTAAGGCATATTTTGTTATAAAATATATTGATCTAAGGCTTATTTTGTTATAAAATATATTGATCTAAGGCATATTTTGTTATAAAATATATTGATCTAAGGCATATTTTGTTATAAAATATATTGATCTAAGCATATTTTGTTATAAAATATATTGATCTAAGGCATATTTTGTTATAAAATATATTGATCTAAGGCATATTTTGTTATAAAATATATTGATCTAAGGCATATTTTGTTATAAAATATATTGATCTAAGGCATATTTTGTTATAAAATATATTGATCTAAGGCATAGTTTGTTATAAAATATATTGATCTAAGGCATATTTTGTTATAAAATACATTGATCTAAGGCTTATTTTGTTATAAAATATATTGATCTAAGGCATATTTTGTTATAAAATATATTGATCTAAGGCATATCTTATATAATTAAAGGCATATTTTGTTATAAAATATATTGATCTAAGGCATATTTTGTTATAAAATATATTGATCTAAGGCATATTTTGTTATAAAATATATTGATCTAAGGCATATCTTATATAATTAAAGGCATATTTTGTTATAAAATATATTGATCTAAGGCATATTTTGTTATAAAATATATTAATCTAAGGCATATCCTATATAATTAAAGGCATATTTTGTTATAAAATGGTATCAGCTCATAAAGCTACTAAAATAAAATAAATAATATATTTATGTCTTGCAACATTCAGTATTTTTGAAGATGACAAATATTTCCTTGTAAAGTTGACTTTATTTCAGTGTTAGGTGAGTTCATGATTCTGTTGTATTCCTGTGTCACAATTTCACCTTTCATAAACTGTTCTTTCTCTGCCTTGATTTGTTGAATATTTTCCCTGGCAACTGTCAAGTGACCTCTGTTGACATCAAGTTCTCCGGTCAGTTGTGCCACTTTCGCTGACAAGTTTTGCTCTCTTTCTTCATGGACTTTGATTTCTTCCTAAAATAAAATACATTCTCTCTTAACTGAGATGGATCTCTTCTAGATTTTCTTTTATAACTACATTTTATCAATTTAAGTATGTCCCCTAGTTTCTAATGCTGTATCAGCTTAAACTTCCTATTGCCAAACTGTTGACATCAATGTCAATCTCTTCTACGTCTCCCTGACCCCAGGAGGCTAACCTCAAACAAATTATTTCCTAACAAAACCTTTGAGAGGTTCCAACTCTAACAAGCAAGACCAATTATTATTCATAAACTATATTCATATTGGAAATGTTTGAACTCATTTCATTTCATTGCAAAATGTTAGGAAAATTTGAGTTCATTTTCGTACCTTGAGATTTTCCTGAACTTTTTTCTCTGAATGAACATTGGCAGTGAGAAGTTCATGTTCGTGTTCAGCCAGTTCAAGTTTGTGAATGAGTGATGTCATTTCCTCTTTCTGCTTGTGTACAGTTGCCAGGTAGTCATTGATCTATGAAGACAGTGATTTATAATATCAGCAACGGTAGTTAAACAAAATCTTAATATTGACATTTCCTCTTTCTGTTTGTGTACAGTTGCCAGGTAGTCATTGATCTATGAAGACAGTAATTTATATCAGCAACAATAGTTAAACAAAATCTTGAGATTGTCATTTCCATATAAACATAAACTAATGTCTTTGCTAAAATGATTTTTCAGTATTTTTTGTATAATGTAATAATGTCATTAAAAGCTCAACATAGATATAGTACTTTAAATGTTTCCAAATTGTATCAAATAATCAAAATATAATAATATTTTATAATTTAAAACTAATAATTCTTTCAAGGGTGTTAACTAGGACTGCCGAAATTAACGATTCATTAATCGATTAATCGTTACAAATTTTAAACCATTAATTGTTTAAGAATTTAATCGATTAAAAATACTTAAATAATTTTCCCTTGTATTATTATTATTTATTTAGACGCGCATACATAAACAGAAAGGTTTTTCTTCCTTATTTCTTGCATAGCAGAATGAATTTGCTGTGTTACGTCACAAAATTTGGGAGCCATGAAATTACCGCGACTTTTTGCGAAATAATGAATCGCAACTTAATGGAATCTATATATGCGTTATAAAAATATAATTAATCAGAATTAATCCATTAATGTTTTTACCGATTAATCAAACCAATTTTTTAAAATCAGTACTAGTCCTAGTGTTAACACTTTGACATTTAAAACATCCAAATCAGATGACAAGTGTTTTGGAAAAATCACATTTTAGCTTAGAAAAGAAATAAAAGGTTTTCCAGAAATGTCATGTTTTACAATCTTAATTCTGTCTTATCTGGCACTAATAGATTTCAGTTATTAAAACAATGCACACATTGACATATAAGTATAACAATATTAACATGGACATATCACTGTAACACTATTAACATGGACAAAATCAGTGTAACAATATTAACATTGACATATCAGTGGAACAATATTAACATTGTTGTGTCACTGTAACAATATTAACATTGTAGTGTCACTGTAACAATATTAACATTGACAGCTTCCATATCATGATAGAATACAAATAACTTACAATAGCTTCTTTTTCTTCAAGCCTATGCTTGATGGTGGATCCATCATTTTTCAAGTTCTTTATTTCTGCTGTCAGATGTTCCACTTTAGCTCTCAACTCCTCCCTGTCTAGCTCAGTTTGTTTGAGCTCAGAGCTAAGTTGACGGACGTCTGCCTCAAGGCCACTCATCATGCTTTCTTTCTGCTGGAGGGCAAGGGAGGTGGACAGCTGCGTACCTTCATAGTGTTCAATCTGGTGGAGTATCAAAGTATCACTTATCTATCTTGTATCATTATATCCCAGTTTACAGAAAAATATTGGAGTAAGACTTATCTATCTTGTATCATATTCCAGTTTACCGTCAAATATCTTATCTTATATGTTACAGATTCTCCTTCTATGCAGAAAATTATTGTGTCCTATGTTTATCTATGGTTTGTGTCTAGTCCTGCATTCTGATTAGAGTTTTAAATGTTGATAAAGTGTTGGTTTTCCTGGTTTCTTCCATTCCACGCTGAATTCCAGATGGGAAGAACGAGACTTTGTATGTGTTTGTTCTTGCATACGGAATAAGAAAGGTGTTTTTTATACTTATGTCTATCTGAGGGGTGTATTAAGTTAACTTTGTGTTGTATGATTTAACTAATGGTGTTATTCTTGTCAGTTTTGAATAGAGTTTTTGAATGTCGGAGTATTACTTATCTATCTTGTATCATCATGTCCTATTTTACATGCACAATGTCTTCATTTAACAAGAATCACATAAAATGTTATGACTTTAAAGTCACGTTCCTTGACTTTCAGTTGGAAGCCTACCTGCTGAATGACTTGGTTGACCTCTGACCTCTGTATCGCCATCAATTCCTTCTGATGAGTCAGCTGACTTTCTAATGTTGACAATTTTTTCTGGCTTTCTGACAGGTCTTTTAACAACTGGCGATTAACCTCCATTGTGGCAGAACTCTCTTTCACCTGTTTCATGTGACATTGTCGAGTGTATCAATATTGAATACAGATTCCTAGACTAAGGTGTGTAACCATTTTCCAGGCAGCCATATTTGTGATAAATAAAAAGGAAACTTCACCACACTTTATATGAATCATTAAACACTACTACTTAATCAAATTAAATTAGGGAAAAAAAATTGTTCATTTTAACTTTAAATAATATGGTGTAAAAAAAATTTGAAAATTGAGATTCTGTTGTGTGAAAAATATATAAAATCAAACATGCAATCAGTTTAAAATTGTTGAATAGCTGAATCATTTTGTGTAAAAGAAATTGAAGTAACCCTGACTCTTTCCTGACCTTGGGCACTAATTTCCTTAACCCTGACCCTATCCTGACCTTGAGCACTAATTTCCCTAATCCTGACCTTGGGCACTAATTTCCCTAACCCTGACCCTGGAGCACTAAATTCCTTGACCTTATCCTGACCTTGAGCACTAAATTCCCTGAACCTATCCTGACCTTGAGCACTAATTTCCCTAACCCTGACCCTTTCCTGACCTTGAGCACTAAATTCCTTAACCCTGACCTTCAGCACTAAATTCCCTGAACCTATCCTGACCTTGAGCCCTAATTCCCCTGACCCTATCCTGACCTTGAGCACTAACTCCCGAGTGATCCTGGTAATATCCTGGTGACTGAGTTCATTTTCTTGTTTTAACAGTTCACATTTCCTCTCCAGGTTATTCTTCTGTTCTTCTTGTCGCCTGGATACATACAACACAAATATTGTTGAGTTACGCACACGTACAATAGAAACATGATGATTTTAAGCAAACATAAAACACAAATATGTTTATTTGAAGTTTCATTTTAATCATCTAATATAATTTTAATAAGTATATTTATTAAGATGATTTTGTTCAAAATATATACATACATGTACATGTACATGACTTTGGCAAATGAAATCAAGTTCACATGCTATTGATATTTATACACAGTTGAACCCCATTATCTCGACCTGGGTTAACTCGCAAACTCTATTAGGTCAACGCTTTTTAAGTGGAACTGTCAAATTCTCTCTTTATCTTAGAATTCTCAAATTGGTGATGTCCATTAATAAATATTGACTTTTATATATGTATATAATACTAAAAATAGGAGGTGTAATAAAAACTTGTAAAAAAGTGTATTTCTTTTACTTGTAGTAATATACAAATATCTACCGTTTATAATCGAGCATAAGTCGATCTCGAGTATAAGACGACCCCCCAATTTGAGACTTGAAAAGTGGAATTTTAAATGACCAAAAAGACATATTTGGTAATAAAAATTGAGTAATGCGAGTAAAAGTCAACCAACTGATTTTGGCCTTGAAATTTTGAAAAAAAATCTCGACTTATACACGAGTATATACGGTATATTATGTGAATTCAACCTTATTTTCCAGACCAACCTTATTTTGTCCAACATGATTTCAACCTCTCTCTCCTTAGCCAATCTCAGTATTCGTAGACTCTGCACTTCTGATATTAATTCCTTCAAAATTCAAGAACAAAATAATTTGACTTTGTATTTCCTACTTGAAAGTTAATGATGGACATTTATCATAGCATAGTTTCCAATTGTTATCACATCAATCTTGTAACACTTTTTATTGTTATCATAGGGAATGTGTGGTCAGCCTCAGGGATGGTGAATTCTGGGCTTATCCTGTGTGTGTGTGTGTGTGTGTGTGTGTTTGTGTTTTGGGCAGAAGTGTGTCGAGGAGAGGGGGGTTACATGTCTGCATGGCCTGACTAAAAATTTGGAAAATCATTGAATAAAATAATTCATCCTAAAATTTCAAATATTCTAAAATAAAGTTCATATTCCAAAAGACCAAAGTCAATCCAGATATGCTGAAAGAAGATTCACCTTTTGGTTCACTGATGGTTCACTTCCTCCTTCTGTCACCCACCCCTCAGCACTGAGCTTTGCCTGGTCTTCAACTTTTGCAACCACTTCATGGAATGAACTTTCTATGTGTTCTAAATCTTGTTTGCCTGTCTCCAGTTCACCTGACATCATTTGTTTCTCCTCCTCTAGAGTCTAATTAGAGAGAAAATAAGACCCTCAATGACACAAAATATTTGAGAACCTTTATTTACTGTATATACTCGTTCTAAGGCCGACCTTTTTTGGACAAAATCTATAGGGGGAAAGTTGGCGGGGCGGCTTATGAGGGCGTCATAGGTGATTTCTGCATTTATATTAAATATCAGTGTTGTTATTGTAGATCATCAAGGTCCTTTTATACATTCTACAAGATTCGACTGCTCTACCAGAAGGAATAAAATATTATTAAAAATCTACACTTACCATATATAATCATTTTATTTATTTTTGTGAATCTTATCTTATCTTATCTATCTTATCTGTAGACGCTCCTTCTATACAGAAGATTATTGCGTCCTACGCTTATCTATGGTTTGTGTTTAGTCCTGCATTTTTATTAGAGATTTAAATGTTGATAAAGTGTTGGTTTTCCTGGTTTCTTCAGGCAACCCATTCCACGCCCGAATTCCGGACGGGAAGAACGAAAATGTGTATGTGTTTGTTCTTGCATACGGAATAAGAAAGGTGTTTTTATCCTTATGTCTATCTGAGGGTTGTATTAAGTTAACTTTGTGTTGTATTTCTAAATTATAGTTAATTGCTTTATGTATGATTACTACTTTGCTCTTGGTTCTTCTATCCTCTAGTGTTTCAAGGTTTAATGATTTAACTAATGGTGTTATTCTTGTCAGTTTTCGAATATTCTCCAGTAATGAATCTGGCAGCTCTTTTTTGAATTTGTTCTAGTTTATCAATGTTTTCTTTGGTGGATGGGTCCCATACAGAAGATGCATATTCTAGTACAGGTCTCACCAAAGTGAGGTAGCATTTTAGTTTTATATCTCTATTACATTTGTTAAAGTTTCTTTTTATAAAGCCTAAGGTTTTGTTTGATTTTTTAATAACTTCATTGACATGGGGATTCCATGATAGTTTCTCATTTATTAAGACTCCTAAGTATTTTGCATCTTTAGTTTGGGTCAGTTCTTTTCCATGAATGTAATATTTTGAATTTATTTGTTTCTTTTTCTTTGTTACTCTTAACAGTTGACACTTTTCTGGGTGGAAAGACATACTCCAGTTAGTTTCCCATTTTATCAATTCATCTAAGTCTTTTGTAAAATTTTGCTATCTTGTTCTGATTTAATTGTTCTATAGATTATACAATCATCAGCAAATAACCTAACTTTTGTTCCTGTTGAGATGTTGGGTAAATCATTTATATAAATTAAAAAGAGTAAGGGACCTAGCACAGTTCCTTGTGGAACTCCTGAGTTAACCTTTATTGGTGCAGATTTAGATCCATTAATTATTACAGTTTGCTCCCTGCCCAAAAGGAAGTCTTGTTCCAGTGATGTAAGGGGCCTCAGATTCGAAAGTAGTTAAGTTTTTTAAGTAAACTAAGGTGGTGAACTTTGTCAAATGCTTTTGAGAAGTCTAGTAATATTGTGTCTATTTGATCATTATTGTCTAAGCCTTTTGATAGTTCATCTATTAAACCTATTAATTGTGTTTCACATGATCTGTTTTTTCTAAATTTTTCAGAATGTTTTAATAAATTGTTTTACAAATGTTGTTTTCAACAACATATTTTAATATACACGTCACTGTTTACCAGAGAATTTTTTTTTAAATACCGGTAACTCTTGCCTAACAAAGAGCACAAAGACAACGATAGGCAGTACAAAGTAAACAATCATAATGACCGATTTAGCTTGAAGTTATTAAAAAATGTGTACCATTTTGTTTTAACTGTCCTATTATTTTTGGGGGGTCGGCTTACGAACGGGTTATACACTTTTAATACTTTTCTCTTCTAAAAGAGGGGGGAGGGTCGGCTTATGAACGAACGGGCTATAGAACAAGTATATACGGTATATATTGTTTTGCAAGTTATAAAATAAGTTAAATAACTAATTAACATTGTACATTATTTTAATTCAGTGGATTCAGTCAGGACACCCCCCCCCCTCCACCAAATTCTAAAGTCCGTCCAAATATGAATGAATTAAAGTCTTTCCTTACTAGAAACTATAAATACCTGAACTCTTCTCTCTAGAAGGTTTTTTTCATTGGACACCAGAATGCTGTTGGCTGTTACAGTAGAGGCTTCACGCTTGACTTGGCTAACTTCAATATTTAGACCTTGACATTCCTGCCTGACGCTGGCGGCAGCACTGACAGCTTGCTGTCACAATACAATCAACATATCATTAGTCCATTGGAAATAAATACACCTTTGATCTATTTGAAAAATGTAATTATTAAAAAAATATTTTAATCTTAAATTTGGTTATTTTATAATATTATAAGATTCCCTTTTAATGAGAAGGCACATGTTTTTACAAGTCTCTCATTACACAGTTAACATCAGTGTGGAAAGAACCAAAGAAACTGACCAAGTAAGCTGACCAAGTAAACTGACCAAGTAAACTGACCAAGAAAACTGACCATGTAAACTTACCAACATTTGAAATTTCCACTCATCCACTTCATTTCTCTTGAGGCTGTTGGTCAAGTCACTGAATGTGGCATCACCTGGAGATGTGTTGACAGCCGTCACGTTGAGCTGTTTCTCTAGAGTTGAGGGATCACCTGGAGATGTGTTGACAGCCGTCACATTGAGCTGTTTCTCTAGAGCTGATATTTTGTCTTTAGCCTGCTGTAGTTCTAAGCTGAGGATTTCAGCCTGAGAGATTGTCAAATAAATGGGACCTTTATTACTTTATAATTATATCCATATAAAATAAAATGTGTATTCTACTTACTTATGTTTAAACTTGTGTCATTTCATTTTTGGGGTCCAAATAATAGACTAATAATAGACTAATGATAGACTAATGATTGACTAATAACAGACTAATGATAGACTATGATCAGTGGATGGTTTGAAAAATGATAATTTCACTTTTCTAAGCCTATGATAAAATTAAAGTAGGATGCGTGGCCATTATTAGCTAATCTATTGCTTTTATCATATGTAACATAATTGTTCATTACTTTGTATGAATTACCTAGTTTATGATGATGAAAACGGCTTCAAAAAATGTATATTAACAAATTACAACAACAGATATTTATGCAAGTGTAAATTTTAACCTTAAATATGTGCTGAAATAATCTTTCCTGATCTTTTTATTGATTTCTCTGTATCTGGGTCCTCCTTCTGCAGTATTCTTTACGCACTTAAGTTTTCTTCTTTCATCGCATAGTTCCAGAATATTAGAGGAGACCCATGGTCTTTTAATTGCTCGCTTCTTACCAAGTACTTCTTTTGCTGCTTCCATTATTGTGGTATTGAAGGTGTCAGTGACTAGGTCTATGTCCATGTCCGTTTCTGACTCATATAGTGTGGTGAGTGGAGAAAATTTTCCTCCAATGGGTGCCCTGAAGACTTCTGCGATTTCTGGGTCTTTCAGTTTGTCCAGGTCAAAGCGTAATCGTGGATTGCCTTGTTTTGCTATCTTTTTCAGGTGGAGATGGAAGGTCATCAGCACCAGATTATGGTCACTGCCGATATCTGCTCCAGGGAAACTTCTAGTTCTAGCTGTCTTAATACACGATTTGAATCGTTTTCTTACCAGTATGTAATCTTTCTGGTTACTATGTTCCCCGTCGGGGCTGTGCCAAGTCCATCTTCTGGATTTTTTATGTTGGCCAATTGTGTTAGCTAGCAGGAGGTTGTTATATCTTTCAAATTCCAGGAGGCGAAGTCCTCTATCATTGGTCAGATCATTGCAAGAGCGTCCGCAAGTATCTGCCCAGTTGGTCCATACATCTACTCCAATCTTCGCGTTCCAGTCTCCTTGGACGACGATAATATCTTTCCTTGGTGTTTGATCCACGATGTCCTGTACTTGGTCATAGAAGGCCTCTACTTCGCTGTCATCGTGGCTGGTTGTAGGAGCATATATCTGTATAATTGTGATATTGAAGGGTGTGGCTTTCAGCCGAATGGTGATAATGCGGCTGGAGACAGGGCGACATCCAATGACCGAGTTTGTTATATTTTTATGGATGAGGAATCCAACTCCATGTTCATGTCTGTCCTCCCTGCCGCTGAAGTAGATCTTGTGTCCCTTCCTCTGTTGAGAGTTCACCAAAGCTTTTCCATAGGGTCTCACATAGTCCGATGACATTCCATTGGTATCGCTCCATTTCATGCGTCAATTCTTTCACTTTTCCTGTAGCATGTAGGGTTCTTACATTCCATGAGCCAATAATTACGTCGTCTCTTCTTTTGAGGTTGAAAATGGGAGTTGCTTGTGGTGCACCAGTAATACACTTTTCGTCCCCACCTTGGTGTGCAGTGGTAGACGCGGCGATTGTTAACCCGGGCGACGGCCGAGCCGGTATGTGTTGAGTTAGTATTACAGTCATGTGGTGTGTCTAGGGCAGGAAATGCTTGGCGGCGCCCATCCCTCTCCAATCTTGATCACAGCCAGTTTCCTCCTTATCGGAAAGATATGGTAAAGGCAAAAAAGGAATGGATAGAACAACAATGCTCTGACATCGACGAAAATCTACTAAGGAACAATTCAAGAAAGGCTTACAAAATTGTTAAAGACTTGACATCCACCAAACAAGGTCGTATCTCAACCATACAAGATAAATCCGCAAAATGTCTCACAGAAGAACAAGAAATTCTCAGAATATGGACCGAATACTGTTCTGAGCTGTACAATGAAGACTCCAAAGGCGATGCGTCAGTGCTCAACTGCCCAAAGTCAACTAACACTGACATGCATTCTATTCTCCGCGACGAGGTGGAGCTGGCTGTACAAAAATTGAAGAAGGGGAAATCAGCTGGAGCGGACAACATTCCGGGTGAACTGATTCAAGCAGGAGGTGACCCCGTAATAAACATCCTAACTAACATGTGCAACAAGATCTGGCAGACAGGAATATGGCCAACCCCCTGGACGCAATCGCTGGTTATCACGCTCCCAAAAAAGGGTAATCTACAGATGTGTCAGAACTACCGTACAATCAGCCTGATTAGTCACCCCAGCAAAGTCATGCTTATGATCATTTTGAACAGACTGAAACCACAAGCAGAGCAAATCATTTCAGAAGAGCAGGCGGGCTTCAGAGCAGGAAGAAGCACAACGGAGCAAATCTTTAACCTGCGAGTTCTCTGTGAAAAACATCTCCAACACCAGAGTGACCTCTATCATGTCTTTATAGACTTTAAAAAAGCGTTCGACAGAGTGTGGCATGCGGCACTGTGGGCAACTATGCACAAATTCAACATAAATGCAAACCTCATTGAGGTGATCAAGAACCTTTACAACAGAGCAACCAGCGTAGTACTCTTCAACAGCAAGCTGGGAGATTGGTTCAAGACCACTGTTGGTGTCAGACAAGGATGTCTACTTTCCCCCCATCCTCTTCAACCTCTTCCTTGAAAGGATCATGACAGATGCGCTAGAAGACCATGTCGGAACAGTCAGCATCGGAGGGAGAAGTATAACCAACCTACGCTTCGCCGATGACATTGACGGCCTAGCTGGTAGCGAGGACGAACTAAAAGAATTCCTCGCAAAGCTAGAGAAATCAACAAAGGCGTACGGCATGGAAATCAATGCAGAAAAGACCAAAGTCATGGCAAATAGTAAATTCACAAGTGAGATTCGGATAAACGGGCAAAAACTCGAAGAAGTCTCCACCTTCAAATATCTAGGGGCCATAATATCCGACGAAGGCTCAAAGCCAGAAATTCTTGCCAGAGTAGCCCAAACAATGGCAGCATTGAGTAAATTAAAGCACATCTGGCAAAGTAAGAAGCTCTCCCTGAGAACAAAGATCCGGCTAATGCACTCTCTGGCGATGTCGGTCTTTTTGTATGGTTGTGAGGCTTGGACGCTCACTGCAGACCTCCAAAGAAGAATCAATGCGCTGGAGATGAGATGTTTCAGAAAGATATTGAACATCTCCTACACAGCGCACATCACAAACGAAGCGGTCCGCAACACAATAAGTACTGTCATTGGCCCCTACGAGGACCTACTCACATCAATTAAAAAGAGGAAATTACGATGGTACGGACACGTGACAAGAAATGGAGGTCTCGCAAAAACTATATTGCAAGGCACAGTCCAGGGAGGAAGGAAAAGAGGCAGACAAAAGAAGAGATGGGAGGACGATATCAAAGAGTGGACCGGCCTGTCATTCAGCGACTCTCAAAGGGCAGCACAGGACGGGACAAATGGCATGTGTTAGTGAGCAGTTCACGATGGTGCCCCAACGACCCAACAACGGGTTAAGGGATAGTTCAAGTAATCTTGGGTCTTTATGAGGCCTTACCTCCCCTTCCCTAGTGGCCAGGCCTTGAGACAGTGTGAGGACCATCCCTCTGACCATCTCTAGTTGTTCCAGCTGCTCTTGTTTCTTATCTCCCCTTCCCTAGTGGCCAGGCCTTGAGACAATGTGAGGGCCATCCCTCTGACCATCTCTAGTTGTTCCAGCTGCTCAGTTTCTTACCTCCCCTTCCCTTGTGGCCAGGCCTTGAGACAGTGTGAGGACCATTCCTCTGACCATCTCTAGTTGTTCCAGCTGCTCAGTTTCCCTGCTAGAAAGTTGATCTAAAATCTGAGCTCTCTGATCTAGTTGTGTTTGTAAAGTTTCCATCTGTTAGGAAAATAAAATTAATAAAAAATAATTAGATTTTAAATGTGAATGAAATCTTCTTGCTATCAATTTAACTTCCTAAATTAAAACACTAATTATATAATTTTCTTTCAGTGAGAAAAAGTTAAGCGATGACATTCAGGTCAAGGGGACATTACTCTAGCTCCTACCTGCACCAACATTTCCTGATGTATCTTCTGCTGAGAATCTCTTTCCACCAGGAGTTTATTGAGAACATTCTCAGACTTTGACAGCTGACTCGTCACTTTTAAAATGTGATTTGTTTTCTCATTTATCTCTTCTTCATAGTGTTCCACCTGAGTGAGCTTAATCAAGAAATATTCAATTAAAACGATTTATTTTTGACAGATAATCAAACTAAACAAAAATGTCATAATACAAACATAACAAGAAAATTCTTTAAAAAATCTAGAAAATAAACAATTTCTATTCTTTAGTTCACTATTTTTTTAAATTAAAAAATGAATTATTTGTTGCATAAACAATGTTACAGACTATGATTTCAGACAATATAACACTTCTATACTCTTTAACCAAAGTGTCTAACTTGCTAGTGTACAAAAATGGGTGAGACTGCAATCAGGATTTTAGATAAATAAATATATACATTATTAAAACAGGGTATGTATAGGCCTGACAAGGTGTGACAGAACGTGTTTTAACAACATTGTATGTATAGGCCTGACAAGGCGTGACAGAACAACGTGTTTTAACAACATTGTATGTATAGGCCTGACAAGGTGTGACAGAACAACTAATTTAAACAACTTTGTATGTACAGCAGAGCCGTCTTTACACCAGTTTGGGCCACCGTGCATAGAAATAGTGTTGGGCCCCTTCCCCGCAGAACTAAAAATTAAATATACATAATATATATAAATAAACATATTCCCATGGGGCCCCTATACTCGTGGGCCCCCGGGCAAATGCCCAACGGGCCTATGCGTTAAGACGGCCCTGATGTATGGGCCTGACAAGGCTTGACACAACAACGTGTTTCAACAACATTGTATGTATAGGCCTGACAAGACTTGACAGAACAACGTGTTTTAACAACATTGTATGTATAGGCCTGACAAGGCTTGACAGAACAACGTGTTTTAACAACATTGTATGTATAGGCCTGACAAGGGGTGACAGAAAAACGTGTTTTAACAACATTGTATGTATAGGCCTGACAAGATTGACAGAACAACGTGTTTTAACAACATTGTATGTATAGGCCTGACAAGACTTGACAGAACAACGTGTTTTAACAACATTGTATGTATAGGCCTGACAAGGCTTGACAGAACAACGTGTTTTAACAACATTGTATGTATAGGCCTGACAAGGTTGACAGAACACGTGTTTTAACAACACATATACTGATTTCCAGATGGCAGTTTTAAAGGAATGGTTGGCCACTGTTGGCCTGTATGGACATTGTTGGCCAGTGTTGGCCACTGTGGTTCTTTTTTATAATGACAAGGAGCAATAGTATACATTTTTGATGGGAGGGGTGGGGGGCTGTGTTAAAGCTCATGGCACATCTTGTAGGTAAATATTGTTATTTGCCTCCCTCATTAATAGTATAAAGCAATACTTGAATAAACATGTTAATTTTATTCCAGAATAAAAATAACGCTCAGAAATACATTTCTTATCTCAATAAAACCCAGAGAAATACATTATCTCTAAAAGAAAAGAGATATAGAAGGAGGCAGCTAGATGGACATCATTTACTTGTGTTCTTCCGGATTCCAGCTGTCTAATCAGGGTCTTGGCTGACCTTAGTTGACCTTTGACATCGCCCAGTTCAGACTCAAGTCTCTGTCTCTCATTCTGTATTGACAGACTTCGTTCAGTGAGGTAGGTGATTTCTTCTTTAAGTCCAGCAATCTGAGGTTTTGGAGAGGCAATGAAATAGCATAGCAATTAATGTTCTAGTTTTAACCCTTTAGGCCAGTGCCATACAGGGTTGACATATCAATCATAGTTGTACATTATAAATAGAATTATTGCTGTCAAGCAGCTGTAAAAAAATATTTAAAAAATATATATATAGAATGGTAATGATGATAATATAATATGATAACCTATATAGAATGGTAAAGATGATAATATAATATGATAACTTATATAGAATGGTAATGATGATAATATGATATGATAACTTATATAGAATGGTAATGTTGATTTCCTGTGTGCATTCATCAAAACTTAGTGAATATCTCTCAAACTAGTCAGTGATTACCATGGCTTATCTTACATAAAGGGATAACAACCAACATACATCTCAAGTAGGACATGAAGCCAAGTAGGACAAGAAGCCAAGTAGGACAATGCCAAGTAAGACAAGATGCCAAGTAGGACATGAAGCCAAGTAGGACAAGAAGCCAAGTAGGACAATGCCAAGTAAGACAAGATGCCAAGTAGGACATGAAGCCAAGTAGGACAAGAAGCCAAGTAGGACAATGCCAAGTAAGACAAGATGCCAAGTAGGACATGAAGCCAAGTAGGACAAGAAGCCAAGTAGGACAATGCCAAGTAAGACAAGATGCCAAGTAGGACATGAAGCCAAGTAGGACATGAAGCCAAGTAGTACAAGATTCCAAGTAGGACATGAAGCCAAGTAGGACAAGATTCCAAGTAGGACAAGATTCCAAGTAGGACATGAAGCCAAGTAGGACAAGAAGCCAAGTAGGACAAGATGCCAAGTAGGACATGAAGCAAAGTAGGACCAGAAACCAAGTAGGACATGAAGCAAAGTAGGACATGAAGCCAAGTAGGACAAGATTCCAAGTAGGACAAGAAGCCAAGTAGGACAAGAAGCCAATTAGGACAAGATTCCAAGTAGGACATGAAGCCAAGTAGGACAAGAAGCCAAGTAGGACAAGAAGCCAAGTAGGACCAGAAGCCAAGTAGGACAAGAAGCCAAGTAGGACAAGAAGCCAAGTAGGACATGAAGCCAAGTAGGACAAGAAGCCAAGTAGGACAAGAATCCAAGTAGGACAAGAAGCCAAGTAGGACATGAAGCCAAGTAGGACATGAAGCCAAGTAGGACATGAAGCCAATTAGGACAAGAAGCCAAGTAGGACATGAAGCCAAGTAGGACATGATGCCAAGTAGGACTTGAAGCCAAGTAGGACATGAAGCCAAGTAGGACATGAAGCCAAGTAGGACATGAAGCCAATTAGGACATGAAGCCAATTAGGACAAGAAGCCAAGTAGGACATGATGCCAAGTAGGACATGAAGCCAAGTAGGACAAGAAGCCAAGTAGGACATGAAGCCAAGTAGGACATGAAGCCAAGTAGGACATGAAGCCAAGTAAGACAAGAAGCCAAGTAGGACAAGAAGCCAAGTAGGACAAGAAGCCAAGTAGGACATGAAGCCAAGTAGGACAAGAAGCCAAGTAGGACAAGATGCCAAGTAGGACATGAAGCCAAGTAGGACATGAAGCCAAGTATGACATAAAGCCAAGTAGGACATGAAGCCAAGTAGGACAAGATGCCAAGTAGGACAAGAAGCCAAGTAAGACAAGAAGCCAAGTAGGACAAGAAGCCAAGTAGGACAAGATGCCAAGTAGGACGTGAAGCAGAAGCCAAGTAGGACATGAAGCCAAGTAGGACATGAAGCCAAGTAGGACAAGAAGCCAAGTAGGACATGAAGCCAAGTAGGACAAGAAGCCAAGTAGGACAAGAAGCCAAGTAGGACAAGAAGCCAAGTAGGACAAGAAGCCAAGTAGGACAAGAAGCCAAGTAGGACAAGATGTCAAGTAGGACATGAAGCAGAAGCCAAGTAGGACATGAAGCCAAGTAGGACATGAAGCCAAGTAGGACAAGAAGCCAAGTAGGACATGAAGCCAAGTAGGACATGAAGCCAAGTAGGACAAGAAGCCAAGTAGGACATGAAGCCAAGTAGGACATGAAGCCAAGTAGGACAAGAAGCCAAGTAGGACATGAAGCCAAGTAGGACATGAAGCCAAGTAGGACAAGAAGCCAAGTAGGACATGAAGCCAAGTAGGACATGAAGCCAAGTAGGACATGAAGCCAAGTAGGACATGAAGCTATAATCCCATGAAGATACCAGCAATAAGCCCACCTCTATTTTCAATGCCTTTAGCTGCTGTAGTTGTACAGGATCAGTTTCTACATGGTCAGTCCGTGGCGTCTGAGCTGCCTTAAGTTCAGCCGCTGTTTCCTTCAACTCAGCATCTCTCACAGACAGTTGACTGTGCAGTGTTGCAATCTCCGCCTCCAACATTTTATTCTTCCTGCTTGATTGGCTGAGCTTGGCTTCAAGGTTTGTTACCTCCCCTCGCAGCAACTCGGCTTGGTCTACACAAAATTATTGAGTGAAATGAAACATTGGTTGGAGCAGAGAAAAATGTAAACCATTATTTTAGATTTCTGTTGAAACTTAATGTAATTGAAAATATATGTATATTGTTTAAATATGAAATTTTATATTTAAACAAAAATTTAAACACGGTTTGATTTTTCGAGACACTATTAAAAAATAAGACATTTTTATATATTTTCTGGAGAAGATAAGCAAGCTTGTATCATTTAAAAATATTAGACACACATATAAACTGTTTATAGACATACAATTTTGTTGGCAAAAATTATTCTACCTTCCAGTGACAGCACTCCATTTGGTGTGATATTTTTCTGACCACTGGTCATGGCAAGACCTTGACGTAATGTTTCATTCTCTGCTCTGAGGGCGTCCATGAAATCCTCCAAAGTGTTGAGACGAGCCAGTGTATGATGCTTTTCTTTGACAAGTTCAGTTAATTGTCTGGACAAAATAAACATTTGGGCTGTGTACCCGTGACATCAAAACAAGGAAATAGATTTACAAATAGTTAACAAATCTACACATTTGGAGCTCTAAACAACAAACTTACTGTTTGTAGGGCTGTAATAAAAACTTACTGTTTGTAAGCCTGTAATAAAAACTTACTGTTTGTAGGACAGTAAAACATACTTGCTGTAATACAAACTTACTGTTTGTAGGCCTGTAATACAAACTTACTGTTTGTAAGCCTGTAATACAAACTTACTGTTTGTAAGCCTGTAATACAAACTTACTGTTTGTAAGCCTGTAATACAAACTTACTGTTTGTAGGCCTGTAATACAAACTTACCTGTAATACAAACTTACTGTTTGTAGGCCTGTAATACAAACTTACTGTTTGTAAGCCTGTAATACAAACTTACTGTTTGTAAGCCTGTAATACAAACTTACTGTTTGTAGGCCTGTAAGACAAACTTACTGTTTGTAAGCCTGTAATAAAAACTTACTGTTTGTAGGCCTGTAATACAAACTTACTGTTTGAAAGCCTGTAATACAAACTTACTGTTTGTAAGCCTGTAATACAAACTTACTGTTTGTAGGCCTGTAATACAAACTTACTGTTTGAAAGCCTGTAATACAAACTTACTGTTTGTAAGCCTGTAATACGAACTTATTGTTTATAAGCCTGTAATACAAACTTACTGTTTATCAGCCTGTAATACAAACTTACTGTTTGTAAGCCTGTAATACAAACTTACTGTTTGTAAGCCTGTAATACAAACTTACTGTTTGTAAGCCTGTAATACAAACTTACTGTTTGTAAGCCTGTAATACAAACTTACTGTTTGTAAGCCTGTAATACAAACTTACTGTTTGTAAGCCTGTAATACAAACTTACTGTTTGTAAGCCTGTAATACAAACTTACTGTTTGAAAGCCTGTAATACAAACTTACTGTTTGAAAGCCTGTAATACAAACTAACTGTTTATAAGCCTGTAATACAAACTTACTGTTTGAAAGCCTGTAATACAAACTTACTGTTTGTAAGCCTGTAATACAAACTTACTGTTTATAGGCTTGTTCTGAAGCTATTCTTTCCGCACTGACATCCTCAAATTTTTCCTCCGTCTGCAACATTTTAGCTTCACATTCTCTGGTCATCATGAGGGCAGTCTGATGATGTCAGATAGAAAAAAAGAAAACTTTTAGAAATAACAACTAACCCTTACCTCCACATTTGATTTAACCTTAACCCTTACCTTAACCTTACTTTAACCCTTACCTAACCCTAACCTTAACCCTTACCTTAACCCTTACCTAACCTACTTTAACCTTACCTTAACCCTACCTAACCCTACTTAACCCTTACCTTAACCTACTTAACCTTACCTTAACCCTTAACCCTACCTTAACCCTACTTAACACTACTTACCTTAACCCTTACCTTAACCCTTACTAACACTGTTAGTACTAAGAGGACACTACTGTTGGTTCTTAGTAAGAGGACATCACTGTAGGTCCTAAGTGGACATAACTATTGGTTCTATAAGGACATCACTGTAGGTCCTAAGTGGACATAACTGTTGGTTCTATAAGGACATCACTGTAGGTCCTAAGTGGACATAACTGTTGGTTCTATAAGGACATCACTGTAGGTCCTAAGTGGACATAACTGTTGGTTCTATAAGGACATCACTGTAGGTCCTAAGTGGACATAACTGTTGGTTCTATAAGGACATCACTGTAGGTCCTAAGTGGACATAACTGTTGGTTCTATAAGGACATCACTGCAGGTCCTAAGTGGACATAACTGTTGGTTCTATAAGGACATCACTATTGGTCCTAAAAGGACATCATTGTTGTTTCTAAAAGAAAACCACTGTTGGTCCTAATTATTAAGAGGACATCACTGTTGATCCTAAAAGGAAACCACTGTTGCTTCTAAAGGGACTTCACAGTTGGTCCTAAAAGGAAAACACTGTTGGTTCTTAAGGGACATCACTGTTGGTCCTAAGAGGAAACCACTGTTGGTTCTAAAAGGACATCCCTGTTGGTCCTAAAAAGAAACCACTGTTGGTACCTAATTATTAAGAGGACACCACTGTTGGTTTCTAATCATAAGAGGACACCACGTACCTATTACCAGGCCTGATTAATCTACCTAATCTTATTTACCTGTAGACCATCACTCCCCTCAGGTAAGTTTACCTAATCTTGTTTACCTGTAGACCATCACTCCCCTCAGGTAAGTTTACCTAATCTTGTTTACCTGTAGACCATCACTCCCCTCGGGTAGGTCTAACTGGCCAAGGTAGAGCCTCCACTCTTTCATCTTACTCTGCAGGTCACGTCTGTCCAGCCACACGTACGCCAGGAGGCTACCTAAGTCTTCCTGGTCTACACCACTCTCATCTTCCAGTGATTTAATGATCTCCCTTAGGTCAGGGCTGGGCTACAGAATTAGTGGATAGCACACACACACATGCAGTGAAACAGAAAACTAAATAAAAATATTTTTGACTAAAAACAATTGTAAATGTGCGAATATATCAAGAAAATAATAATTTAAAACACATTGTGAGGTGGAAACCATTTCTGTAAGTAAAAGATATATATATATATATATAAGTGAAAAGGCAGTGAATTCATATATTATTATACTTTAAAATACCAGCTCAAGTTTTTACATAAATCAAATACATAATGTATTTATATGAATGAGTTATGTCCCACGATGCATGCTATATTTAAGATTGTTGTCTAGATAATTTGAGTATAACAAAACTATCAGCCAAACTGAAACAACTCAAACTTTGAGAGCAAAGAATAAAAGAAAATTCAGTCATGCATCAAAGGCATCATGCCAACACCAAGTGCTCAACTGATACAAGAGAACAAACATCTCTCACCCTTTTATTTTCTTGTCTAAAAATGGAGTTTCTATTGTAAGGAATATCATAGCTTTTTCTCATCTTCATCAGGTATTGCCAGTCGAAGTTGTAGGTTTTCCTCTCTGAAATCTTTGGTCCTCTGTTCTAAGACTCTAGTCTTCTCTTTTTCTCTTTTGAGCTGACGCTCAAGTTCTTTTGACTTGGTCTAAATCACACACACAATTTACAGGGAAGAAAAATAAAAATAAAATTTAAAATGTCTAATTGTCTCACAAAGAATAAAAATGTCAGAGTTGACTGAAACAAATCTAGGATACCAATGACACGTAGGATACCAATGACATGTAGGATACCAATGACATGTAGGATACCAATGACATCTAGGATACCAATGACATGTAGGATACCAATGACACGTAGGATACCAATGACATGTAGGATACCAATGACATGTAGGATACCAAAAGACATGTAGGATACCAATGACATGTAGGATACCAATGACATCTAGGATACAATGACATGTAGGATACCAATGACATGTATGATACCAATGACATGTAGGATACCAATGACACGTAGGATACCAATCACACGTAGGATACCAATGACATGTAGGATACCAAAAGACATGTAGGATACCAATGACATGTAGGATACCAATGACATCTAGGATACCAATGACATGTAGGATACCAATGACACGTAGGATACCAATGACACGTAGGATACCAATGACACGTAGGATACCAATGACATGTAGGATACCAATGACATGTAGGATACCAATGATATGTAGGATACCAATGACATGTAGGATACCAATGACATGTAGTATACCAATGACACGTAGGATACCAATGACACGTAGGATACCAATGACATGTAGGATACCAATGACATGTAGGATACCAATGACATGTAGGATACCAATGACATGTAGGATACCAATGACATGTGGGATACCAATGACATCTGGGATACCAATGACATGTAGGATACCAATGACACGTGGGATACCAATGACATGTAGGATACCAATGACATGTAGGATACCAATGACACGTAGGATACCAATGACATGTAGGATACCAATGACATGTAGGATACCAATGACATGTAGGATACCAATGACATCTAGGATACCAATGACATCTAGGATACCAATGACATCTAGGATACCAATGACACGTAGGATACCAATGACACGTAGGATACCAATGACATGTAGGATACCAATGACACGTAGGATACCAATGACATGTAGGATACCAATGACACGTAGGATACCAATGACACGTAGGATACCAATGACATGTAGGATACCAATGACATGTAGGATACCAATGACACGTAGGATACCAAAAAACATGTCACATGACTCGACTCATCCAATGTTTGACAAGGCGATTCATTAGTAGTGCTACGATACAGTGTTCTTTGAGACAACTGTTGTAATGCATACAATTTAATCTATGATGAGTTCTCCTGACTGCCTTGCATTGCCGTTGTAAGATCCTGTCATTTTTAATCATGTCAAATATATTAGCAATGGTTCACATATTCAATCACAGGATTTGTATGACTATTTATTTGACTATGATATCTTATCTTATCTGTTTACAGACGCTCCTTCTATACAGAAGATTATTGCGTCCTACGCTTATCTATGGTTTGTGTTTAGTCCTGCATTCTTATTAGAGATTTAAATGTTGATAAGGTGTTGGTTTTCCTGGATTCTTCAGGCAACCCATTCCACGCCCGAATTCCGGAGGGGAAGAAGGAAAACTTGTATGTGTTTGTTCTTGCATACGGAATAAGAAAGGTGTTTTTATCCTTATGTCTATCTGAGGGTTGTATTAAGTTATCTTTGTGTTGTATTTCTAAATTAGAATTAATTGCTTTATGTATGATTACTACTTTGCTCTTGGTTCTTCTATCCTCTAGTGTTTCAAGGTTTAATGATTTAACTAATGGTGTTATTCTTGTCAGTTTTGAATATTCTGCAGTAATGAATATGAATGTAACAACTCGGCTGTTTTATAGGTGGATTATTTATTTTATTATCTTAAGGACAGTTTCTGAAAGATGTCTTTTTTATATACCGTATATACTCGCATGTAAGCCAAATTTAGAACTATAAAATACAATACTGAAATCAGGGGGTCAGCTTATATGGGCATAAAACAAAATGGACACAAGGACAGACACTAATGCCAATTTTCCAGCCACACATTTTCCTCGCTATCTGACTCTTTATTTGGTTGTGTGTACAGAGTACTAATATATATATACAGAGTTGTCACTTCAAAGAATTTAATTTATGCATAGTTGATAATTATACTGAGTATGAATATCACCATGGAGAATTCATTTTCAAAGTAAATTTTTTAAAAACGTAAAAAACAAAGTTTTTGGCTATAAATCCTTTATGTACGAGAAGTAACTAAAAGAATGTTCATTATAATACGCAGCGCAAGACCATCCAAAAATACAAAATTGTAGTTGTGTCGTAAAACATGTTAAATATAATGCGCACCGATCAGGAATATGTTTATAAAAAGGGTTGTCAATAAAATGCGCACCTTATTGCGCGACAGAAAGGTCGTTCAATATAATGCGCACCCTTACACTCTATCTCAAAAAATAACATGACACATAGGAATAAATCAAATAATCTAAAAAATCAATAATTCAATTACGGTACATGTGATGGATCTGAAATTTTGATACATTGTTTCAATCATCGGTACAAAACTGCCTGCAAAATTTCAGCTCGCTAGCTTACGAGGAAGTGGGTTAAATATTGATCCAAAGTTTTGGCAACAAGCAAGGGTGCAAGCAAGCAACCAGACACCACGAGTTAATATAAAGGATTTAAAAATGGCATAAAATTAAGAAAAAATACTAAAAAAACAGAAAATGTTTCCTATATCTCTGGTTTTCTAACTAACACTATAATAACAATCTCATGAAGTGTAATCAAACATAGATTTCTGTCCAAGCACACTGTGTGTTCCTATATCTCTGGTTTTCTAACTAACACTATAATAACAATCTCATGAAGTGTAATCAAACATAGATTTCTGTCCAAGCACACTGTGTGTTCCTATATCTCTGGTTTTCTAACTAACACTATAATAACAATCTCATGAAGTGTAATCAAACATAGATTTCTGTCCAAGCACACTGTGTGTTCCTATATCTCTGGTTTTCTAACTAACACTATAATAACAATCTCATGAAGTGTAATCAAACATAGATTTCTGTCCAAGCACACTGTGTGTTCCTATATCTCTGGTTTTCTAACTAACACTATAATAACAATCTCATGAAGTGTAATCAAACATAGATTTCTGTCCAAGCACACTGTGTGTTCCTATATCTCTGGTTTTCTAACTAACACTATAATAACAATCTCATGAAGTGTAATCAAACATAGATTTCTGTCCAAGCACACTGTGTGTTCCTATATCTCTGGTTTTCTAACTAACACTATAATAACAATCTCATGAAGTGTAATCAAACATAGATTTCTGTCCAAGCACACTGTGTGTTCCTATATCTATTATTTATAATCTAATAATACAGGAATTCTCTCTAGAAATCTGATCAAAGATAGATTTGTGTTTAGACATACTCTTTACGCAAATGCATAGAATAAAGTGAGAGTGACACGCCCGCGTGGATGTGTGTGCACCAGTGGCGTGGTTGTGTGTGCACCAGTGGCGTGGTTGTGTGTGCACCAGTGGCGTGGTGGTTGTGTGTGCACCAGTGGTGAACCATAACCAAGCTAGAGCTAGTGGTGAAGCCGACGTTACCGGTACACCGTCTGATTTCTTAGAAATAACACGCTCAAACGAAGGCAGTCGTAAAGGAATCCCCTTAAATGACATCATCAATCTAAATATATACTTCGTTAATCATCAGTTGTGAACAACTTATGAGCAGTGGTTCAGATATTATTATAGCAAACAACGGGGAAAGAGCAGAACACGTTTTTTGTGTCATTCCAAAAAGTAAACAAACTGGTATATAACATAAAAGTAAGCATTTTAAATCTTTACAGTAACAAATTTTTTGAACCAAAAATATGGAGTAAAATTAGGCAATTTTATGGTTGGCTTATGTGCGGGTTTTTGCAAAAAAACTGGCCAGTTTAAAGCAGTTTTAGGAGGTCGGCTAATATGCCAGTATAATCGGTACTCCTTTATTCTGTCTTTCTTAGTTATAGAAGGAGACCAGGAAGTTGATGGAAATACAATATGACAAAATATCCGTGGCACAACCATGAAATTCAAACAAATCTAATGTCATTAATCATCCTCCCATTACATGTATATAATTTTGTTGCCATGTGCAATTTTATTGGTAACTAACAGAGGTCAAAGGTCAGTGAAGGTTCTCACATTATGAAGGTTTGTACTGTTATTGTGTAAAAAAAATTAAAAAGTTGAAATCATGAAGTAGGTCAAAACTAAAAATGATGAACAAGTAACCAATCAAATGATCAAGTGTACCATAAAGTAGCCAATCAAATGATCAGAACAAACAAAGCCAATGAGTACAATAACGAAGACCCAGTTGCCACACACATGTAATAACAAAGACACAGTTGCCACACACATGTAATAACAAAGACACAGTTGCAACACACATGTAATAACAAAGACACAGTTGCCACACACATGTAATAACAAAGACACAGTTGCCACACACATGTAATAACAAAGACACAGTTGTCACACACATGTAATAACAAAGACACAGTTGCCACACACATGTAATAACAAAGACACAGTTGCCACACACATGTAATAACAAAGACACAGTTGCCACACACATGTAATAACAAAGACACAGTTGCCACACACATGTAATAACAAAGACACAGTTGCCACACACATGTAATAACAAAGACACAGTTGCCACACACATGTAATAACAAAGACACAGTTGCCACACACATGTAATAACAAAGACACAGTTGCCACACACATGTAATAACAAAGACACAGTTGCCACACACATGTAATAACAAAGACACAGTTGCCACACACATGTAATAACAAAGACACAGTTGCCACACACATGTAATAACAAAGACACAGTTGCCACACACATGTAATAACAAAGACACAGTTGCCACACACATGTAATATCAAAGACACAGTTGCCACACACATGTAATAACAAAGACACAGTTGCCACACACACACATGTAATAACAAAGACACAGTTGCCACACACATGTAATAACAAAGACACAGTTGCCACACACATGTAATAACAAAGACACAGTTGCCACACACATGTAATAACAAAGACACAGTTGTCACACACATGTAATAACAAAGACACAGTTGCCACACACATGTAATAACAAAGACACAGTTGCCACACACATGTAATAACAAAGACACAGTTGCTACACACATGTAATAACAAAGACACAGTTGCTACACACATGTAATAACAAAGACACAGTTGCCACACACATGTAATAACAAAGACACAGTTGCCACACACATGTAATAACAAAGACACAGTTGCCACACACATGTAATAACAAAGACACAGTTGCCACACACATGTAATAACAAAGACACAGTTGCTACACACATGTAATAACAAAGACACAGTTGCTACACACATGTAATAACAAAGACACAGTTGCCACACACATGTAATAACAAAGACACAGTTGCCACACACATGTAATAACAAAGACACAGTTGCCACACACATGTAATAACAAAGACACAGTTGCCACACACATGTAATAACAAAGACACAGTTGCCACACACATGTAATAACAAAGACACAGTTGCCACACACATGTAACAACAAAGACACAGTTGCCACACACATGTAATAACAAAGACACAGTTGCTACACACATGTAATAACAAAGACACAGTTGCTACACACATGTAATAACAAAGACACAGTTGCCACACACATGTAATAACAAGACACAGTTGCCACACACATGTAATAACAAAGACACAGTTGCCACACACATGTAATAACAAAGACACAGTTGCCACACACATGTAATAACAAAGACACAAATGATACACACATGTAATAACAAACACACAGTTGCCACACACCTGTAGTTTAGCATTTTCTGACAGGAGTTTTTCTTCTATCTGAGACAAGTTTCCAGCTCTGTCAGCTCGTTCCTGTATCAACCGTTCCTCTGTCACCCTCAGCCGCATGTGGAGTGATGCAATCTGAAAGACATTTGGTCCTTGTCCATGTATAATTGTATTATATCTTGCAGCACTTATTTTATAACAACCTTTCTTCTATTAAACACAGTTAAGACGGCCAGGAGAAAAGATAATGCCACTGCCATTATGAAAATTTTGGATTAAAGTATATATTTAACAAAAACTTTGACAATTATCAACACATAAAAAAAGTCAATACATGAATATAAATATTTTGAATTTTATATAAATATTTTTTTAAAATTATTTTATCCCTTTTATCATTTTTAATTTTTTAAATGTTATAAGTAATACTTTTTAACAATACAGAAAATTTAAACAATATAATTTGCAATTGTCACGCAAGTAGTGTCTGTCAGTCCTGACGCTACTAATTTTAGAAAGCAGGGAAAACCAAATTACTCCACCAATGCATCAAAAGGTGTGCAAATTAAATATGCGCTGTACAAAAATATTATATGACGTCATTGTTTTCGCTCATATTTTAATTTTGGAAAAGGGAACATTGTTAAAAGAGAATTTGATGATGGTTAATTATAAAATAAAAAAACAAATGGGGCGCCGTAGGCACCCTGCAACCCCTATTATAAAATACTTTGTGTACATTTCAGAAAGTTTAATATTTCGTATTTATCAAACAAGGACAAGTTAGTTGGGCTTTTGAAAAAGGTCGGCGCCGTAGGCGCCCTAAAAAATGTGCATTTTTTATAAAATAAGTAGATTTCAGCTGAAAACTTCCGTCATTTTTGACAGATGTAGGCTAGTATATTATAAACACGATTCTGCATATTAAACACCACCAACAACTGCCAGTAATCTAGATGTTACCACCAACAAATGGAAATAATGTAGATTTTCCCACCCACCTGTTTCTCAGCAACAGTAGCCTCCAATCCCTCCCCTTCAAACTGCTGTCGTAGCATGTTATTGGTCTGTGATAACTTCTGCACCTGAGTGACAAGATCCTGGCACCGACTAGTCTCCTCCTCTAGGGCAAGTTCTGTTTGTTGTAGCAAGTCTTTCAGACCAGATTTCTCATTCTAAAATAGATGTGAGTATTTTAATGTTTTCTAGCTTTATTTAAATAAATGGCTTCTATTTTATGAGAAATTAATTTATTAATATAATCAGAACTGGTAACTCAGAAATTCACAAAATAAAACAATGATAGTACTGTAATTGAAAATATAAAACTATATCATAATAGTATTAAAAAATGTATGTATTATACTGAATGGTTATATATTTGACTAGCAATTTAATTGTTATTTTATACATTATACTGTAACTAGTCCCATAGGATCTTTTAAATTGTCACTTCTGTGATATCTAGATGTATTTTATACAAGAAAACTTGGACAGAATACCAGACAAGGAAGGGGAGCAGTGGAGCAGAAATTGAGGAGGCCCAAAAATTCACCCAAGCAAATTATTCATTCAAAATACAGGGATACACTTTTACCTGTTCCTGTATAATTAAAATGATTCTAGACTTAATGAGATTGTTAGATCTCTTTTACTTCAGGTTGACATAAAATTCATTTTTTGTAGTAGTTTGTCAAAAGTAAGATTTGTAGAATTACGGACACTTCGACCCCGGACGGTTCGACCCTGCCAGTTCGACCCCAGGACGTTTCGACCCCGGTCGGTTCGACCACGGACGGTTCGACCCCAGGCGATTCGACCCCGGACAGTTTGACCACAGGACGTTTTGACACCAGGGTGTTTCGACCCCGGACGTTTCGACCCTCTTGTTTCTACATTGTGAAACGTTTTTATTTATTCTTTGGTTTTTTTTTAATAATTAATTTTTGGTATATTATCCATTAAAAATTTTAAAACTTCTATCCCAAACTAAACACAAAAATAAAAAGGACCTAATTTAAAAATGAATATTTTTAAGTCGTTCAAAGGTTTTCACCGTGATAACAAAAACAAACAAAAGTTGTTTTTTACTTCTTTTTTAAAAATTTTTTTAAAATTATTTTTAAAAATATTTTTTAAAGTGTCGACATGCTGAACGCAGGCGCTGAAACCATTACAAACCCGTGCCCTTTGCATTCACTTCTGTTTCTTGTGTTGCTTTACACATGTAAACCTCCCTAGCAGAATTACTGATTTTAATAAGACGTACAAACTTGTCAGTATTTAAAGTTCATAAATTTCAATAGTTTATACCACCGCCTAGCAGACAATAACATTCAATCTGCTGGACCCGTATGACCGGACTGAACGTTACGTCATTGTTGTTTATATTTCGTCCGAGGGTTTCATAATCCCGTGTTACGAAGGCTACACCCAGTGACCACCACAGCAAGCCGTGTGCTGGCGAGGGTAAATAGAGAATGTAGGTACCTTTAGAAAGGACTATCTGACCACATTGCCTTTGTTTTGTCACGATTACATCGGACGGGGTGGGGTGGAGTTGATTTGCTACCTCAGAGGAATGGCGCATTGATCACAATCATGAATTCGCATTTAGTATTGACTAGTTGTCAATAACAATTTCAAACTGTATTTAATTTTTAATGGATAATAATTTTAAGCTATATTATTTTTAGTAAATGGATAACATGTAAACATGTTTATAACAAAAATTACTTTTAAAAATAATAAATTTTTAAAAGTATATTAAAAAGATATATTAAAAAATTATACGGTGTAGATATGAAGGGGTCGAAACGTCCGGGGTCGAAACACCCTGGGGTCAAAACGTCCTGTGGTCGAACTGTCCGGGGTCGAACCCCCCTGTGGTCGAACTGGCAGGGTCGAACCGTCCGGGTTCGAAGTGTCCGACCACCGATTTGTAGTAGCTATTAAAGAGCGGCTCACTCTTTACTTTTCGGTTATTGATTCGCAGAATGTCAGATGGGATTGTAGATCTCTTTCGATGTGACATTGCGGGTGTACCAAATGAGCTTCAAGGGTTGACAGAGACACTTCTTGAACTTCAAGCCAATAATGAGGAAAGTATTGAATTTACAAACAAAGCAGATCTGACACATTTTTGGATGTCAAATTCTTCAAAGGCTTTCAAAATTGCACACCAGGAAGCTGTCAAAACGTTTTTGCCTTTTGCAACAACGTAACTTTTTCAACAAGGATTTTCTACTCTAGTAAACATAAAAGCAAAGCTGTGAAATCGATTGGACCCTGAGGATAATATCTAACTTATCCTGACATCCAAGATAGTATCTAACTTGTCCTGACATCCAAGATAGTATCTAACTTATCCTGACATCCAAGATAATATCTAACTTATCCTGACATCCAAGATAGTATCTAACTTATCCTGACATCCAAGATAATATCTAACTTATCCTGACATCCAAGATAGTATCTAACTTATCCTGACATCCAAGATAATATCTAACTTATCCTGACATCCAAGATAGTATCTAACTTATCCTGACATCCAAGATAGTATCTAACTTGTCCTGACATCCAAGATAGTATCTAACTTATCCTGACATCCAAGATAATATCTAACTTATCCTGACATCCAAGATAGTATCTAACTTATCCTGACATCCAAGATAGTATCTAACTTGTCCTGACATCCAAGATAGTATCTAACTTGTCCTGACATCCAAGATAGTATCTAACTTGTCCTGACATCCAAGATAGTATCTAACTTGTCCTGACATCCAAGATAGTATCTAACTTGTCCTGACATCCAAGATAGTATCTAACTTGTCCTGACATCCAAGATAGTATCTAACTTGTCCTGACATCCAAGATAGTATCTAACTTGTCCTGACATCCAAGATAGTATCTAACTTGTCCTGACACCCAAGATAGTATCTAACTTGTCCTGACATCCAAGATAGTATCTAACTTGTCCTGACACCAAAGATAGTATCTAACTTGTCCTGACACCCAAGATAGTATCTAACTTGTCCTGACATCCAAGATAGTATCTAACTTGTCCTGACATCCAAGATAGTATCTAACTTGTCCTGACACCAAAGATAGTATCTAACTTGTCCTGACATCCAAGATAGTATCTAACTTGTCCTGACATCCAAGGTAGTATCTAACTTGTCCTGACATCCAAGGTAGTATCTAACTTGTCCTGACATCCAAGATAGTATCTAACTTGTCCTGACATCCAAGATAGTATCTAACTTGTCCTGACATCCAAGATAGTATCTAACTTGTCCTGACATCCAAGATAGTATCTAACTTGTCCTGACATCCAAGATAGTATCTAACTTGTCCTGACACCCAAGATAGTATCTAACTTGTCCTGACACCCAAGATAGTATCTAACTTGTCCTGACACCTAAGATAGTATCTAACTTGTCCTGACACCCAAGATAGTATCTAACTTGTCCTGACACCCAAGATAGTATCTAACTTGTCCTGACACCCAAGATAGTATCTAACTTGTCCTGACATCCAAGATAGTATCTAACTTGTCCTGACATCCAAGATAGTATCTAACTTATCCTGACATCCAAGATAGTATCTAACTTATCCTGACATCCAAGATAGTATCTAACTTATCCTGACATCCAAGATAGTATCTAACTTATCCTGACATCCAAGATAGTATCTAACTTATCCTGACATCCAAGATAGTATCTAACTTATCCTGACATCCAAGATAGTATCTAACTTATCCTGACATCCAAGATAGTATCTAACTTGTCCTGACATCCAAGATAGTATCTAACTTGTCCTGACATCCAAGATAGTATCTAACTTATCCTGACATCCAATATAGTATCTAACTTATCCTGACATCCAAGATAGTATCTAACTTATCCTGACATCCAAGATAGTATCTAACTTATCCTGACATCCAAGATAGTATCTAACTTATCCTGACATCCAAGATAGTATCTAACTTATCCTGACATCCAAGATAGTATCTAACTTATCCTGACATCCAAGATAGTATCTAACTTATCCTGACATCCAAGATAGTATCTAACTTATCCTGACATCCAAGATAGTATCTAACTTGTCCTGACATCCAAGATAGTATCTAACTTATCCTGACACCCAAGATAGTATCTAACTTGTCCTGACATCCAAGATAGTATCTAACTTGTCCTGACATCCAAGATAGTATCTAACTTGTCCTGACATCCAAGATAGTATCTAACTTGTCCTGACATCCAAGATAGTATCTAACTTGTCCTGACATCCAAGATAGTATCTAACTTGTCCTGACATCCAAGATAGTATCTAACTTGTCCTGACATCCAAGATAGTATCTAACTTGTCCTGACATCCAAGATATTATCTAACTTGTCCTGACATCCAAGATAGTATCTAACTTGTCCTGAAATCCAAGATAGTATCTAACTTGTCCTGACATCCAAGATAGTATCTAACTTGTCCTGACATCCAAGATAGTATCTAACTTGTCCTGACATCCAAGATAGTATCTAACTTGTCCTGACATCCAAGATAGTATCTAACTTGTCCTGACATCCAAGGTCTCCAATTTTGATGTAATTGTTTAAGTAACTTTGTGTTTATCTGACTTTATCCCGTTAAGTCAGATTTATCATTATAATAGAATGGCCAGTGCCGTTAAGCCTATACTATAATGGTTATAACCATTATATTCGACTGTAAACTTTATAATTGTATCAAATAAATTCCCCCTGAAATATGATTCCTCCGTGTGGTTTTGAGTTTAAATATCTATTCATAATCCTTGTCAATTTCATTTTTGACACTTTTCAGGCTTCTAAAACTCACTAGATTCATTCATTATTGGGGGAGGTTGTTTACAACGCTCTCCCAAACCCGAGTCTTACAACTATACATTGCACACCATAGTCTTCTTACAACTATACATTGCACACCAAAATGACATGCTTATGATTAAATATAACATACAGGCTGATTAATATAATATGTTTCTATAAGTATTGACCAAGTAATAGCTTTAGTTAAATCCCTTCTCTCATAAACTATTTTTTAAATTTACATTTAAAATGTCCATCTCCTGTCTGTATGACTCGTGTATTGCGCTTCTGTCTGCTGTTTGTTTCAGTGTCTCCAAATCTTTCTGTACACTGCACAGCTGATCCTCCATGAAAGAAATCTTTACAAAAATAAAATAAGTTTTGAGACATTAAAAATACTATCAAGTTAAATTATAATTTATGTCCAATGATGTATAATTATTAGGGCTGTTAACGATTAATTTAAATTTAATCGTAACTTTTGAAAAATTAACGATTAATTAATCGTTAATTTCGATTAAAGACAAAAATTAAAATTTATGTCAGAAGTGACACTTATTAAACGTTCTTATTGAAAATCTAAATAACACTAGAATGTCTCCTTTATATGTCATCTTTTAACCAACTATGCAAAATGACAAGTGTATTGACATTATTTGGTTCAAGTGATGAGCGGGTCTAATTGACAAAATAACCAGCCGAGCTGAACATTCATTCACATGGAACTGAGGTAACTGGTATGCACAAAACGGTCTTGGCAAGGAATGACATTATCGGATATCGGTGTTCATTAAGTTTTCACTATTGTAGAGGTTAATGGATTCAGGAACTTTCATACCCATTTTGTAACGCAGTAATTCATCAGAAGAGCTGTCCTCATTTTCTGTCTCTAAGTCAGACTCCATTAATGCCATTAGTTTAATACGCTTTTCATTTGGTTTGATAAGTAGGCGAAGTGTTAGAACCAAGGTAGGCAAACTTTATCAACATTTTGAACATTCCTATCAGTCAATAGCTTAAAACCAAAATGTTCGTGTAATCGTCACGACATTTGATTATTATTTATCGGCTGCTTTTTTAATTTAAAAAAAAATTGCAAGTGAAGGGTCGATTAATTGTTAAAAAATAATTTAATCGTTAAAAATTTTTTTTACGATTAATCGCTAAATTAATAATTAATTTCCGCAGCCCTAATAATTATATAACTCAATGACATAGGTATACATTACATAACTCAATGACAGGTATAAATTACATAACTCAATGACATAGGTATAAATTCAAAATAATGATAAAACATTTTTCTCACTGTTAATCCTTTTCAAGCCACTTTACATACAACTATCTATATATAGAGTTCACCAGACATTAGGACAAGCACAAGACGCGAGCAAATAAGCATGACAAATAACCCTCAACCAATCACAGTTTGTGGTTGGCAAGCGAGTGTGATGCAGGTAGCTAACCACAGTGCGCATATCTTGAGACCAAAAAGGCGTCGGGGGTCCCCCCAACATTCACTCACGTTGTTCCCATTTCTTCATGCTGCTGTTTGTATCCGTTCTTTTCCCCCTTTCTTTGCAGTATCTATGACTATGCTACGCCGAGGGTCGTATCTAGTTTTAAATAAAAGTCTAATTTTATTCAAGATTTGTCTTAGTTGAAATATGTTTTCATTGGTAACTCAACTTAAAAATATGATTTGAAAATCCACTGATTTCTAAACTTTCAGGAGAAAATGAATATTTTCACCAGAAAAACCAGCAGGTGACATGTCAGTGTGCTGCTCACCTCTGATTTAAGCAGGTCAACTTGTTTTGTAGCACTTGCCGCTTTGGCCTGATACTGTTCTATTTCTCTCTCCATGTCTGCTTTAGCTGTTAGTTGAACACGACCAGATTCTTCCTCTAGCTTTGTGTGAAGCTCATCAACATCTGACTGGGCCGTCTGGAGCTTATTTTCAAGGTCAGATATCAGGGCTGTGACGAGATTGTCATTTTGAATTATTTGCGCATGGAAAATTTTCTAAACTAGGCTTATGTAGCAAAATGTTTTAATTTCCTAAACTCACCTGTAGCCCTGTTGTATTTATCTTTGAAAAGTTTGTTTTCCATTTGAAGACTAGAGTTTTCTAAGCAAAGTTTTCTCATCTGGCTCATGAGCATTTCCTGTAAACAGAAAAAAGACAAATGTTGGCTTAATTTATAACTGTAGCGCAGTAATCTATTTCATTTTGTAATAGTGTAATAGCTCTTATAGAGCCTAACAGAGCTTGGATATGAAATTGCTTTGTTTTTTTAGTGATAAAATATTTTTTCCTCACATAAAATATATATTATTTGTTAATTTAACACATCCATCTATTCACATTATTCATGTTAAGTAAACAATTTTTTTTTAATACAGACTTAAATAAATTGACATTTTTCACAAACCTTATCCCAAACATTAGCCTTCACATCCATCAAAGAAATATTTGACAAATTTCCAAGCTCAAATTTCTGCTGACTTTTATTTACAGCCATGGCCTAAAAAAAAATTTAATAAATTAATCAACATTTTGGCAAACATGTAACTTTACAAGTGAAATATTTAAAAAAGATATGTTTTTTTCCAAATACATGAATTTGTTTTGCTAGTGGAATTTATTTTAATCTGTCATATAATATAGACAATTTTGAAGAACAGACTATTCTGATAAAAGAAATTATTTTTTTTTAATACAAGAAATCATTTTTTTTTAATTTCACATTTTCTGGACTACATGGGCACAGGTAATGATTACATTCAGCAAAAACTGATATTGAAATCAATTAATAAATAAAATCCATTTTAGAATTTGAGTAAAGATCTATTGATTTTTTTTTAAAAGTTATATTACCCTTTTAAATGTTTTAAGTTATCTAAAATACTGATAACAATGGAAAAAAAGGATATACCATTTTATTAGCATTAGGAAAATCATTTAAGATGGCTCCATCTGATGAAGTGCCAGCCACAGAATTCATGGTAGATAAAAGGGACGAGGCTAGATCATCTAAATCATGCGTTTCAAAAAAATAATGTGCTACTGAATTACAAAGCAATAAAAAATTATGATGGAGTTGTAGTGTTAGAATCTAACATTTTACTTTGCTTTGTTACTAAAATATGACAATGTGTGATATGAATGAATTTCATTGCTCCTGACTCACAAGTACAAACTTAAGCACAAGAAAGGCTACAGGAGGAATTTTAAATTTCTTAGGTAAACTGGTAAACAATTGATTGGCTATTTTGGTTGAAAATCAAATAAAATCTTTTTATTCATTGATATTTTATTTAGAATGAAGTCCTGAAGTATTATTGGGTTTAAGTACTTGATAACTAATCTTTGAATCACTTGAAAATGAAAGAGAGATAATTCTTTATCTTCATCTATGTTTAAAGATCTGTCAAAAGGCTTAGACAAGAATGACAAAACAGATACAATATTACTAGACTACTAAAAAGCATTTGACAAAGTTCACCACTTTAGTTTACTCAAAAAAACGTAATTACTTTGGAATCTCAGGTCCCTTACATCACTGGATCCAAGACTTCCTTTTGGGTAGAGAGCAAACTGAAATAATTAATGGATCTAAATCTGCACAAATAACAGTTAAATCAGTAGTTCCACAAGGAACTGTGTTAGGTCCCTTACTCTTTTTAATTTATATAAATGATTTACCCAAACAAGACATCTCAACAGGAACAAAAGTTAGGTTATTTGCTGATGATTGTATAATCTATAGGACAATTAAATCTGAACAAGATAGCAAAATTTTACAAAAAGACTTAGATGAATTGATAAAATGGCAAACTAACTGAAGTATGTCTTTCCACCCAGAAAAGTGTTAACTGTTATTTGTTAAGAGTAGCATAGAAAAAGAAACAAATAAACTCAAAATATTTCGAGGAAAGGGCTGACCTTTGCGAGGTCCTCTGGATAAGTAAGGTATGCAAAACCCGAAACTAACAGTCCCGACGTTGAACGTCGAAGTCCGGTTAGGGTTAGCTAGACAGTTAGACAGATGATTACAGTCGCTGTACGGAACTTAGACAGGGGCACTCGTGGTGGAGGATGCCCCCGCCGATGACAAGAACTATTGTACCCGTTGAGGGTCGGGCCATCCGAAGCGACTGTTTCGTCCCCCTTTCAAGCTATTTCAGTGAACTGCACTGTTTAGGGCCAGGTGGGTCAGTACAATGCTAGAAAAAGTGCAGTGAAGAACTTTGATCGGATGTCAGCTCTGAGGAGACCTCCCCATGGGGGTGCCCTTACCCAAAACTATGTGGTTGGCTATTGCCGTTATGAGCATCAGAATCAATTACTAAAAGTTTTTTTAATAACTTACTTTAATTTTAGAGTTTAAAAATATTCAAGAGTAAGTTATGCATATTTGTTCTTTTTTGTCAGAAAGAAAAGAAGGTAATATCCGCCATCTTTGTAAACATTAAAGCTTCTAAATAACTAAGGAAGATGGTATCGATTAGTTTGAATTTTACAGGAAAAATAAGAATCGAATCCTCATTTTCTTATCACAAAATTGTTTAAGCCAAAAAATATTAATCCTTTTTTAAGTAAGGAAAACTGAAAATTAAAAAATTCGAATCAAAATTAAAATAGTATTGAAGTTGATAATTATAATTAGTTCGAAATCCAGTTAGCACTGATTTTATGTTTATTCACGTGCGTATGTTATTTGATTGAATTATTTCTCAAAGTTCCCCATTAACATTGGATATAGATCGAACATTTATTAATTTATTGTAGTCTTAGTTGTAGTGACTGGGTATAAAAGCCCGAGTATGGGCATGAGCACAATGCCCATGAGGGTGACATTCTTGATCATTTGCATTGGCGTAGTCAAAAGTGGGAGATGGTCGGCTATGTCATCCCCTTCTCTTAAATTAATTATATATTGATGGATGACTTTTCTGGTACGTTAAACAAAAATAAAGTGAATAGCTATTAACAGCATGAGATACGTGATATCTGACAAACTGGCTTATTTTTACATAGTAGTATTAGTATTGCTTATATATTCTTCTTACCCTTACACGGAAATATTTCTGTATTCATACTCAAAAGCAGCGGCGTAGCGGGAGGGGGGGCAAATGTCCCGGGCGGCACTTTTTTTTTGAATTCCTCGTCGTTAATTATCTTATAAGAATGAAATTTTTTTAATTGAAAAATGTTATAAAAATAAGATAAAAACCGAAATTTAAAAAATAAGAAAGTAATAAAGAGCCTATCCTAAATATATGTAAAAGTTTCTACTGTCAAAACTTCAAACTTCAAAATTGGATATAAATTAATCTTATACTAATGTTACTGAACTGAAACCTAAGAGGCTTAAGTAGCATGAGAAAGTGACACGGATCTGCTGGTAATTTTAATTGATTCTTTAAATTTGACAGCCACTCTTGTTGTAGAAGAAAAATTTCTGTACCCTAACAATTTCTGTACCCTAACAATTTCTGTACCCTAACAATATCTGTACCCTAACAATTTCAAACATGAGCCAATCAAATGCACAGGGCGGTACTTTCTTGGGGTGGCAAATTCCTCATTGTTAATTAGCTTGCAAAATTAAGGGGGGAAAAGTTAAAATAAAGTTTAATAAAAGAAAGCCAAGAAAAAAAAATGCGAAAAAGAAATGAAGGAACTATTTTAAAATATATGTATGTTTCTAATACCAAAACATTTAGGGGACGCGCTGGTCGAGTGGCAGCGCGCTCGACTGGTGTGCCGATGGTAACGTGTTCGAATCTAAAGTCTTCTGATACTCACGCTACTGAACTGAAAGGAGCTGAGGTATCATACAACATGACGCTGATGTGCTGGTAACTATGACTTATTCATTTTTGTCAGCCGCTTATCTTGTAAAAGTGAAAATTGATGATTCCCTTAAATTCTAACTACAACCAATACAACGTCAAAAAAATTCATGGACTTAATTGATCAAAATAAATTGCTCGTAAGCACAGTTTCAAATTTGCGATTTCTATAAGTATTAAGAGAGTGTCAACATATTACAATTAACTTCTCACATTTTTCACGTGTTCCTCCAACTGAAAAAAAACTCTCCAATTATCTTTGGTACACCGTAATTTGAGAAAAGTTTGCGAAAATGGTGTTTAATTTCACCATGTAAGGATACGATCTCAAAAAATGTACTAAAATCTTGAGTTGTTCCAGTAATACTGTATTAGTAAATAGGCAGTACCACCCTCACACTCTCCCACCCTCACACTCTCCCACCCTCACACTCTCCCACTCTCACACTCTCCCACCCTCACACTAGTTTACAGACGGGCCAGATTTGAAGACTTATAATCGTGTAGGCGTTTAACGCATTTTCAAGGTGCATGACTAGACTAAAACTATGACTCATTAATGTTCTATATGTAATGGAAGTAGCGTTTGTGACGCATATGACTTTTTTTTAAAGACACATGACTATACTATAACGACTCAGGGGCGGATTAAGATTGCACGGGGCCCATGGCTGCAATTCCTCCTGGGGCCCGGTCCTGCCACCTTTATTACACAATATATAAGTTTGGGGCCCTTAAATCACTGGGGGCCCCTGGCTTTAGCCCCATCAGCACCCCCCCCCTTAATCCGCCACAGTAACGACTCCATATGTTTTACGGGATATTTAATTTAAATGTTTTAATTTTTAAGATACTTGAGAAGATGGAAGTTATACTGCACACAACCATAATATTTGAATTTAATTGATTAGTACAATTACAAAGGTAATTATAATTTGTTAATTAAAATAATTGAACAGAATGATTCAGGAAATCTAAGAATCTCACTTGAACATTTTAATTTATAGTAAGTAACTTACCATACAATTTGCACAATTGGTAAGTATAATTTATTTGTATAACTTAGATATAAAATAAGTTTTAACTTGTAGAGTATTATAAATCAATGTTTCAAAACTAATAACTCATTTATTCCACAATCTTAAGTTTAAACGATTATGCTTTTTGCAAAACCTGGTGACGTGGTTTTGTATTTAACCTGTCCCCACCCACCACTTTCAGAAGATTCCACTGCCGTCCGCAGACTCGATAGTTCTATGCCTTCCAATGTAACGTGGGGTTTTCTTGAGACTAAAATACTTGAGTATCTGGAGCTTCGTTAAAATATATGCCGCAGCACTCGATTGATTGGAATTTAGGAGAACAAAAGAAAATGTTCAGGAAGCAGAGATTGTGTTTTTTGTGAAGATCCCAGTCTTAGTATAATAATAATATACTCTTAGGAGGCAAATGTGAGTGAATAAAGAATAGTTATCCGTCTGGTTTACAGAGCCTAAGTTACACAGTGTTACTTGGGTTGTGAATTACTTAAGCTTAATTTTAAATATCATTTTTTGGACTACGGTTTATCATCTAAAAATCATTTTGTTGGTAAGTTCGGGAAGTGGATCATAAAAAAAAATATTCTAAATTCAAACATACCTTCCAATATCGAGTCTACTAACATAACATACTGACTAGACTCACACATGAAACTAGTGCAACTAAAGAATATTTCTATTGGAAATGCGATAATTGGATTTTACTGCTTATTTTAACGTGCATTGTATTTTAAAGACTCCTTTAGCTTGAATATTTTGAGAGCATGAATATTCAGTGAAGATATTTTCAGTTTTGTATAAAGATAGCAAATCTGACGATTGATATTTAGTGACGTGCAATCGACGATTTACAATCGAACTGGTGACGACTTTTCCCATCACTTAAAGCCATTCCAGATTATGTTCAGCTTTAGAGTCGGCACACATCTGGTAATGTTTGGAGGAATGCTGGTAGGAAAACGCGATTATATTTTCTGGCGGGAACAAGGGCAGGGGAGAGCACTGCGGAAGATCCGGTGAGTTGCGTTGAGACTTTGGCAACGGAAGTCGAACTCCCCACGGGAAGGGCAGCCGGTTGTGTGGATAAGCCGGCAGGCTGCTTGCCGGCGGTACACTCACGTACTCTTTGGGTAAAATGTACGTCAGAAACGGAGAAGGTCGGTACAGCATTCTTCTCTCATGGACCCGTTCGCTGTCGGATTGTTTTTTCGACTTTTTCTTCTTCTTGACCTCTTTGGTTCTGGTGGCGAGCATCGAACTCTCGCTGTCCGAGAGCTGCAGGGCCGTGGAGTGGGACTGGGTGTCCGGGGTGTACTCGGAACTCGTGCTTTTATTTCGAGCCATCCACAACTTGATGTCTTCGGCGTCCATGGAGGAGATGTCGTGTGGGCCCGGGTACAAGGTGTCGAATGCTTCTTGCTCCCCCCTCAGCTGCTGCTCACTCGAGGCCACCATTCGCTGGATGAACTCTTCTATGTCCAGGGTGCGCTGCTCATACTCATTGGCTGGTGGAGCATCCGGGTCATTCTTGGTCGTTTGGTCCGAATCTCTGTCGTCGGAATTTCTGGAACCTGAGTTGTTGTTTTGGTCCAACCGGCCCTGGCGAAGTGGGGAAGGGTTTTCGCTTGCATGCCTTTTGACCGGAAGGTGTTTGTCTTTAGAATTCTGATTTCGTTTTGGCGCCATGTTTTCTGTATTGTTTGTGCTTAAGGTACTGTAGAAAGAAAAACGCTACATTTAGTTCTAATAGTTTGAATAAATATATTTTTATGGCAATACTGAAGAAAGAGTTGCTAGGAAATTTATAAAACATATAGAGTTATTGTAAAACAGCCAGGGAAAGAAATGCATTTTATTGTACATTTTAAAAAAAATGCAAATTATATTATTTACTCAAAAATTTAAACATGAATTAAACTTAACATATGTATACACTTGGGAAAAGGGGGGGGGATAATAAGAGATAACATAACATGCATTAACGTTTATTTAATTGAAATATTTCATGTACATTTCTCTGTATTCATTTTTAATATAGAGGATTCAATATGAAAAACTGCATATTCCATAGGGGGTTCATTTGCCTTATGGAACATGTAAAATGACGAAGCACTGTTCAAACTATTTCCAAAATGGCGAGTTAAGCATGAAATTAAAAAAGCACTGCGATTGGCTGGTACAAAAACTAGCCAGCAAATCTCAAGTTCTGTATTATCTGTCTTGTCTTATCTATACTAAATATATAACATATAAGATGGCGTCAAAAGGCCCCGAGTCTAGGACTCTTATAGAACCCCTCGGGGAATTCCCCGGCAAATTTCTCCCCCCTCCCGAGGGGAGCTAGCCGATGGGGACACCCCCGAGACGATCCCCTTGAAGAGGGAGTCGTCTGGGCAGATGGCAGCCGCACAAGTTGACCTAATCTGCCTCTCAAAGGGGTCGTCTGGGCAGATGGCAGCCGCACAAGTTGACCTAATCTGCCTCTCAAAGGGGTCGTCTGGGCAGATGGCAGCCGCACAAGTTGACCTAATCTGCCTCTCAAAGGGGTCGTCTGGGCAGATGGCAGCCGCACAAGTTGACCTAATCTGCCTCTCAAAGGGGTCGTCTGGGCAGATGGCAGCCGCACAAGTTGACCTAATCTGCCTCTCAAAGGGGTCGTCTGGGCAGATGGCAGCCGCACAAGTTGACCTAATCTGCCTCTCAAAGGGTGTTTCCACCCCCAGAGGGTGGATGTGGACTTTTGTCCTACTTCGACCCGCCATCGCTGGGGCGCCACCACGGCACAGAATACGGGTCTAAATTACCGAGGACTGTCGCAAGATATGGGAAACATCGTTGTAGACCAATCATGGGGGGTGCGGGCAACCGCAATAGCCAACCACATAGTGTTGGGTAAGGGCATCCCCACCAGGTTAAGTCTCCTCAGAGCTGATGTCCGACGTCTTATCTATACAGACGCTCCTTCTATATAGAAGATTATCGCGTCCACATACCATACCGGTCTGTTGGCAAGTGATGCAGCGTTCACAGGCCACGGCTATGAGGGTTCCACGCACTACCCAGCCGCCTTTATTTCCCTAACTAGTGTTATGTACCCATTCGGAGCTGGGTTGACTCAGGGACGCCCTAGGCCCCGGGAACAAATACTTGCCTTTACATGGATTTGTGACCATCGGTACGCCAGCCGAGAGCGCATGCCACTCGACTACCGTGTATTATACTGTATATTAGTTTTTATCACCACCATTCGACTCTGGGGTGATACAAGATTCTTGTCATCTTACAAGGGTTAACAAAAACAAAACAACTAATTAAAACGATTTAAATGGTTCGAATTATTAATTTTTTTTAAATTGTCTATAACAAACGTAGTTGAATCTAACAATATGCTGGTATTGAAACAAAGGTCAATAACTTACATTGATTGTTTTAATTTAATTTAAACATGTTCATAGTCACATGTGATTGAGTGATTCAGAATTCTGACTTAGTTGACACGATTCACGACCTACAGGCTATACAAGTACTAGAATATTTTCAAGTCTGTTTTCCCTCAAGTAATGTTCAATTTAAGAAAAGTGAGGGGGGAAAGGCGATTGGAAATCCCCAAATAAAATGCGCAGATTTTAAATGCAAAATTTATTATTATTGTTATTACAACGTTTTTATTAACTTGCTTTCGTTCATGTCTGTCCGCAATTTTTCAAATTTGCAAACGTAAAATTAAATCACTTCTGGTGGTCCTAGAGATCTCAAAATTTTACCACAGATAGATCTTGGATGACAATGCATTGTATCAAAATTTCAGATCGATCGAATTTACCGTAATTAAATTATTGAATTTTTAGTTTATCTTTATATAGCATCTGTATCCGATTGTCATTGTTGACAGCACGTACCAGTTCACTCCAGCCATCGATGACAACTCTCCGTGTTTACATCAGGGGGAGTTCAGTCAGTTTCAGACTGTAAACACGTGATATACTTTATGATTTTACACTTAATCTAAAAAGAATAAAATAAATAGAGATTAAAAAAAGATTTTTAAAAACGTTTTTATAAGTGGACTAAAAAGAAGAAAATAATTTAAAAGTTATAAGTTTAAGTACTTTAATTTAATATGACTAAAAAAGTGTGGCGTGTGTTCAGTGGCAGTGCGAGGGGGGGGCTAGGGGGGCAAATGCCCGGGCGGCACTTGGCTAGGGGCGGCAAATTCCTAATCGTTAATTACTTTCTAACAAGGAAATTGTACAAGAAAGTGTAGCTTTTTATCGAAAAACAAGAAAATCCAAATATGAAATTAATAGAACTTTTCTTCTGTCAAAACTTCAAACTCCTTAGTGGCTATACATTCTTCTGATACTAATGCTACTATATTGACAAATCAGAGGCTTAATTAGTATGAACACTTGACAGTGATGTGGTAGTAACTTAGCTATGTCTTCAAATTTAACAGCAGCTACTGTTGTAAAAGCAAAAATGGCTATATCCTATAAATCTCAATCATGAGCCAATCGAATGCTCTGAGTGGTACATTGTTGGAAAAAGGGGGGGGGCGGCAAATTCCTCGTTGTTAATTAGCCTTAAAAAAAATTTAAAATGTAAAAAAAAAGTTTAATAAAAGAAAAGAAAAGCCAATAGATTTAAAAAATTAAAAGAAACGAGGACACTTAATTAAAATATTGATAGTTTCTAATGTCAAAACTTTAAACTTCATAATAAATCTATAGTCTTCTGATACTAATGCTACAGAGCTGAAAATATATTGGCTGAAGTAGTGTACAAACATGACACTAATGTGCTGGTACATATAATATCACTAATGTGCTGGTACATATAATATCACTAATGTGCTGGTACATATAATATCACTAATGTGCTGGTACATTGAATATCACTAATGTGCTGGTACATAGAATATCACTAATGTGCTGGTACATAGAATATCACTAATGTGGTGGTACATATAATATCACTAATGTGATGGTACATATAATATCACTAATGTGATGGTACATATAATATCACTAATGTGCTGGTACACATAATATCACTAATGTGATGGTACATATAATATCACTAATGTGCTGGTACATATAATATCACTAATGTGATGGTACATATAATATCACTAATGTGATGGTACATATAATATCACTAATGTGATGGTACATATAATATCACTAATGTGATGGTACATATAATATCACTAATGTGCTGGTACATATAATATCACTAATGTGATGGTACATATAATATCACTAATGTGCTGGTACATATAATATCACTAATGTGATGGTACATATAATATCACTAATGTGATGGTACATATAATATCACTAATGTGATGGTACATATAATATCACTAATGTGATGGTACATATAATATCACTAATGTGCTGGTACATATAATATCACTAATGTGATGGTACATATAATATCACTAATGTGATGGTACATATAATATCACTAATGTGATGGTACATATAATATCACTAATGTGATGGTACATATAATATCACTAATGTGCTGGTACATATAATATCACTAATGTGATGGTACATATTATATCACTAATGTGATGGTACATATAATATCACTAATGTGATGGTACATATAATATCACTAATGTGGTGGTACATATAATATCACTAATGTGCTGGTACATAGAATATCACTAATGGGCTGGTACATATAATATCACTAATGTGCTGGTACATATAATATCACTAATGTGATGGTACATATAATATCACTAATGTGGTGGTACATATAATATCACTAATGTGATGGTACATATAATATCACTAATGTGCTAGTACATATAATATCACTAATGTGATGGTACATATAATATCACTAATGTGGTGGTACATATAATATCACTAATGTGATGGTACATATAATATCACTAATGTTCTGGTACATATAATATTACTAATGTGATGGTACATAGAATATCACTAATGTGCTGGTACATATAATATCACTAATGTGATGGTACATAGAATATCACTAATGTGGTGGTACATATAATATCACTAATGTGATGGTACATATAATATCACTAATGTGGTGGTACATATAATATCACTAATGTGATGGTACATAGAATATCACTAATGGGCTGGTACATATAATATCACTAATTTGGTGGTACATAGAATATCACTAATGGGCTGGTACATATAATATCACTAATGGGCTGGTACATATAATATCACTAATGTGGTGGTACATATAATATCACTAATGTACTGGTACATAGAATATCACTAATGGGCTGGTACATAGAATATCACTAATGTGCTGGTACATATAATATCACTAATGTGGTGGTACATAGAATATCACTAATGGGCTGGTACATATAATATCACTAATGGGCTGGTACATATAATATCACTAATGTGGTGGTACATATAATATCACTAATGTACTGGTACATAGAATATCACTAATGGGCTGGTACATAGAATATCACTAATGTGCTGGTACATATAATATCACTAATGTACTGGTACATAGAATATCACTAATGGGCTGGTACATATAATATCACTAATGTGCTGGTACATATAATATCACTAATGTGGTGGTACATAGAATATCACTAATGGGCTGGTACATAGAATATCACTAATGTGCTGGTACATATAATATCACTAATGTACTGGTACATAGAATATCACTAATGGGCTGGTACATATAATATCACTAATGTACTGGTACATAGAATATCACTAATGGGCTGGTACATATAATATCACTAATGGGCTGGTACATATAATATCACTAATGGGCTGGTACATATAATATCACTAATGTACTGGTACATAGAATATGACTAATGGGCTGGTACATATAATATCACTAATGGGCTGGTACATATAATATCACTAATGTACTGGTACATAGAATATCACTAATGGGCTGGTACATATAATATCACTAATGGGCTGGTACATATAATATCACTTATGTGCTAGTACATATAATATCACTAATGGGCTTGTACATAGAATATCACTAATGGGCTGGTACATATAATATCACTAATGGGCTGGTACATAGAATATCACTAATGTGCTGGTACATATAATATCACTAATGTGCTGGTACATATAATATCACTAATGTGCTGGTACATATAATATCACTAATGTGCTGGTACATATAATATCACTAATGTGCTGGTACATAGAATATCACTAGTGGGCTGGTACATAGAATATCACTAATGGGCTGGTACATAGAATATCACTAATGGGCTGGTACATAGAATATCACTAATGGGCTGGTACATAGAATTGATTCAAGTTTGATTTTAACGTAAGTAAACTACTGGAAACAAAATTGTTGGCGTACTTAAATGGTTTATTCTTCGAAAACACTATTTCCTTAATTTTAATGTTTTTTGTTTCGTTGCATAAACAAAACCAATGAACGAAATTGCTTATCGAATGGAATTAAAACTTGGCACACACACACATATAAATACAAAAGTAGCCACTCTTCATTATATGCTCAACATTAACAAAGTTGTCTGCGATTGGACGGAATCAGAAAGCGGATTTTGTTTTTAAAAAAAGACTACTAATAAAGAACAACAATATTTTGTTGAAAAAGGAAAAAAAAACAAAGTGGCATAAAGTAAAGTTCTTGTTGGAATGCTTGACATTATTCAATCGTAGCAAAATTGAATGTGGCTTTTTGAGGTTACAGAGATGACAATACAGTAAAAAAAACACTTCTCAACTCAAATTCAAACTGAGCTCAAAGATAGCAATTTTAGGAGATACAGTACGCTAAAAATCATTTTCAATGAAAGAGATACCAAATATTGTTCAAGGTATTCGATAACTCTTCATATATTTCCCGTTAGGATCAAAACAAGTCCAGTTATGTGATACAGAGACGTAGAATCTTTCAAAGATGTCATTGAAGTAAAAGTGAATCTGCATACGACAAATCTGAAATGATTTTTAATTTAATGATGATCTTAAAATAATGGACTGCCAAGGCCCAATGTGTGTTAATACTTCTTCATGGCTGGAAAGTATACACGAGTTCAAGAAAGTATACACGAGTTCAAGAAAGTATACACGAGTTCAAGAAAGTATACACGAGTTCAAGAAAGTATACACGAGTTCAAGAAAGTATACAAGAGTTCAAGAAAAACGCAAAAGCATAAAATCTCAATGTCAAATCTCGCTCAAACAGTTCATTAAATCTTATTTGTTGACATGGTACTCCAAATGAAACGGACTCTAACTATTTAGTACACTAGAACGATGTTACGCATCTTTTTCTCTGTCCATACACCGTTGGGAATATCTAATTGCTTCTACGAGCAAGGCATTAAACAGACTTCAGAATACATGCAAGGCATTAAACAGACTTCAGAATACATGCAAGGCATTAAACAGACTTCAGAATACATGCAAGGCATGAAACAGACTTCAGAATACATGCAAGGCATTAAACAGACTTCAGGATACATGCAAGGCATTAAACAGACTTCAGAATACATGCAAGGCATTAAACAGACTTCAGAATACATGCAAGGCATTAAACAGACTTCAGAATACATGCAAGGCATTAAACAGACTTCAGGATACAAATAGTGTATAAACCATGGAGCCATTTTGAGGTTACTTTGAAATCTTTTGAAAAGCTTATAGAGGCAGACGAAAAGCTCAACACGCAGGAACTTTGTTTTAATTTTTAAAATTTATGTTTGACATTTAGAAACATATACTTTATGAAGTCGATTATGCCCACAATTATTTACAAACGCATAGTGCTAAAATGCTTTATAGAGGCTACTCACAGAGAAACTTATAGAATACTTAAGGATGCTTTGACATTTGCTAAAGTTGTATGTGGACGACTTATTCTTTGAATCGAACCTTGCATTCAAAGAACGAGATAGCATTTTTTGGTGATCGAAGCGAATATGTACCCATGTTATATAGAAAGCAGTTGAGAGGAAAGTTGTATTCTTCATAAAATGAGATTACTGTATAAACTCATGTAAGGTTTTGGCAGTTATATAGAATTTGGAAAACAGAAATGATTTTCGTACACCAGCCTATCTACTGGACTTTGAAATTTTGCCTTCAAATTCAAATTATCTCACATGACATTGTCAACCAAGGAATATTTTAGGTATCGGGTTAAAAAAAGAATTACTACATTCAAGAACAGTTGTATTATTTAAGTTTATTAAAATATTCAGACTCGAAGTTACCCTGTCTAAAATAGTCAAGTTGTGTGATTAAGTACTGTATTAAGAATCTTTCAAAGATTTCATTAAAGTAAAAGTGAATTTGCATACGACATATCTGAAATGATTTTTAATTTAATGATGATCTTAAAATAATGGACTGCATAGGCCCAATGTGTGTTAATACTTCTTCATGGCTGGAAAGTATACACGAGTTCAAGGAAACGCAAAAGCATACGGCATACGACATATCTGAAATGATTTTAAATGAATGATGATCATCGTTAATTCGAACATTGCTTACAACTGTCTTAAGTAATGCAAGAAGTAGCTTCTCTAAAATTAATTTACTAAAAAATTAATTTCGATCAATGATGAATACACCAAGATTGACTAATCTATAACTATTTTGGCTATTGAGCAGGGCATGGCTGACAACATTGATACATGAAAGGTTGTTCCATGAGAAAAAACAGACAAAGTCAATTTTGTCAAGAAATGAAAGCTTTTCTTTTTATTTCGAACATAAAAATGTATAGTCTCCTTATTATTAATCAATATACATAATTTACAATGTATGTCCATCCCGTCTGTCCTGTCCGTGACGCTACTAATTTTAGAAAGCAGCGCACCAAAAAATAACTCATTTCAAACATCCGCATAAAATTGTTCAATAAGGAAATACACGGAATAAAATAAAAATAAATAAAATAAATGAAAGTTCTGTATTACGTTATTTTTTAATCTGATGTGTATTTATTTTGAAAACGTCCAATCATTTTTGACGGTTGATACACTAGTTTCTAATAAAAAAACTATACATGTATACTATGCATATGTAAAACCTCATAAGCGCCCGCCCCACGTTTTTAGTCATATTAAATCAAAGTACTTAAACTTATAACTTTTAAAATAATTTTCTTCATTTCAGTCCACTTATAAAAACGTTGTTCTTAAAAATATTTTTTGTTACCTCTATTTATCTGACTTCAACCGTTCGAATGCTGTATGAAATCACTGATATATCTTAGGGAAAGATCACTAATCCAGTCATACTATTTCCAATTAAATACAGAGTTAAAGGGGAATTAACACTGGTATAACAAAATTGACATAACTATATTTAAGTTATCTCTACTGCGAAGACTGCTTCAAATTCGCAAGGAGGGTTGAATGATATTTCTGCAGCTGTGACTTTAAAATTTAAATTTTAAAAAAAGAATAAAATAAAATAAAAAAAATTTAAACAAAGTTATGACAATTTCCAGTTATTCTTGGAATGGGGTTGTTTTCAAAGACCCCTCAACCTCGATTAGCGAGTGCTCATTCTTGTCATCCATGAAAGTTCATTATTTTTTTAGAAGGAGATACAAAGCTTGATCAAAGAACCGGTGTTAAGAGACAGTAACTGAATGAATTTTGATGCCACAATTGTTGGACCCAGTTTGGTCTGATAGGTTGTAGAGAGAGGATTTACGGTAGAGAGGGGATTTACGGTAGAGAGAGGATTTACGGTAGAGAGAGGATTTAGGTAGAGAGAGGATTTAAGGTAGAGAGAGGATTTACGGTAGAAAGGGGATGTACGGTAGAGGGGATTTACGGTAGAGAGAGGATTTACGATAGAGAGGGGATTTACGGTAGAGAGGGGATATACGGTAGAGAGGGGATGTACGGTAGAGAGGGGATGTACGGTAGAGGGGATGTACGGTAGAGAGGGGATATACGGTAGAGAGGGGATTTACGGTAGAGAGAGGATTTACGATAGAGAGGGGATTTACGGTAGAGAGGGGATGTACGGTAGAGAGGGGATGTACGGTAGAGAGGGGATTTACGATAGAGAGGGGATTTACGGTAGAGAGGGGATTTACGTTAGAGAGGGGATATACGGTAGAGAGGGGATTTACGGTAGAGATGGGATTTACGTTAATGAGGGGATGTACGGTAGAGAAAATGTTTGTTTAGGGTGGTGGAGGTTATGTTATATTAAATTTATTAATAAGCATAATTTGTTAAATATTATTATTTTATTATTTATTTATTTTTTGGTAATATAGTTGAAAAAATTTGTTTTTAAATTGATACCTATAATTTCCTCTGATTCTTGGCGTGCGATTGCCTTTAAAAAAATATATTAATCGGTATTCAAAGCTTGGGGAAAGGACGCTTTAAAAAAACACAACACAAGGGCAGGTTATTGCAGTTCGAGGCCTCACAGCTGCCTTACTCAGAGATGAATATGCTACACGTAGAATGTCGTCAAAAGCCCTGAGCATAATGCTCTTATAGTTATAGGTCTTCCCTGGAAATTCTCCTAGTAACTTTGCCACCCCCCCCCAAAGGGGAACTACTAGCTAGGGGACACCCTCGGGGCGGTCCTCTCTGAGAGTGCCCCCTGGGCAACCAGGAGCTCGGTCGGAGGTGCCTTCCACTAAACTAATCTCACAACGGAGTGGTGGAATTTCCGATTTCGACTCGCTACACCCTCGGCGCCACCCCGACTCAGCACACGAGTCTATTGGCTGTGGGGCGTCACGAGTCTATTGGCTGTGGGGCGTCACGAGTCTATTTGCTGTGGGGCGTCACGAGTCTATTGGCTGTGGGGCGTCACGAGTCTATTGGCTGTGGGGCGTCACGAGTCTATTGGCTGTGGGGCGTCACGAGGCTATTGGCTGTGGGGCGTCACGAGTCTATTGGCTGTGGGGCGTCACGAGTCTATTGGCTGTGGGCGTCGCTAGATTGGGGTGGGGGCGGGAGAGCTCAGAGTTAAACCGACCTAATTATCTCATATCTCATGTATGTATTTACATTTATCTGCAATAATGTAACAGATCTAAATATTTTAAATAATTTAAAAACCTAATATTTAATTTTTTCTGCTCCTTTTTATGAATGAGTTATTCTTGATGCCACACGACTCATTAAAACATTCAAACGAGATTGTTTAAACGTGAGTAAAAATAGAAGAATCTAAGAGCAGGAATTAGAATTATTTGATTATCAAAAACATTGATGTTTGATATTTCTTTATTTATTGGCATCGTTCACATCGCTGAGTGAGGGTGAGGGAGGCAACTCAGGCTTCCTTGGGCATCTGAATAAACATGGCCGAGGATCACATGATTCTGTTGAAAAGGTACGCAACTCTTGTCAAAATACGCTTTGGTCAGGTTTCTGCCGACTGGAAGCACTGAAATGTACCCGTTTGGACAACTGCCAATGTTATTTATTATTAGTCAAATTTGAAACTCTGCTCCCGGTACCTAACTTGAACTTAAAATTTTATTGGTCTTAAAAGCATGGAACGTATTTCACCCCTGGAATGGACCAAAGTCTAAAATAACTACTATCATTTTAAATTTTTGGTGAATCCAAAATTTTTGCGTTTTGAAGATGTGATGTTAGGTTTCGATCAACTTTTTTTTTATTTGGTAAATGTAATTTTGTTGTTGTTTTTCCAAAAGGTCTTGTCATTAAAATGAAGTTTTTAGCTATTGATTTTAATATATTTGAAATTTTTTCTTCAATGTGCCTTGTAATTCTGAATATTACTTTTACAGATTTCGGACTCATCTCATAAAACTGTGCCAGATAGAACACGTAAATTTCATCTATATTCTATATTAAGACTATTAAAACTGTGCGAGATAGAAACAGTAAATTTAATCTATATTCTATATTAAGACTATTAGTACACGTCATACTTTTGATTTTTGGCAAGGTGAGCCGCCATCTTCTTACGTACCGTTGGGCATGTATTAAGAATACTTTTATTTTTATTGAGCATTAAAATAAAAATAATTTTATGTCATTTGTGCCACCTGAATCTTCTTAAATTGATTAAATTAAATGTTTTTTATAAGTGTTATTTTGTACCATTTATAATTTTGTGGTTTTATTCAAGATTTTAGTCAAATTATTTATGTCTAAGATTTGGTTTGAAAATTTTAACAGTTAAGTATAAAGATGGTTTAATACTAAGTATGAAAATTAATTAGGTTGAGCAAAGAGAAGAAACAGTTTTTTTCCATGGTAGGCTTGGTAATATATAATGTAAATTGTTTAAATACTTTTATTTATTTATTTGTACTGAATAAGTCATTTATCTAAACAACATCGGTTTTTATTGTCCATTAATCAAGATTTTAAAATATTATTGTAATCAAACAAATCGATGACGTAACTTGTGTTTGTATTTGAAGCCGTTATCTCAGTCTAACTCTGTACAATCAGGTTATCTCAGTCTAACTCTATACAATCAGGGTTATCTCAGTCTAACTCTGTACAATCAGGGTCGTCTTAACGCATAGGCCCGTTGGGCATTTGCCCGGGGGCCCACGAGCATAGATGCCCCAGGGGTATATGTTTATTTATATATATTATGTATATTTATTTTTTATTCCTGCGGGGGAGGGGCCAAACACTATTTCTTTGCCCGAAGCCCAAACTGGTGTAAAGACGGCTCTGTGTACAATGGCATGTCCGGTTTGACGTGCGATTACTCTGGTATTGGGTGCTATGTGGTGCAGCCATAGTGTTGAGTGCAATGTGGTGCAGCTCTAGTGTTGAGTGCAATGTGGTGCAGCTCTAGTGTTGAGTGCAGTGTGGTGCAGCTCTAGTGTTGAGTGCAATGTGGTGCAACTCTAGTGTTGAGTGCAATGTGGTGCAGCTCTAGTGTTGAGTGCAGTGTGGTGCAGCTTTAGTGTTGAGTGCAATGTGGTGCAACTCTAGTGTTGAGTGCAATGTGGTGCAACTCTAGTGTTGAGTGCAATGTGGTGCAACTCTAGTGTTGAGTGCAATGTGGTGCAACTCTAGTGTCAGGTGCGATATGCCGCAGTTTTCTAGTCAGTTGCGATGTACAGCAGTGCCCTAGTCAGGTGCGATGTGCCGCAGTGCCCTAGTCGGGTGCGATATGCCGCAGTGCCCTAGTCAGGTACGATATGCCACAGTTTTCTAGTCAGGTACGATGTACAGCAGTGCCCTAGTCAGGTGCGATGTGCCGCAGTGCCCTAGTCAGGTGCGATGTGCCGCAGTGCCCTAGTCAGTTGTGATGTGCCGTAAATGATGTGTGTGGGACCGGCCCAACCTTGAAGATGCTAGAAACAACAGAAGCTAGGAACCAAGCCAATGCTGGCATCAAGTGTCTAAGAGTCTTTAAAAAAACCAGCAAGTTCTTCTCTCATTAGCTGTACGAAAACAACAAAATGGCGCCAGTGTCGCGTCTGCCCTAACAGCAGTTGTTTATTCGCGCGCATTTTTCACCCAATGCAAGGGAAACAACTCGGGCGTTTGATTTTAAGCCACAGGCAAAGGGGAGTTAATTTATCTTACATTTTTCTAACGTACCGGTGACTTAGTAGCCTCTCTTGAACTAGGATAGTTAGTCTCTCTATTTCTATCCTGATGACTTTTTCGTCTTTAACTGCAAGTATGCTCACTTGTCAGACATGTTTCATTGACCTGTTATCAGCTGTCAATATTGTTGACAGCCTTGTCTAGGTATTTTTCACCTCATATATATGTATTGGCGTCATTGTTATTGTTCGGTGGAGTTTTTGGTCGGCGTTTGATATCATGAAGATAAAGGGTCACCAAATTTTTTGATACCGCTTCATGGGTGCTCAGTCAACGACAGGCTATCTTTTTGATACCCTCATCCTGAAATAACAAATTTACTTAGTTTGCATGTATTAATGTATACATTATTAATAATTAGGGCTGTTAACGATTAGTTAATTAGTTAACGATAAATTAATCGTTAATTTCGATTAAAGCCAACAATTAAAATTTATGATGTCATAAGTAGCACTTATGTAACGTTCTTGTTGAAAATCTAAATAACACTGGAATGTCTCCTTTATATGTCATCTTTTAACCAACTACGCAAAAAGACAAGTGTGTTGACATTATTTGGTTCAAATGATGAGCGAGTCTAATTGAGGATATAACCAGCCGAGCTAAACAATCATTCACATGGAACTGAGGTAACTGGTATGACAAAACGGTCTTGGCAAGGAATGACGATATCGGATATCGGTGTTCATTAAGTTTCCACCTTTGGAGAGGGTTAATGGATTCAGGAACTTTCATCCCCATTTTGTAACGCAGTAATACATCAGAAGAGCTGTCGTCATTTTCTGTCTCTGAGTCAGACTCCATTATTGCCATTAGCTTAATACGCTTTTCATTTCGTTTGATAAGTAGGTGAAGTGTTAGAACCATGGTAAGCAAATTTTATCAACATTTTGAACATTCCCGTCAGTCAATAGTTTAAAAACAAAATATCCATGTAATGGTCAGGAAATTTTTTATTATTTATCGGCCGCAATTTTTTTTGGGGTACTTTTTTACTTCCAATACTTTGTAAGTTTGTAAGTGATGCGTCGATTAATCGTTAAAACTAATTTAATCCTTTCTAACGATTAATCGAGAAATTAATCGTTAATTTCCACAGGCCTATTAATAATGTGAAGACTGGTTGTGTTCATGATTTCTCACAATAATTAACAACAATTGCAAGGTATAAAACAATTACATGTACATTTTTAAGTTTCTATTTGTCTCAGTAACTGTTAAATGTTAAGATCTTCACTTACATTACAATTTTAAGAAAAATATCCCGTTTTCACAACTCACCGACAAACCTTATAATAGATTAAAAAAATATATCATGAACTAAGTTTCACCATTTTTCAGACATCTGACAGACGCAGTGCAGCAGTTTAGACTTTGTACACAATCTTTTTTATGTATTGTGCATATTTTAAAGTCTGTAATGTAGTGGGAAAAATTAATAAAATGTAAAAAAATAACAAATTTTTGACTATAATGCGCATCGATCGGGAATATATTTTTAAAAAGTATTGTCAATATAATACGCACCGAATCGTGCAACATGAAAGGTTGTTCAAAATAATACGCACCACGACACTATAGCAACAAAAAAAATTAACATGTTACATAGAGATAAATAAAGATAATATAAAAATTCATTAATTTAATTACGGTACATTTGATTTATCTGACATTTTGAAACATCATTTTTTATCATCAGCAAGAGTCTGCCTGCAAAATTTCAGCTCGCTAGCTTACGAGGAAGTGGGTTTAAAATCGATCCAAAGTTTTTTTCGGCACCGCCCGACCGCCTCAAGCAAGCAGACACCACGAGTTAATATAAAGTATTTTAAAAATATTTTTAAAATAAATCTTATAACAATTGAACATAGTAACAAATCCGCTGTATTCTTAATACCATAATAACTGTCATACATCATGAACACACATTTTACGTTGAACAGTTTTTCAATACTTTTTTTTTACTTTGCTATGGCATGGACATGTTGTCACTGACATGTTACCACTGACATGTTGCCACTGACATGTTGTCACTTACATCTTGCCACTGTCACGTTGCCACAGACTTGTTGCCACTGACATGTTGCCACTGACATGTTGTCACTGACATCATGCCACTGTCACGTTGCCACAGACACGTTGCCATTGACAGACATGTTGTCACAGACATCTTGCCACTGACATGTTGCGTTAATTCAATGAAGATTGAAAGCACCTCCTGGGAAAGCTCTGGTATCAAGCGGTATTGACTTGGTAATGGATTATCTTATGTTATGCAATCCTATCTTATCTAATATTGTCTCATCTAATCTTGGTTAACTCACAAAACGGCCCGACAATTGGGCTCCGACATAACGGCGCGGTTAAAACGGCCCTGGACTAATAGATGGACTAATGGTCAAAAATACAATCAAATATTATATTCGTGTTTTTACTCACCGATTCAGTGTCGGGTTTAGTTCACAAGAGACAATAATAATGACATCACAAGAATGAATTTAATTGCCTTTAATCGATATGGTACAAAGTCACGGCTGTTAGTTGAGAAGAAATAATGCAATAACCTCACAAGAAATTCAATGTAATCTTATCATAACTTATCAATAAACATAATTTGCAATGTATGTCACGTCCCGACTGTCCCGTCTGTCCTGTCCGTGACGCTATTAATTTTAGAAAGCAGCGCACCAAATTACTGCACCAAAAATAACTCTTTTCGAACGTCCACATAAAATTGTGCAATCGGGAAATAAATGAATCAAAATAAAAATAAATACAATAAATGAAAGTTCTGTATTACGTTATTTGTTAATCTGATGTGTATTTATTTTGAAAACTTCCGTCATTTTTGACGGGTGATACACTAGTATTATATATAGCAGACGACCATTCTATATAAAAATGTTATTGCGTCCTATGCTTATCTCTGGTTTGTATTTTTATTCGAGTTTGAATGTTGATAGTGTGTTTGTTTCCCTGGTTTGTTCAGACAACTCCTCCCATGTCCGAATGCCATACGGGAAGAATGCCTTGTATGCGTTTGTTCTTGCATGTGGAATAAGAAAGTGTTTTATCCTTGTCAGTGGCGTAGTGAGGGGGGGGGCGGGGGCAAATGCCCCGGGCGGCACTTTGCCAGGGGCGGCAAATTCCTAGGCGTTAATTAGTTTATTAAAATGAAAATTTTAAAAGAAAGGAGTTTTTAAAAAAATCGAAATTAAAGAAAAGCCAAATGAGAAATTTATAAAAGAAATAAATGAACTATCCAAAATTATGTGAAAGCTTTAACTGCCAAAACTTCAAACTCCTTATTGGAAATAAATTCTTCTGATACTAATACTACTGTAATTTTTAAAAAAAACAGTAGTATGAGAACGTGACATTGATGTGGTGATAAATTTATTGATTCTTAAAATTTGACAGCCGCCCCTGTTGTAAAATTTGCGGCAAATTCCTCGTTGTTCATTAGCTAATTGTTAAAACCTGAAAATAAATTTTAATAAAAGAAAAGAAAAGATTTAAAAAATTTAATGAAATGAACAACTATATTAAAATACGAGAGTGCTTCTAATGCCACAACTTCAAACTCCATTATAAATCTAAAGTCTTCTGATACTAATGTTACTAAGCCGGAAAACATAAGGGCAACAGTATGACAATAATGTGCTGGTATATATAATTGATTCAAGTTTGATTTTAACGTAAGTGAACCACTGGAAAAAATTGTTGGCATATTTATATGGCTTATTTTAATTTTAATGTATTTTGTTTTGTGGAATAAACAAAAATATTGGATACAAATGCTTATCAATTGGATTTAAAACTTGGCACAAATAAATACAAAATTTGGGGCGGGTTGGGGGCGGCAAATTCCTCGTTATTAGCTAATTGTTAAAAAGTGAATTTAAATGTTAATAAAACAAAAGAAAAGCCAAGATAAGTATTCAACATTACCAAAGCTTTTTGCAAATGGAATGAATCAGAAATTGGATTTTAAAAAATAGACTCTTAATTTAAAGACCGACAATTAGTTGTTGTAAAAGAGAAAACAAAGTGGCAAGAAATTCTTGTTAGAATATTTGACATGATTAAATCCTGGCGAAATTGAATGTGACTTTTTGAGGTCGCAGAGGTTGCAAATAAAGGCAATATTCTGGAACTAATGCATTTGCTTGCAAAGTACGTTCGAGCACTCCGAGAACATAGTTGGAAAAGGGGTAAAAAAATTTGTCATCTAAAATTCAAACTGAGCTCATAGCAATTTTAGGAGATACAGTTCACGAACAATCATCTTTCTTCAATAACAAGATACCAAATATTGTTCCATTGTATTTGATATCTCTTCATATATTTGACATAAGGATCAAACAAGTACAGTTGTGTGATATTTAAAGATTGAAAAGCAAAAAGTATACGCTGTAGAATCTTTCAAAGATTTCATTAAAGCAAAAGTGAATCTTCTTACGACATTTCTCAAATGATTTTGAATAAATGATGATCTTAAAATAATGGACTGCACGGGCCCAACGTTTGTTAATACTTCTTAAGGGCTGGAAAGTATACAAGAGTTCAACAAAGCGCAAAAATATCATGTCAAACTCGTTCAAACAGTTAAACCTAATTTGTTAACATGATACTCCAACTGAAACGAATTCTCCAACTATTTTAGTAGACTTAAGCGTTGTTACGCATTCTTTTCCAAGTCTGTACACTGTTGGCAATACCTAATTGTTTCTACAAGCAAGGCATTTAGATTACAGGATACAAAATAGTGAATATACCATGGAGCCATTTTGAGGTTATTTTTAAAGCTATAGAAGAACTGATAGGTGCAGACAAAAAGCTCAACACACTAACAGAAGCAGGAACTTTGATAGACACAATGAAATAGTTTCATTTTCTAATTTATGTCAAAGATGCCCGAAATTATTTACAAACGTAGTGTTTTTAAAAAAATGCTAAGCAGAGGCTTCTCACAGAGAAGCTAATGGACTACTTAAAGGATGCTTTGACATTTAATAAAATTGTATGTGGAGACCTCATTCTTTTAATCGAATCTTATCAAATTTATAGTGTTCTTATTATTAATTTCTAATTAATTTTTTTTAACTTTAAAGATTTAACATATTTTTCAGGGGTGGGGGGGGGCCGCAAATTTGGTTTCTGCCCCGGGCGGCAGTGGCGTAGCTAGGGGGCGGTGTGGGCGGTCCGCCCCGGGCGACACACGATTTGGGGGCGGCATTTGAAAAGTACAGCCCTTTCGGACAACCGCCCTTTTTCTTTTGAAAGAGGAAAACGGGTGAAAATCAAATATTCGCACTTTCGAGTCGTAATTAATGAATTCTCAAGACATTTTTTTTTATTACATACTGTTTTTATAACTAACGCATAACCGTTAAGAAATTTAAAATCGTTTAAAAATTGTATCGATTTGTTTTGAAAATTAAGCGGTATACATCACAGATGACGCTTTTTATAAGAAAACAACACAAAGAACACATCACTGCTAAACCGAATGTAGGCCTACTATTAATATCGCCGCGACAGTTATTGCGTGGATTTTCGACATGCACAGAATGATACGCGAAAAAGTACCCACATGGCATTGTGGTTCAAATATTGTGTTTAACTTGCAAGTAGTAATTTATATTACTGTTTAAGTTTAAGAAAATTATTTTAAGGTAATTTATTAAAAATTAATTTTTTGCTTTTCTTTTTGTTTGTTTTTTTCCATTAAAGTAGCACAAACAAAGTGTGTGTGTTTCATTAAAATACGTTTATTCACTAAAACTTGTATGCATATCCTATTAAAGTAATGTTTAGATAGTTTGAATTAGTCTATATTAGTGAAAAATTATTACGATTTTTCACAAGAAAGATTAATCGTGATTGTTGTTTTTTTCCCCAAATTTTGCATAATGGTGAAAATTTGTTAAGATCGTGGATGGTGTATTCACCATTGAAGAAAATTATATATTGTTTTTGCTGTCAACTGTTTGATGATTTTTTCCAATCAAATTTTAACACGGAAAATAGTTTTAACAAATAGTGGAAATTAAATCTCAAATAAGTCAACACGAGTTGAGTCTACTGAATAAGTCAACACGAGTTGAGTCTACTGAATAAGTCAACATGAGTTGAGTCTACTGAATAAGTCAACACGAGTTGAGTCTACTGAATAAGTCAACACGAGTTGAGTCTACTGCAGATTCGATCATTTTCCCAATGGAAGGAATTAGAAATAAGAATTGGACAAGGTGCAACTTTTGATAATCTACAACAACAGAATATTGATAAAGAAATAAGAAAAAATGAAAGGAAATTCTCACAATACTTGATATAATTAGATTCTTAGCTAAACAAAATTTGGCGTTGAGAGGTCATCGTGAAAGTATTCATGAGGAAGACATCAATTCAATTGAAAATATAGGACCTTTTCTAGAGCTTTTGGACTTGTTGACCAAGTACGACCCAGTATTATGTGAACATTTTGTACAAATTAAGATGGGTAATAAATATAGTGTCTCCTATTTGTGGAAAATGATTCAAAATGAATTCATAGACCTATTGCAAGCTAAAAACTTTTGTATGATATTTGACAGCTCACCAGATATCACCCACAAATATTAAACTAGTCAAATTAAAAGATACGTAGTTATTGATGTTGGCGAAGTTAAAGTTGTAGAATCGTTTATTTACTTTGTAGAAAATAAAGGAAACGCCAAGTTAGAAGGGAAAAACATGTGAGTGGGGAAAATTCACAAGACGTGGTCCTATCTTTAGAACATGAAGTACAACGAGAAATGTTTTAATCCATGGATCGAATTATAAAGGAATTAAAAGAACTCTTTGATCAGTTGCACGTCCATGTAAGAAAATATTCGTGTATAATCCCAATGTAACCTACTAAGTGAAGAAATTGAATGTCAAATAAATGATTTTATTGAGATTGATAAAGAACAGTTCCATAATGAAAGAAAGATGATCCAGGTTTTTGTGGCTGTACCTATACTAACAAAAAGAGGTATTGCGTCAGTTTATAAATAAAGCTTAAATATATTGTTTTCTTTGCACAATTTGTTTGTGTAATTTTGTATTCTAAGAATTTTTATAACAATTATTGTTATCAGTGTCGCTAGTTGTGAAAGGGGCTTCTCCAAACTGAAGTTGATAACAAAATTATCTTCGTTCCAAAATGAGTGCATGATTTAAGACAGGGGTTGGGAAACCATGGCTCGCGAGCCAGATGTGGCTCTATTGATGGCTGCATATGGCTCTCATACAAATCTTCGACTATTCTTTAAAAAAAACGTTTATTCAGATTCCTTTGAATTGCATATACAATAAATAGCATAACAATGATATTAAAAAGAATTAAGAGACATAATTATGGTACTTTTAGTGTTGAAATTACACAAAATGCACACATTTACGTGAATTTTTAGTTTTAAAAAATAATGTATGGCTCTCTCAGACAAAAAGTTTCCCGACCCTTGATTTAAGACTACAAAATCTTGCATATTGTCCATAGAACAAAATATAACAAATTATTTAAATTTTGATAGCATAATACACGATTTTGCTACTATGAAAGTTAGGAAAATAAATGTATGAATAATATGTTTACATACTAATGTACACAATTTGTTTGTAAAAATATAATTAAATCATTTATTTATAAATACAAAATAAAAGCATACTAATTGGTAATTTAATTTTTTGGTGTAAATTTAGAATACGTTTGTCTCATGGCGTGCAACCTCAGTAACCTTCTTGTAACCTTTAAAAAAAAGTATCTCGTATTTTTATTAAAAAATATGTATTTATAGGTATAACATCTTATTTGGCCTCCTTTATTGCCGCTTACTTAAATATGGCATTCAATGGTAGAAATGTTCGCCACCTTTACTTTGTTTCAATTACAATTATTTATTTATGATTATTAATTTATAAAAAAGAAATCACAAATTTAACCACTCAGAAAGGGCGGCATATTGGAGACCGCCCCGGGCGGCAAAAGGTCTAGCTACGCCACTGCCGGGCTGTACATACCTACGCTACGCTGCTGATCCTTGTGCCTGTGGGTTGTGTAAGAGGGATTGTTGCGTTGCACTTCCAAGTTAGAATTTGATGTTAAGTGTATTATTACTACTTTGCTCTTTATTCTTATGTTCTCTTGCAATGTTCCCTCTAAGGTTAGTTGGTCAGTGTGCAAAGTTCCACATCATCCAATTTTAGCAATATTTTATAAAAGTTGCTGCTCGGTAATGGTAAACTGCTGCGCGGCGTCGTTAAGATATCTGCGCTGCCGCACAGCCGTGCAGCTTAAGGTAACATTGGTCTCTTGTGTCTTTAAAAAAAATTATAACAGTGAGGATTGTTCTAAATTGATTGAAACCATTGACAGCCAAACTTGGTCTTCCCATCTAACTTGGTCTTCCCATCTAACTTCCCATCTAACTTGGTCTTCCCATCTAACTTGGTCTTCCCATCAAACTTGGTCTTCCCATCAAACTTGGTCTTCCCATCTAACTTGGTCTTCCCATCAAACTTGGTCTTTCCATCTAACTTGGTCTTCCCATCTAACTTGGTCTTCCCATCTAACTTAGTCTTCCCATCTAACTTGGTCTTCCCATCTAACTTTATCTTCCCGTCTAACTTGGTCTTCCCATCTTACTTGGTCTTCCCATCTAACTTGATCTTCCCATCTAACTTGGTCTTCCCATCTTACTTGGTCTTCCCATCTAACTTGGTCTTCCCATCTAACTTGGTCTTCCCATCTAACTTGGTCTTCCCATCTAACTTGGTCTTCCCATCTAACTTGGTCTTCCCATCTAACTTGGTCTTCCCATCTAACTTGGTCTTCCCATCTAACTTGGTCTTCCCATCTAACTTGGTCTTCCCATCTAACTTGGTCTTCCTATCTAACTTGGTCTTCTAATCAATTTCGTCTTCCCATCAAACTTGGTCTTCCCATCTAACTTGGTCTTCCCATCTAACTTGGTCTTCCCATCTAACTTGATCTTCCCATCAAACTTGGTCTTCCCATCTAACTTGGTCTTCCAATCAAACTTGGTCTTCCCATCAAACTTGGTCTTCCCATCAAACTTGGTCTTCCCATCTAACTTGGTCTTCCAATCAAACTTGGTCTTCCCATCTAACTTGGTCTTCCCATCTCACTTGGTCTTCCCACCTAACTTGGTTTTCCCATCTAACTTGGTCTTCCCATCTAACTTGGTCTTCCCATCTAACTTGATCTTCCCATCTAACTTGGTCTTCCCATCTTACTTGGTCTTCCCATCTTAATTGGTCTTCCCATCTTACTTGGTCTTCCCATCTAACTTGGTCTTCCCATCTAACTTGGTCTTCCCATCTAACTTGGTCTTCCCATCGAAACTTGGTCTTCCCATCTAACTTGGTCTTCCCATCTAACTTGGTCTTCCCATCTAACTTGGTCTTCCCATCTAACTTGGTCTTTCCATCAAACTTGGTCTTCCCATCTTACTTGGTCTTCCCATCTTCCTTGGTCTTCCCATCTAACTTGGTCTTTCCATCTAACTTGGTCTTCCTATATATCTTGGTCTTCCCATCTAACTTGGTCTTCCTATCTAACTTGGTCTTCTCATCAATTTCGTCTTTCCATCAAACTTGGTCTTCCCATCTAACTTGGTCTTCCCATCTAACTTGGTCTTCCCATCTAACTTGATCTTCCCATCTAACTTGGTCTTCTCATCTTACTTGGTCCTCCCATCTAACTTGGTCTTCCCATCAAACTTGGTCTTCCCATCTAACGTGGTCTTCCCATCTAACTTGGTCTTCCCATCAAACTTGATCTTCCCATCTAACTTGGTCTTCCTATCTTACTTTTTCTTCCCATCTAACTTGGTCTTCCCATCTTACCTTGTCTTCCCATCTAACTTGGTCTTCCCATCTAACTTGGTCTTCCCATCTAACTTGGTCTTCCCATCTTACTTGGTCTTCCCATCTACTTCAAAGTTTAAAAAATGAACAGGACGGCTTGCTTGTTTTCGGCTATAGAGCACGAATAAAGGCCATGGAAATATAAAGGCCAGGGAAATACTATTTCCACTCTCTGCACATTCTCTCCTTGCGTTTTCACACTTCACAACACTTCTCAGCTCCACTCATTTCAATAGACCGGGCCGCCATCTTGTATCCCGACAGGCCTTGCGTGTACCGTCAACAACAAGCATCCAGCCATTAAAACGCGATTAAAATTCCATTCAACTTGGATTGTGGGTAAACGTAGCCACGTCACATACTGGATCCTTTTCACAGTAAATTAAATAGAATTTTTTTGGTCTCCAAGAAAGGAAACTGACATTTGTGAGGATTTTCCGAACCCCAACTCCAATTTCTTTAGCCTTGTGAGGTGGAAGCGATTTTCAATACCAGATTACGTAGGGGTACTGGGTCGTAGGACTTGGGTCATGGGTCTTAGGACTTGGGTCATGGGTCTTAGGACTTGGGTCATGGGTCTTAGGACTTGGGTCATGGGTCTTAGGACATTGATCGTGGGTCTTAGGACTTGGGTCATGGGTCTTAGGACTTGGGTCATGGGTCTTAGGACTTGGGTCATGGGTCTTAGGACTTGGGTCATGGGTCTTAGGACTTGGGTCATGGGTCTTAGGACTTAGGTCATGGGTCTTAGGACTTGGGTCATGGGTCTTAGGACTTGGGTCATGGGTCTTAGGACTTGGGTCATGGGTCTTAGGACATTGATCGTGGGTCGCAGGACTTGGGTCATGGGTTGCAGGACATGGGTCATGGGTCTTAGGACTTGGGTCATGGGTCTTAGGACATTGATCGTGCGTGGGTCGCAGGACTTGGGTCATGGGTTGCAGGACTTGGAGGATCTTTGAAAACAATTACAGTATAACAGTTCGAATACTAGACATTTGAAAATAACTCATTTTCTACCCCAAGTAACTATGCTAACATTTAAGTCCAACGACAACTTCAGGAGACCAAGAAATTTGTGATTTCTTGAGGATGCGTAAATTTAATTAAATGGATTGTTTTCTTACCATTCCCGGTTGAGATTGAATCGATGGCCAAAAACTGGACGAAGAAAAGTCTATTCAAGGGAGATGATATCTCGAGGATTAAAAGCAAACTGAAAACAGAAAGGACTAAAATAAAGGAGTCTTAACATTTATTTAATGTAACCTTTGAGCTTACAAAGCACGGAGACATTTCGGATCTGAATCTTTCGTTACTTATTAGGGGCCGTCCATAAATGACGTCATGGACCTAGGGGACCCCGGGGGGGGGGTGTCCACACATTTGTGGTGATGTGGGACGAGGGGGACGGGGGAGTGTTTGAGAAATGTGACGTCACATCAAAACGCGCAACTTTAAATAAAAGTTCCTAGTAAATATTTGATTGCTTAATATTTCTTTAATAACGTTTTACATGGCTTCACGCGTGTTACGATACTAGAGTGCAACCTTAACCTTACTTACACTAAATAAATACTTAAATGATAAAAAAATTAATTTGAAACATGCTCTTTTTCAAATAGAAAATACAGTTTTAATAGGGGGCAAAGCTTTGTGACGTCATATTGGAGGGGGTTCTAAGTTTTTGTGAGGACACGTGATGGGGGGGGGGAGTGAAAAATAGGCAAAAGTCGCGTGACGTTATTTATGGACGGCCCCTTAGTAACATACATTAAAATAAACATACATTAAAATAAACATACATTAAAATAAACAAATCAATTTGAAAGGTCTCAAATACAAGTGAAAAGTTTGTATGTTGAAACAAATTTAACAGGACTCATCTGAAAAGTTTGTATGTTAAAACAAATTTAACAGGACTCATCTGAAAAGTTTGTATGTTAAAACAAATTTAACAGGACTCATCTGAAAAGTTTTTATGTTAAAACAAATTTAACAGGACTCATGTGAAAAGTTTTTATGTTAAAACAAATTTAACAGGACTCATCTGAAAAGAAATTACATTCGGCATAGTGGGAATATCCGTTCTTGGGTGCATCTTTTTCCTGATGAGTGACACTTGTTTTAAATGCCTCAATAAATTGGTCAGGTGAAATGAACAAAGTCCCCTAACTACAGAGAAATCTTTACTCTGAGATGGCTTCTGCTGGGGGAAAATACCCGGGAGTTGGTTGGGGTTTTGGAGTTGGATGAAAGCAATTTATTGCTTTGTATCTTGGCCAGCAATGAAAGAATCTCGCGCTGAATGGCCCGTGGAGAACTGTAGCAACAATGGGCTACAAGTAATTCTCAGCGCGAGCCGCGGAGCGCCCCCTAGCGCCATTGAACTGGGCCTGCCGGGAGTGACAATGCCACTCGTTACTTCAGGAGCAACAACCAATAGTCAAAGGTTTGGTTTCCATTTGGGTAGGGGAAACTATCAAGTTTTACGTCCCTTTTCTCTCGTTGTTATAGCAACGAGTATTGACGGGTTTTCTCATTATTTGGACGTTTTAAAATACAGTTTTTTTTTGTTTTTTTTTAAACTTGCTTTCAGGACTTGCCTTCGGGCGATGTGAGACGATGCTCATCAAACAAACCCCTTAGAGGGGCAATAACTGGTCCACAATGAAATCCTCTGGACATGGCCGGCTACTCACTTGAGATATGATTACCCGCCCCTCACCCTGACTTAGACGTGTCATCTGATTTTGGTCTGGGTCTCCTGCAAACAGTCTGATAAAACGACCTCTCTTCTGGACGCCAGAAATTCTTAGTCTTGTCGAACAAAAGGGATCAGTGAAACCTCTAAGCTCTAGACCTCCAGATGTCATTGACACTCAGATGTCATTGTATACTCAGATGTCATTGTATACTCAGATGTTATTGTATACTCAGATGTTATTGACACTCAGATGTCATTGTATAATCAGATGTTATTGACACTCAGATGTCATTGTATACTCAGATGTTATTGTATACTCAGATGTCATTGTATACTCAGATGTCATTGTATACTCAGATGTTATTGTATACTCAGATGTTACTGACACTCAGATGTCATTGTATACTCAGATGTCATTGTATACTCAGATGTTATTGTATACTTAGATGTTATTGTATACTCAGATGTCATTGTATACTCAGATGTCATTGTATACTCAGATGTTATTGACACTCAGATGTCATTGTATACTCAGATGTTATTGTATACTCAGATGTTATTGTATACTCAGATGTTATTGTATACTCAGATGTTATTGTATACTCAGATGTCATTGTATACTCAGATGCCATTGACACTCAGATGTTATTATATACTCAGAGGTCATGGACACACATATGCCATTGACACTCAGATGCCATGGAAACTCAGATGTCATTGACACTCAGATGCCATTGACACTCAGATGCCATGGAAACTCAGATGTCATTGACACTCAGATGTTATTGACATTCAGATGTCATTGACATTCAGATGTCATTGATACTCAGCTGCCATTGACACTCAGATGCCATTGACACTCAGATGCCATTGACACGCAGATGTCATTGACACTCAGATGTCATTGACACTCAGATGCCATTGACACTCAGATGTCATTGACACTCAGATGCCATTGACACTCAGATGTCATTGACACTCAGATGTCATTGACACTCAGATGCCATTGACACATTCAGATGTCATTGATACTCAGCTGCCATTGACACTCAGATGCCATTGACACTCAGATGCCATTGACACTCAGATGCCATTGACACGCAGATGTCATTGACACTCAGATGTCATTGACACTCAGATGTCATTGACACTCAGATATCATTGACACTCAGATGTCATTGACACTCAGATTTCAGTTACACTCAGATGTCATTGACACTCAGATGCCATTGACAATCAGATGCCATTGACAATCAGATGCCATTGACACTCAGCTGCCATTGACATTCAGATCCCATTGACACTCATCTGTCATTGACACTCAGATGCCATTGACACTCAGCTGCCATTTACACTCAGATGTCATTGGTGTAACGTAATGAAGGTTCTCAATATGAAGTCGTTGATGTCTCTAAAGTTTACAATTTTATTATGATCCCAAAGATGACGTAGGTCTGTTAGGAGGTGCTTAAATTTTGGGGCAAAATCACTTTTTTTTAAAGGAGTATATATATATACTAGGGGCAAGTACCCGGCTCCCGCCCGGGTTTAACAACAACAGCAACAAAACAAAAACAACAAAAACAACAACAAAACAACAAAAACAAAACAAAAACAAAAACAACAAAAACAACAAAACAACAAAAACAAAACAACAACAAAAACAATAGTGTACCAAATTTCACGTTATTTGGTTGTCTGGATCTTGAGTTATTAGGGAACAGACAGACAACAAATGCGGCTTATATATATATATAAGATATATATATATATATATATATATATATATATATATATATATATATATATATATATATATATATATATATTATATTATTTATATATATATTAGGGCTGCGGAAATTAACGATTAATTTCTTGATTTATCCTTTAAAAAATTTAGCGATTAAGTTATTTTTGAACAATTAATCGACCCATCCCTTACAAATTTAATTATTGGAAGTCGAAAAGTAAAAAAAATAAATAATAATAATAATAAAAAAATGGCCGATAAATAATAAATTTCCCGACGATTACACGACCATGTTGGTTTTAAACTATTGACTGACGGGAATGTTCAAAATGTTGATAAAATTTGCTCACCATGGTTCTAACACTTCGCCTACTTATCAAACCAAAAGAAAATCGTATTAAGCTAATGGCATTAATGGTGTCACAGAAAATGACGACAGCTCATATGATATTGCGTTACAAAATGAAGATCAAAGTTCCTGAATCAATTAACCCTCTACAGTGGTGGAAACTTTATGAACACCGATATCCAAAAATGTCATTCCTTGCCAAGACCGTTTTGTGCATACCAGTTACCTCAGTTCCACGTGAATGATTGTTCAGCTCGGCTGGTTATATTGTTAATTAGACCCGCTCATCACTTGAACCCAAATATTTGTTTAAAAGATGACATATAAAAAAGACATTTCATTGTTGTTTAGATTTTGAACAAGAACGTTTAATAAGTGTTACTTATGACATTATAAATTTAAATGTTTGTCTTTAATCGAACTTAACGATTAATTAATCGTTAATTTTTCAAAAAATTATATATAAATTTAGGGTGGCCCAAAAAAATTTGTTTCGATTTTTTAAAATTTAAGGCCTGCATTGTGTTCTGCCAGAAGATTTTTTTTTCTAAAAAAATTAATACAACTGTGAAATATTTAGGGGTTGCACAAAGGCAATGAAAACATTGATTTGGTAATAAAAGTAATTTAATGATTTATGTTGAATGTTTAGTGTTAAACATGAAATAACAACCTCAAAACATATAAAATAATAAAATGCAACAAAGCAAAGTGTTTACTATTTCTAGACGTCATATTCACTGACTGCTTTTTGCTAGTCCAGTAACCACTGTGGTCTTCTTTGCACCCGGATATAATCGTCGGTGTTCTTGCACCACCTGAAGTAAGAATTGCTTCTGATCTTCTTTTCTGCATAAAACTTCATTGAAATCCTGAATCAGTTTCACTCCTCTTTCGGCTGTGTCATTAACAACTTTCAAATTGGTTACAACATTTTCTGCATGTTTGTATTCATTGTTGCTGCTCCATATTTCAGGGGAAATCTCAAGGAATGAATTTGGCAAACCAAGAATGGAGAAAAATGCCTTTGTATTGTTTGTAACAAAGAAGCTGATGGGCTGGTCTGCATAGAATCCATTGGAATCAAGACGCTGAGCTCGATTTGTAGATCCGGGTTTTTCTTGCATATTTTTAAGCATCTGAAACTTTTGCTTGGGATCAATATTTTCATCAAAAAAGGCGAGGCCCACTGTAATTTCACTTACATACCATGAATGTCGACGGAAAGCGTTTTTTGCTGCTTTTTCAATAACTGAATTAACGGAGTTATATTTTTCTAAATCCTTCAGGAATTGTAGGTCACTTGATGGTGCCCTTGCTGGCTGTGGGGGTTGAAACCACAGTTTCATATAAGTACTGGAGACAAATCAGAGTAACTGAAACAGTACTTTTTCTTCAGAAAGCTTCAGCTTAAACTGCTTCATAAACATCCACATCTTGTAGCAATAAATTATTCTTGCCATCCAACGTGCTCTGTGTACAGCTCCTGGAGCATGGAAATGAATCCCACGTGGTGGTGTTCCTCCAAGAAATATGACAGCCACTTCCAAACATTCTCTGTAATCATCTCGTGGGTGACGAATTTGAAGATAGTCATTTGCAAACTGCATTGTGCTCTCTTTGAAAAGGTCTACTTCAGTCATCCCAATTGCAGTATCATAGGATCCCTTCTCCATAAAATGCCACTGCTCTTTAAATTGTTTGAAAAGTGAAATATCAGGTCCAGATGAGGGCCCACTTATCTTCAATGCGGTGAACACTTTTTCCAGAATAATTTCCATTATATGGGGGCGGCAAGCAAGATGAATAAGACCTTTTTCAAGCAGCTTTTCAATTAAAACACATGCCCTTTTGGAATCCCCAGTGTTACTTGCTGTTGTGTCAAAACTTAATGCTACTACTTTTTCACAAATTCCCCAGTCCTTCAGACATTCAACTACAGCTTGAGCTTGACTGTCACCTGTCCCTGAAGCCAATTTTGGTACACCTAGCAAGCACTCTATTTGCAGTCCTGTTACAATCACTGGCAATCTCTCAACATTCTCCCTGGCTGTGAGATCTGGAAGCAATTTTCCATCCCAATGTACAGTTAATGGTACTTGTGGATCAAACAATTCTTTAACTTAATGTGCTGTTTTTTTCCTAACCTCAGCTCTCACACGCTGTACAGTACTTCGACTTAATGTCATGTCAATAACATCGTGACCAAGAGAATTAGCTGTAGCAGATAGTAAATGCACTGCTGTACGATCACTAATTTGTGATCTATCTAATGCTGCAGCAACTTCTTTGGACAGAACAGACTTTGTTGGAGCAGTTTCTGAACATTTTCTTCGTTTCTGTGATGCATTAATCAACAATTCTTCATCGTGTTCATTTTCTTCAGTGACCCTTTCATCTGAACTTCTGTCAGAAGAAAATTGCAATAACCTGCTGGACAGTTGAGAACTTATAGTTTCCTGGTCATTTTTCACTATTTGCATGAACCTCTCTGATCTCTCTTTTCTATGAGCTTTCCGTTCTTCTTTTTCCTGTTTTGCTTTATCCACTCCAGCCATGTATCCAATTATTCTCTCCCTTTGGTCAGTAAGAAATTCTAAATCTTGTGTTTGTTCTGTTAGTTTTTCAGCACTCTGATTGGCGATGTCAAACAGTTTATCAATTTTTGAAGAAAATGCAATTTCATTTGAAATCTGCTTCTCTGAACGCTGATTCTTTGCTTTACTCAAACACTGCCACTGCTGATGGACTTTTAAAAGACGATTTTCTATGTGGTAGCTGTAAGCTGTTGGAATTGCAGCCTTCTGCCAGATAGTAAGAATTTCACTAACAGTTATTCTAGCACTGTCTTTAAGAGTTTTATTTTTTTCTCTATGATTGTAGAAAAACACTGATAATTTCTCACGAATTGTTGGAAACCTTGTAGTTTGCACAAACGTATCACGCACTGGACCAATCAACCATATGTCACTTTGTAATCTTGTCTTCCGTTTGGCATTATCACATTGGTTACTACTTTTCGAAGCCATTGTTTAACAAAATGTAATGGATAATTGACACTTGCACGGAGAAAAGCAATAGAAGTAAGAAAGAAATAAAATGGAAAGAAAATAAAAAACATTATTAATATTAATGTCAATAAATGCAAATAGACATTGAGTGCAATAAAGGCAACAAGTGCAACCAACATAAATATTAAACAGTTACACATTATAAACATCAAAGAACAAAACAAAAAGACTTTATTCTGGTTCATCAATATTCGGGATAAAATGTGGTAAATGGAGAATATAACTAAATTTGCAGAGAGCTTGTGCAACCTCTAAATTTCATCTGAAAATTATGAAATTTTATGTTTCGGACTTACTTTTTGTGGTAATAAAATGTGGGGTTTAATCAAAGAAAATAAAATAATAAAAAATTTCTAGCTTTTTTGGGCCAATTATATGTATATTTAAAAAAAAATTTTTTTTGCTGTTATTTTATTATTGTTTAATTTTTAAACATGTATTATTATGATTTTTCTTCTCTCTCTGGAAGGTTAAACTTATTTCCTCTGCATCTTTCCTTCTCTAGGTTAAGAGCATACGATCCAATGTTTCTAAATCCTGGCTTCTGTGTGTGGTGAGGGCCTTGCCGATGTTGTTGTGAAGAGGACACGTCGCTGTACGCTGGACATTGACACACATTAAATATATAATATTATTATGTATCATGTTTCCTCATTTCAATTTTTTTCGGTTATTCTACATATACATTTTTAAAGAAAGATCTTCTTCGTCCTTGGTGATTTTATTTTAAAGTTATTTTATTTCCTTTCATTCGTTTCGTTTAGTGACAGTAGCCTGTCGAAAGGGTGTTGGCCTCTACGTAGTCTACGTGGCTCGACTGACGAGTAGGGTTGCGGAGCTGACCGCAACCTGAAACCGACAACTCCTGGCAGGCAATGCCGAAGTCCGATGTGTTAGGTGTTAGGTGCTAGTCACATATGATTACAGTCACTGTACGGATCTTAGGAAGAGCATTAGATGCAATGCCGATGATGAAAACGAAAGTACCCGTTGAGGGTCGGGTTATTCCGAAGTGACGGTTTCGTCCCCCTCATTTTACTAGCAACGCCATTGAGCGGTGCCGGTTTAGGGCCAGGAGCGCCAGTACGGATTAGCAAAAGGTACCGTGAAGAACGTAGCGGACGCCATCTCTGAGGAAACCTTCCAGTGGGGGTACATCCTAGGTAGGTCATTGATGATCACCCTCTTTGCGGCATCCTAACCATGGAGACACGTGTGCTTTGCCGGGGTGGCGCCTGAGTGGTTATACCGAGTAAAAGTAGGGAAAATTCCACCCCTCCTTGTGAGGTCAATTTAGTGGGAGGCATTTTCGACTTTATGTCTTGGATGTCCAGGTGGCCGCTTCAGAAGGGACCCTTCCGGGGGGTCTCTCAGCTGTTAGGTCCCTTAGGGGGCGAGAGAGCTAAGTGGCGGGTTTCCGGGAAAACCCATGAAGAGCATTAGGTTCGGGGCTGCTGATTTTCTTCCACATGTAGGATCATTAGTAACGGTAGCAAAACGTAATGTCAATGTAATGATATAGTGACTTAAACAGTGGATTGTTAAAATATTGTAATGGGGACGCGGTGGTCGAGTGTCAGCGCGCTCGACTGGCGTACCGATGGTCACGGGTTCGAATCCATGTCAGGGCGTCCCTGAGTCACCCAGCTCCGAATGGGTACCTAACACTAGTTAGGTGGCTGGGTAATGCGTGGAACCCACAAAGCCATGGCATGTGAACGCTGCATCACTTGCCAACAGACCATCTGTCATGGTCTGTGGACGCAATTATCTTCTGCATAGAATGAGCGTCTGTATTGATAAGATAAGATATAGGGACTGTATCCGTGTTTAATGTAATGACATTGTGACTGCATCTATGTATAATGTAATGACATTGTGACTGTATCCGTGTTTAATGTAATGACATTGTGACTGTATCCGTGTTTAATGTAATGACATTGTGACTGTATCCGTGTTTAATGTAATGACATTGTGACTGCATCTATGTATAATGTAATGACATTGTGACTGTATCCGTGTATAGCAAAGTAACTGAACAAACCCCATTGATTTCTAGCTGTAATCTCCTTGACTACTCCATTACTTTGGAAGTTTCTTTATTTAAAGGTTTGATTTTAAAAAGTTCGGAGATACACGGTGTTTATCTTTGAAAGCGCACATCGAAAGTTGAACTTATGTCATAAGTAAAAAAGGCCCCTGTACAAAGAATTGTGTTTGTTGTACACACAGCACACACCTTCCTCCTGAAATCCTGTCAACGCTGCACAGTTAGGTCAGTGGCGTAGTTAGGGGGGCGGTGGGGGCTGTCCGCCCCGGGCAGCACTCATTTAGGAGCGGCATTTCTGGGCATTTGAAAAGTACAAACATTTCCGACAACCGCCCTTTTTCTCTTGAAGGGGGAAAACCAAGGTGAAACAAAAATATTCGTAATTTCGAGTCTTAATTAACGGATTCGCACAACATTTGTTTGATTACATAGTGGATATTATAACTAACGCAAAACCGTTCAAAAAATTTTAATCGCTCAAAAAAAGTAACCATTTGTTTGGAAAAATAAGCGGTATAAGTCACAGATGACGCCTTTATAAGAAAACCACCCAAAAGAAAAACACTTCACCGATGGGCCGAATAATGTGTGCTATTAATATCACCACGACAGTTTTTACGTGGAATTTCGACATTGGCAGAATGATATGCGAACAAATACCTACAAGGCATGGTGGTTCAAATATTGTGTTTAACTTGCAAGTAGTAATTTATATTACAATTACTGCTTCAGTTTTCTGTAAATTATTGTAAGGTAAGTTATTAAAAATTAAATTTATTTTGTTTTGTTTTTTGCATTAAAGTAGCACAAATAATTTGTGTTTTTCATTAAATTACGGTTATTCATTAAGCATGTTACGCTTATCCAATTAAAATAAAAGTAATGTGTAAATAATTTGAATTCGTCTATTTTAAGTAAAATTATTAAGATTTATTACAAGAATATGTAAATATTCAAATTTCTCCGTTAATAAATACCACAACAGGCATAATAATTTCCAAAAAGACATACTTTAAACTTTCAAGCGTCTTGGAAAAATTGACATCTGAAGAAGTAACAAGAAAAACGAGATCAGATGCTGGAATGTTACTCAATTCAATGCAGTCTGTTTCTCTTCTATGTTATCTAATTTATGAGAACCCGTCATTTTTTAAATTAGTGCAAAGCCATTGCATGGAACAAAGAGATGTGCTAATACAAAATGCTATTATATCATCCAAATAATTTGTGAAGAGATGGAGATTTTAACTGAACGCCTAGTTAGAAGGAGAAAAAATATGAGTAGGGAAACTTCAGAAAGACGTGGTTCTATCTTTAGAACAAGAAGTCCAACGAGAAATTTTGTTATCCATGCATGAAATTATAAAATAAAATAAAATAACGCTTTGATGAGTTGCATGTCCTTGCAAGAAAATATTCGTATATAATACCATGTATCCTACTAAATGAAGCATTTGAACATCAAATAAATTACTTTATTGACATTGACAGTTTAATATGGAAAGAAAAAAGTTCCAGGTTTTAATGGCTGTACCTACACTACAAGAAGAGGCATTATGTTAGAATAGCGGGGGAAGAGGCACCCTTGATCTATTAAAACTTATTTAACAGTATATATTGGAAAATTCTGTACCCAACATTGTAATTTTGTTATGAATGTTTTCAACTATTGCTATCAGTGTTGCTAGTTGTGAAAGGAGATGCTCCAACGTGAAGTTGATAAAAATTGTCTTTGTTCCACAATGAGCGATTAAAGACAACAAAATCTTGCAATACTGTTCATAGAACAAGATATTGCAAATAATTTTAATTTTGATAGCATAATACACGATTTTTCTGTTATGAAAGTTAGGAAAGTAAATGTATAAATATGTTTACATACTAATGTTAGTAATGTATACAATTTCTTTGTTTGTAAAAATAAAATCTCATATTTATAAATAAAAAATAAAAGAATAGAAATTGGTAATGTTTTTTGGGTGTTCATTTGGAATATGTTTTGTCTCATCGTGGGTATGCGACCTCAGTAACTTTCTTGTGGCCTTTAAAACAAATATCTTGTATTTTTATAAATGTGTATTTTTAGGTATATAATCTTATGCGGCCTCTTTTATTACTGCTTACTTAAATATGGCATGCAATGGTGAACATGCTCCCCACCTTTACTTCGTTTCAATGTTAATTATTTATTAATGTTTATTAATTTTAAAAAAAAACATAATATAATCGGCTAAGTGGCCGTCTATAAATGACGTCACGCTATTTTGGCTGATTTTTTACGTCACAAAAACTAAGACCCCTTCTTCAATAAGACACTACAAAGCTTTGACCCCCCCCCAATAAAAGCCGTATTTTCTGTTTGAAAATGAGCATGTTTGAAATTATATTTTTGCCATTTAATAAAAGTGGAAATTTATTTAAAGTTGCGCGTTTAGACAAGACGTCACATTCCTTAAACATCCCCCCCTCGTCACACATCGTCACAAGCGTATGTGACTCCCCAGGTGCGTGACGTCATTTATGGACGGCCCTTTTAAAAGGGCGGCAAATTGGAGAACGCCCCGGGCGGCCTAAGTTCTAGCTACGCAACTGGTTAGGGTAGCAAAGTTTTGCTATTGGTGATATGAGCAACCGAATCAATCCGACATAATACGACATCTAATGGTCGAAGATTGATCAATCCTGTACCAGCGAACGTCTAATTGGAAACTTTTGTCACGGTAAGATCGAAATCAAGTTGTTTGTCAACAATCAATCCCTGGCCGTTAAATACCTGGGGCGGGGTGTGTTTGTTGAGAGAGAGGGGGAGGGGGTGGTAGTTGGGAGAGAGGGGGAGGGGTGGTAGTTGGGAGAGAGGGGGAGGGGGGCCTTAAAAAAAATCCACCTGTACTTGTTACTAGTCGCCGTTATCTCCTGGTTCTTATGTTACAGTCTGTTGTATAGACTGATCTTTCATTATAGTACAGTCTGTTGTATAGACTGATCTTTCATTATAGTACAGTCTGTTGTATAGACTTGATCTTTCATTATAGTACAGTGTGGTATATAAACGTATCCCTTCATTATATTACAGTTTGAAGTAGAAATGATTAATAATTGCATTATTTCACCAATTTATTAGCCTAAAGACACCCGGCTGGGGCCCCTGTAAGAGACCACTTGTCACGTAAGAACTCGGCTAGGGCCCCTGTTAGAGACCACTTGTCATGTAGACACCCGGCTAGGGCCCCTGTTAGAGACCACTTGTCACGTAGACACCCGGCTAGGGCCCCTGTTAGAGACCACTTGTCACGTAAGAACCCGGCTAGGGCCCCTGTTAGAGACCACTTGTCACGTAGACACCCGGCTAGGGCCCCTGTTAGAGACCACTTGTCACGTAAGAACTCAGCTAGGGCCCCTGTTAGAGACTACTTGTTACGTAAGAACTCGGCTAGGGCCCCTGTTAGAGACCACTTGTCAAGTAGACACCCGGCTAGGGCCCCTGTTAGAGACCACTTGTCACGTAGACACCCGGCTAGGGCCCCTGTTAGAGACCACTTGTCACGTAAGAACTCGGCTAGGGCCCCTGTTAGAGACCACTTGTCACGTAGACACCCGGCTAGGGCCCCTGTTAGAGACCACTTGTCACGTAGACACCCGGCTAGGGCCCCTGTTAGAGACCACTTGTTGCGTAAGAACTCGGCTAGGGCCCCTGTTATAGACCACTTGTCACGTAGACACCCGGCTAGGGCCCCTGTTAGAGACCACTTGTCACGTAATAACTCGGCTAGGGCCCCTGTTAGAGACCACTTGTTACGTAGACAGCCGGCTAGGGCCCCTGTTAGAGACCACTTGTCACGTAAGAACTCAGCTAGGGCCCCTGTTAGAGACTACTTGTTACGTAAGAACTCGGCTAGGGCCCCTGTTAGAGACCACTTGTCAAGTAGACACCCGGCTAGGGCCCCTGTTAGAGACCACTTGTCACGTAGACACCCGGCTAGGGCCCCTGTTAGAGACCACTTGTCACGTAAGAACTCGGCTAGGGCCCCTGTTAGAGACCACTTGTCACGTAGACACCCGGCTAGGGCCCCTGTTAGAGACCACTTGTCACGTAGACACCCGGCTAGGGCCCCTGTTAGAGACCACTTGTTGCGTAAGAACTCGGCTAGGGCCCCTGTTATAGACCACTTGTCACGTAGACACCCGGCTAGGGCCCCTGTTAGAGACCACTTGTCACGTAATAACTCGGCTAGGGCCCCTGTTAGAGACCACTTGTTACGTAGACAGCCGGCTAGGGCCCCTGTTAGAGACCACTTGTCACGTAGACACCCGGCTAGGGCCCCTGTTAGAGACCACTTGTCACGTAAGAACTCGGCTAGGGCCCCTGTTAGAGACCACTTGTCACGTAGACACCCGGCTAGAGCCCCTGTTAGAGACCACTTGTCACGTAGACACCCGGCTAGGGCCCCTGTTAGAGACCACTTGTCACGTTAGAACTCGGCTAGGGCCCCTGTTAGAGACCACTTGTCACGTAAGAACCCGGCTAGGGACCCTGTTAGAGACCAATTGTCACATAAGAACCCGGCTAGGGCCCCTGTTAGAGACCACTTGTCACGTAAGAACCTGGCTAGGGCCCCTGTTAGAGACCACTTGTCACGTAGACACCCGGCTAGGGCCCCTGTTAGAGACCACTTGTCAAGTAATAACTCGGCTAGGGCCCCTGTTAGAGACCACTTGTCACGTAATAACTCGGCTAGGGCCCCTGTTAGAGACCACTTGTAACGTAGACACCCGGCTAGGGCCCCTGTTAGAGACCACTTGTCATGTAGACACCCGGCTAGGGCCCCTGTTAGAGACCACTTGTCACGTAAGAACTCGGCTAGGGCCCCTGTTAGAGACCACTGTTCACGTAGACACCCGGCTAGAGCCCCTGTTATAGACCACTTGTCACGTAGACACCCGGCTAGGGCCCCTGTTAGAGACCACTTGTCACGTTAGAACTCGGCTAGGGCCCCTGTTAGAGACCACTTGTCACGTAAGAACCCGGCTAGGCACCCTGTTAGAGACCAATTGTCACATAAGAACCCGGCTAGGGCCCCTGTTAGAGACCATTTGTCACCTAAGAACCTGGCTAGGGCCCCTGTTAGAGACCACTTGTCACGTAGACACCCGGCTAGGGCCCCTGTTAGAGACCACTTGTCACGTAATAACTCGGCTAGGGCCCCTGTTAGAGACCACTTGTTACGTAGACACCCGGCTAGGGCCCCTGTTAGAGACCACTTGTCACGTAGACACCCGGCTAGGGCCCCTGTTAGAGACCACTTATCACGTAAGAACTCGGCTAGGGCCCCTGTTAGAGACCACTTGTCACGTAGACACCCGGCTAGGGCCCCTGTTAGAGACCACTTGTCACGTAGACACCCGGCTAGGGCCCCTGTTAGAGACCACTTGTCACGTTAGAACTCGGCTAGGGCCCCTGTTAGAGACCACTTGTCACGTAAGAACCCGGCTAGGGACCCTGTTAGAGACCAATTGTCACATAAGAACCCGGCTAGGGCCCCTGTTAGAGACCACTTGTCACGTAAGAACCTGGCTAGGGCCCCTGTTAGAGACCACTTGTCACGTAGACACCCGGCTAGGGCCCCTGTTAGAGACCACTTGTCACGTAAGAACTCGGCTAGGGCCCCTGTTAGAGACCACTTGTCACGTAAGAACCCGGCTAGGGCCCCTGTTAGAGACCACTTGTCACGTAAGAACCCGGCTAGGGCCCCTGTTAGAGACCACTTGTCACGTAGACACCCGGCTAGGGCCCCTGTTAGAGACCACTTGTCACGTAGACACCCGGCTAGGGCCCCTGTTAGAGACCACTTGTTGCGTAAGAACTCGGCTAGGGCCCCTGTTATAGACCACTTGTCACGTAGACACCCGGCTAGGGCCCCTGTTAGAGACCACTTGTCACGTAATAACTCGGCTAGGGCCCCTGTTAGAGACCACTTGTTACGTAGACACCCGGCTAGGGCCCCTGTTAGAGACCACTTGTCACGTAGACTACCGGCTAGGGCCCCTGTTAGAGACCACTTGTCACGTAGACACCCGGCTAGAGCCCCTGTTAGAGACCACTTGTCACGTAGACACCCGGCTAGGGCCCCTGTTAGAGACCACTTGTCACGTAAGAACTCGGCTAGGGCCCCTGTTAGAGACCACTTGTCACGTTAGAACTCGGCTAGGGCCCCTGTTAGAGACCACTTGTCACGTAAAAACCCGGCTAGGGACCCTGTTAGAGACCAATTGTCACATAAGAACCCGGCTAGGGCCCCTGTTAGAGACCACTTGTCACGTAAGAACCTGGCTAGGGCCCCTGTTAGAGACCACTTGTCACGTAGACACCCGGCTAGGGCCCCTGTTAGAGACCACTTGTCAAGTAATAACTCGGCTAGGGCCCCTGTTAGAGACCACTTGTCACGTAATAACTCGGCTAGGGCCCCTGTTAGAGACCACTTGTAACGTAGACAACCGGCTAGGGCCCCTGTTAGAGACCACTTGTCATGTAGACACCCGGCTAGGGCCCCTGTTAGAGACCACTTGTCACGTAAGAACTCGGCTAGGGCCCCTGTTAGAGACCACTGTTCACGTAGACACCCGGCTAGGGCCCCTGTTATAGACCACTTGTCACGTAGACACCCGGCTAGGGCCCCTGTTAGAGACCACTTGTCACGTTAGAACTCGGCTAGGGCCCCTGTTAGAGACCACTTGTCACGTAAGAACCCGGCTAGGCACCCTGTTAGAGACCAATTGTCACATAAGAACCCGGCTAGGGCCCCTGTTAGAGACCATTTGTCACCTAAGAACCTGGCTAGGGCCCCTGTTAGAGACCACTTGTCACGTAGACACCCGGCTAGGGCCCCTGTTAGAGACCACTTGTCACGTAATAACTCGGCTAGGGCCCCTGTTAGAGACCACTTGTTACGTAGACACCCGGCTAGGGCCCCTGTTAGAGACCACTTGTCACGTAGACACCCGGCTAGGGTCCCTGTTAGAGACCACTTATCACGTAAGAACTCGGCTAGGGCCCCTGTTAGAGACCACTTGTCACGTAGACACCCGGCTAGGGCCCCTGTTAGAGACCACTTGTCACGTAGACACCCGGCTAGGGCCCCTGTTAGAGACCACTTGTCACGTTAGAACTCGGCTAGGGCCCCTGTTAGAGACCACTTGTCACGTAAGAACCCGGCTAGGGACCCTGTTAGAGACCAATTGTCACATAAGAACCCGGCTAGGGCCCCTGTAAGAGACCACTTGTCACGTAAGAACCTGGCTAGGGCCCCTGTTAGAGACCACTTGTCACGTAGACACCCGGCTAGGGCCCCTGTTAGAGACCACTTGTCACGTAAGAACTCGGCTAGGGCCCCTGTTAGAGACCACTTGTCACGTAAGAACCCGGCTAGGGCCCCTGTTAGAGACCACTTGTCACGTAAGAACCCGGCTAGGGCCCCTGTTAGAGACCACTTGTCACGTAGACACCCGGCTAGGGCCCCTGTTAGAGACCACTTGTCACGTAAGAACTCGGCTAGGGCCCCTGTTAGAGACCACTTGTCACGTAAGAACTCGGCTAGGGCCCCTGTTAGAGACCACTTGTCACGTAGACACCCGGCTAGGGCCCCTGTTAGAGACCACTTGTCACGTAGACACCCGGCTAGGGCCCCTGTTAGAGACCACTTGTCACGTAAGAACTCGGCTAGGGCCCCTGTTAGAGACCACTTGTCACGTAGACACCCGGCTAGGGCCCCTGTTAGAGACCACTTGTCACGTAGACACCCGGCTAGGGCCCCTGTTAGAGACCACTTGTCACGTAAGAACTCGGCTAGGGCCCCTGTTAGAGACCACTTGTCACGTAGAACTCGGCTAGGGCCCCTGTTAGAGACCACTTGTCACGTTAGAACTCGGCTAGGGCCCCTGTTAGAGACCACTTGTCACGTAGACACCCGGCTAGGGCCCCTGTTAGAGACCACTTGTCACGTAGACACCCGGCTAGGGCCCCTGTTAGAGACCATTTGTCACGTTAGAACTCGGCTAGGGCCCCTGTTAGAGACCATTTGTCACGTAATAACTCGGCTAGGGCCCCTGTTAGAGACCACTTGTCACGTAAGAACCCGGCTAGGGACCCCTGTTAGAGACCAATTGTCACATAAGATCCCGGCTAGGGCCCCTGTTAGAGACCACTTGTCACGTAAGAACCTGGCTAGGGCCCCTGTTAGAGACCACTTGTCACGTAGACACCCGGCTAGAGCCCCTGTTAGAGACCACTTGTCACGTAGACACCCGGCTAGGGCCCCTGTTAGAGACCACTTGTCACGTAAGAACTCGGCTAGGGCCCCTGTTAGAGACCACTTGTCAGTAAGAACCTGGCTAGGGCCCCTGTTAGAGACCACTTGTCACGTAGACACCCGGCTAGGGCCCCTGTTAGAGACCACTTGTCACGTAATAACTCGGCTAGGGCCCCTGTTAGAGACCACTTGTTACGTAGACACCCGACTAAGGCCCCTGTTAGAGACCACTTGTCACGTAGACACCCGGCTAGGGCCCCTGTTAGAGACCACTTGTCACGTAAGAACTTGGCTAGGGCCCCTGTTAGAGACCACTTGTCACGTAGACACCCGGCTAGGGCCCCTGTTAGAGACCACTTGTCACGTAATAACTCGGCTAGGGCCCCTGTTAGAGACCACTTGTTACGTAGACACCGGCTAGGGCCCCTGTTAGAGACCACTTGTCACGTAGACACCCGGCTAGGGCCCCTGTTAGAGACCACTTGTCACGTAAGAACTTGGCTAGGGCCCCTGTTAGAGACCACTTGTCACGTAGACACCCGGCTAGGGCCTCTGTTAGAGACCACTTGTCACGTAATAACTCGGCTAGGGCCCCTGTTAGAGACCACTTGTTACGTAGACACCGGCTAGGGCCCCTGTTAGAGACCACTTGTCACGTAGACACCCGGCTAGGGCCCCTGTTAGAGACCACTTGTCACGTAGACACCCGGCTAGGGCCCCTGTTAGAGACCACTTGTCACGTAAGAACTCGGCTAGGGCCCCTGTTAGAGACCACTTGTCACGTAAGAACTCGGCTAGGGCCCCTGTTAGAGACCACTTGTCACGTAAGAAGTCGGGGAGAGCTAATAAAAAAATGTTGATATTTGGTGTTTCCTTCTCATCCTCTCAGCACCAGGCGATCAAAACTCTTATAGTATTTTAATAACGTTCTTTACCCTACAATGGGCATTCCTTAATATATCTCATGTGTATGGGCATCATTCATATATCTCATGTGTATGGGCATCCTTCATATATCTCATGTGTATGGGCATCCTTCATATTTCTCATGTGTATGGGCATCCTTCATATATATCATGTGTATGGGCATTCCTTAATATATCTCATGTGTATGGGCATCCTTCGTATATCTCATGTGTATGGGCATCCTTCGTATATCTCATGTGTATGGGCATCCTTCATATATCTCATGTGTATGGGCATCCTTCATATATCTCATGTGTATGGGCATCCTTCATATATCTCATGTGTATGGGCATCCTTCGTATATCTCATGTGTATGGGCATCCTTCGTATATCTCATGTGTATGGGCATCCTTCGTATATCTCATGTGTATGGGCATCCTTCGTATATCTCATGTGTATGGGCATCCTTCGTATATCTCATGTGTATGGGCATCATTCATATATCTCATGTGTATGGGCATCCTTCATATATCTCATGTGTATGGGAATCATTCATATATCTCATGTGTATGGGCATTCCTTAATATATCTCATGTGTATGGGCATCCTTCGTATATCTCATGTGTATGGGCATCCTTCATATTTCTCATGTGTATGGGCATCCTTCATATTTCTCATGTGTATGGGCATTCCTTCATATATCTCATGTGTATGGGCATTCCTTAATATATCTCATGTGTATGGGCATCCTTCGTATATCTCATGTGTATGGGCATCCTTCGTATATCTCATGTGTATGGGCATCCTTCATATATCTCATGTGTATGGGCATCCTTCATATATCTCATGTGTATGGGCATTCCTTAATACATCTCATGTGTATGGGCATCCTTCGTATATCTCATGTGTATGGGCATCCTTCGTATATCTCATGTGTATGGGCATCCTTCGTATTTCTCGTATATTTTTGTTTTCCTTGCCCTAGTACGGCTGTTGTTTACACTCATCATTTCATTGCTTTCCTCTCATTTATTTTTGTTTAAGGCTCTCAGTGAGGTTCGATTTTTTTGTTTGTCCTTAAGCGGTCCGTATACATCATTTCACGTTTACATCATTTCACGTATACATCATTTCACGTATACATCATTTCACGTTTACATCATTTCACGTATACATCATTTCACGTTTACATCATTTCACGTATACATCATTTCACGTATACATCATTTCACGTATACATCATTTCACGTATACATCATTTCACGTATACATCATTTCACGTATACATCATTTCACGTATACATCATTTCACGTTCAAATTGTGGACGTCCATCTCTCGTCCAAACGTAGTTCTGTCTGGACATCACCTGTTTGATCTAACATTATACCGGTATAACAGGCCAGATCAAACCCCCGACCAGAATATACCCGGGTATAATATGGCCTAGGCCAGAATATACCCCGGGGGTTAAACTGGCCCTAGGCCAGAATATACCCCTCCAGGCCAGAATATACCCCTTTGACAACATGAGGCTATATATAGTGAAAAATGAATGAATGACTATTAAGGCATTTTTATGAGTTTTAGCTTTGTCTTAGAAGTTAAACTCATTTCTTAAGTAGTAAAGATGTTTTATTTACAGTAAATCAGCAATAATAAAATAATTTCTTTTATTACGATGTCTGATATGACGATAACTTTTTATCTAAAGTTACAGTCTGCCAGGTTTGTTAACAATATTAAAAAAAAATATTGGCAATACCAATACCAATACTGCCTGTAAAATCTATTGGCAATACCAATACAATTTTAAAACCAGTATTGCAATACCAATACGAATATTTATTTATTATTGCCTTACCAATACCAATACGTGGGTCATTCGACGAATAAAACGCAAATAAGTTTAAAATTTAAATTCATGAGTTATATCTAAAATCTGTCTACAGTGGCATTGGATGAAACAAAACATTAACTTTACTCACTTTCAAGCAAGAAATTCTGTAAAAGGAAATCGGAAAGAAAATATTGACCAAAGAAAAAAATGGCATCAAGATCTTGAAAGTATTACCTATCAGTCCATAATATGCGCAATCATTGAAAAGTTATGAACGAAATAGAACGACGCATTCACGCTACTAAAAATAATTCTAATTACAACAAATTTAATATTATATAAATTTAAAAAAATATTTTTTCTTTGTTTGGCCTTATTTTTGTTTGTAGGCCCTAGGCACGGTGCCTAAAGTGCCTAAGCCTTAATCGAGCCTTGGTAAGTCACTGGTCAATGCTCATTGCCAAAGATATCATATATGATTTGATTTCTATTATCATTCATTTCATCGATCAGTCTCATTCAAAAATTGTTTGGCAATGTCACTCACAAGATGGCGACACCAAAGAAAAATTTATTATATGCAGCTTTATTCACAACCAATGTTGTAGAGAATTTATTGAATATTGCTTTTAGTATTGATTAAAAATCAATACCAATATCAAAAATAATTATTGGCAATACCAATATCAAATTTCAAGAAGTATTGCAATATCGTCGCAATACTTAAAAAAGTATTGGCAATACTACCAATACCAATACAATATTGGCAATACTACCAATACCAATACAATATTGGCAATACTACCAATACCAATACAATATTGGCATACTACCAATACCAATACATATTGGCAATACTACCAATACCAATACAATATTGGCAATACTACCAATACCAATACAATATTGGCAATACTACCAATACCAATACAATATTGGCAATACTACCAATACCAATACAATATTGGCAATACTACCAATACCAATACAATATTGGCAATACTACCAATACCAATACAATATTGGCAATACTACCAATACCAATACAATATTGGCAATACTACCAATACCAATACAATATTGGCAATACTACCAATACCAATACAATATTGGCAATACTACCAATACCAATACAATATTGGCAATACTACCAATACCAATACAATATTGGCAATACTACCAATACCAATACAATATTGGCAATACTACCAATACCAATACAATATTGGCAATACTACCAATACCAATACAATATTGCAATATTAACAACCCTGCAGTCTGCACAAGTATAGATGGAATCAGCGTTGTTTTTAAATCCTTTATATTAACTCGTGGTGTCTGCGGCCGACCGACCTTGCTTGCTTGCTTGTCGCCAAAACTTTTGATCGATTTTTAACCCACTTGCTCGCAAGATAGCGAGCTGAAATTTTGCAGGCAGTTTCGTACCGATGATAAAAACAATGTATCAAAATTTCAGATCGATCGCATGTACCGTAATTAAATTATTGATTTTTTAGATTATTTTATTTATTCCTATGTATCATGCTATTTTTTGAGATAGAGCGTCGCGGTGCGTATTATATAGAACAACCTTTCTGTCGCGCAATAAGGTGCGTATTTTATTGACAGCTCTTTTTATAAACATATTCCTGATCGGTGCGCATTATATTAAACATGTTTTACGACACAGCAGCAATTTTGTATTTCTGGATGGTCTGGCGCTGCGTATTATCATGAATATTCTTTAGTTACTTCTCGTACATAAAGGATTTATAGTGAAAATCTTGGGTTTTTACGGGTTTTTCTTATTTTATATTATTTTTTTTTAAAGTTGACTAATTCAAGCAATACATGAATTGATTATTTTAAAAAATAATTTAAGCGTGATAGGGACTAGAGTTGTAATTTTTCAAACGCTTGCGAACATTTATTTCGTGTACCTCGCTTATTAATCAAATCATTATGTTTAATTATTTTGAGTATGGCAATAAAGATTATTTTAAATTATTGAATTGAATTATGCATGAATGGTTTTTTTCTTCTTTTTATGTTTTTTTTTCTCCTCTCATGCATTTTAAATGTTTACTAGAACAACGGTTTAGGCATATCTTCATTTTGGTTTTTGAAATAAACATATCATGACACCTTTCCCTTTTTTAAATCTCTCTGAATATACGCTCACATGCAAAATAATTTAAAGAATAGGACGACTATAGTGTGGGAAACATCGTTTGACTTCCCCAATGTTGCTTGTCATATTTCCGAACCTTTATCTGTAGCTCGGTTTGCCTTCACGGAGTCTTAAGACATTCAAAAGAAACCTTTGCTCCAGTAGTGCAAATTATTATTATTTTTTTTAAATCAGCGCACTTCATTTTTACTTATGTTACTCTTAAAACAGTACGGTCATCCTTATTGGATTTCGCCAATGTTGGAATGTCCACCAGAATTTTAGTGGCAATTTTGGCAGAGATAGACAGCCACAATCTCTGAATGTTGTTATTGGCAGACATAAGACAGCCACAATCTCTGAACGTTGTTATTGGCAGAGATAAGACATCCACAATCTCTGAACGTTGTTATTGTCAGAGATAAGACAGCCACAATCTCTGAACGTTGTTATTGGAAAAGATAAGACAGCCACAATCTCTGAACGTTGTTATTGGCAGAGATAAGAAAGCCACAATCTCTGAACGTTGTTATTGGCAGAGATAAGACAGCCACAATCTCTGAATGTTGTTATTGGCAGAGATAAGACAGCCACAATCTCTGAACGTTGTTATTGGAAAAGAATGAAGAATAACGTTCACAAATATATCAAAGACTGTCAAAATATTTTGCCCTAAAGCCAAAAACCAAGAAGACACCACCACTGAACAATTTATACCAGTGCATACCACATCTGTACATGCTGCAACCAGGTGCGCTCCTTTTGAAATTATGTATGGACGAAAAGCCAAGCTACCTACGGATCTCAGGCCTGCAGAAGATGGAAAAGTTTTACCATTAAGGATGCTGATGACGATGATATGAAGAATCATCGCCGCATTCATCGCATGGAAATGGAGCCCATGATGGATTGGTCCCTACCTCGTGGTAGAATCGTTGAACAAGAGTTAAGCTAATTAATATATCTTATTAATATATATTAAGCTAGATTATATATCAAAATAATCAGAAACACCTACAATGTCAGTAATGTAAAAGTTTACAGCAATAAACAGGGTTCTTCACCCAATCAGTTCCCTGATGATTCTGTTAAAGTACTGTCAATGGGAGCCTACAACAAAAGGAACAGGAAAGCACAGGTGAAGAAACAGACATCAATGTGATACAACCTGTCTAAAAACAGATACAGATTAGGACTTTTTACCCACTAAAAAATTGCAAGAATAAAACCGTCTTTGTACAACTATGGCCCTTACTTTTGACAATATTGTATATTATGGCCGCAATCGAGATTTTGAACAACCCTGACGTACATATTAAAGGAAATAACAGGGGTGTGGGGCGGTTACTTCTTTTGGCCCGTAAGCTACACTCTGACAGGAACAGAGGACAACCACATCCTCCTCAGAGATAAAGTAATTCAACACGTGAACACTGGGAATACATAATAACTACATAACAACTACATAACAACTACATAACAACTACATTACAACTACATAACAACATACATAATACTACTTGAATCTAAATTTGGAATAGTTAGCCTGAGGAAACCAGGAAAAACCAACTATCAACATTTAAAACTCAAATAAAAATGCAAGACTAGAGATAAACCAATTATAAGCGTAGGACGTAATAATCTTCTGTATAGAAGGAGCGTCTATAAATGATAAGATAAGATAAGGGTAAGGAATCCAAAGTGTTCGCATGCGTTTGAAAAGCAACAAATATAACCACTCTTAAAGTATTGTTTTAAAATAATCGTGTAGTGCTTGAATAAGTTAATGTTAATTGAAAAACAGAAAAACGCTGATTCCATATATATTTCCATAGACTGTAACTTTTGATCTTGAATCGTTTAAATTATATAAGATTTCATATTTAAAAAACGAGACAAGGACATCATCATTTTCAAATAAAATGTATGATCCTTTCAATCATCGTAAAATATTTTATAATTATTATTTTATTTTAATTAAAAACAATTTTGCTATTTAAGAAAAGAGTTTAAATTTCTCTGACAGAGCTAAAACATGCAGAGAAAGTCTTAAAAGTCATTCATCAATTTTTGGCTATATATCCCCATGTTGTCAAAGGGGTTATATTCTGGCCTGAGGGGGTATATTCTGGCCTAGGCCAGTTTAAACCCCGGGGGTATATTCTAGCCTAGGCATATACCCGGGTATATTCTGGTCAGGGGTTTAATCTAGCCTGTTACACCGGGAACATAAGACGCAAGGCACGTCGTAAATCTGGCTGTAATAATGAATCGTTCCTGGTCTTTTTGTATTTTAGCCATTTCTGGTAAGTACTGCCTCTTAGTAGAAGTGCTGTCTTGTATTTTAGTTGCTTGAAGTGCTATGTTGTACTTTGTTGCCCCGCTTTTGGCTCTTGCTAGAAGTTCTATATTGTAATTTAGTTGGGTAGCTGTTGTCCCTTGCTATAAAGTCTTTCTTCTGAGCTTGTTTGTTTCTGTTATAACTCGAAAATAGACATCTCTTAAAATTAGGGCTGGCACTGATTTAAAAAAATTTGATCGATTAATCGGAATTTTTAAAATTAATTAATCGATTAATTTCGAATAATTATAGTTTTATAAAGCATATATAGAACCCGTTAAATGCGATTCATTATTTCGCGAAATCAGTTAAGTCGCGGTAATTCATGGCTACCAAAATTGTGTGTGACGTAACACAGCAAATTCGTTCTGCTAAGCATGAAATAAGGAAGAAAAACGTTTTTGTTTAAGCATGCACGCGTAATTAAATAATAATACGAAGGAAAAGTATGCAGGTACCAAAAAATATTAAATTTTTAATAAATTGGGGGAAAAATAGAAATATTTACTTAAATTTTAATTAAATTTTAATCGATCAAATTCATTTTAATTGGGGCTGCGAAATAACCGATTAATTCTCGATTAATCTTTTAAAAATTTTGGCGATTAAATTATTTTTCAACGATTAATCGACCCATCCTTTACAAATTTAATTATTGGAAGTCAAAATGTAAAAAATAAAATCAATAAATAAAAACTAGGGGCCGATAAATAATAAATTTCCTGACGATTACATGAACATTTTGGTTTTAAACTATTGACTGACGGGAATGTTCAAAATGTTGATAAAGTTTGTCTACCATGGTTCTAAACACTTTGCCTACTTATCAAACCAAATGAAAAGCCTATTAAGTTAATGGCAGTAATGGAGTCTGACTCAGAGACAGAAAATGACGACAGCTCTTCTGATGAATTACTGCGTTCAAAATGGAGATGAAATTTCCTGAATCCATTAAACCCTCTACAATGGTGGAAACTTAATGAACACCGAAATCCTTGCCAATACCGTTTTGTGCATACCAGTTACCTCAGTTCCATGTGAATGATTGTTCAGCTCGCTGGTTATATTGTCAATTAGACCCGCTCATCACTTGGACCAAATAATGTCACCTTGTCTTTTTGCGTAGTTGGTTAAAAAATGACATATAAAGGAGACATTCCAGTGTTATTTTAGATTTTCAACAAGAACGTTTAATAAGTGTTACATATGACATCATAAATTTGAATTTTAAGGGTTTTATGGAAATTTAAGATTAATTAATCGTTAATTTTTTCAAAATTTAACGATTCAATTTAAATTACTCGTTAACAGCCTACTTTTAATCGATTAAAAGTTTGGCGATTAATCGATTAATTAATCTTTAATTTCGCAGCCCTACTAAAAATGTTGCTGATTATGTGTAGTAGGGTGGTTTTCTTTTCTATTAAGGGTGAAAAACGTGTAGATGTTTATATGTTAGAATAAATGTGTCCATATTGGTGAGGCGTACAGAAGTAAGTCAGTCTTTGAAAGGTTTTTAAAACTGATTTTCTTACCTTAACTTCTTCATATTCTCGATTATCTCTGCCTCTCATAGCATTTAGAAACGAGGCATTCCAATAAAACAGAGAGCTGTCTGGATATGTTATATGGTATGCCTTGTTTCTAATATTATCTAACTATATTGATAGAGAGTTTTGGTGAATCTCCTTTATCAATCTATTGGTGGAAATAAATTAATAGAAAACATCCGTGAGTATTCATCTGGGGAATCGAACAATCGTTATTTGTTTCATCTACATTAATTTTAATTTACCAAGACAAAATCTGTTACAACTAAATAATACTAAACAATTTTGAACACGTATATTTCATAAACATCGTTTCACGAAAACCTTGTCTAAAAATAGCAACATTACGTAATGAGATATTTCATTTTCCGGTTCAGAAATGACAAACTCTACAGTAGGGAAATAATTTTGACAAGCTTGATAGACATCAGATCAACCTTGATACATATATGCAAGATGGACATCGTTGAACTCCAGGCACCGAAAAGTGTTATAGTGGGTGTGTAGGCATTTAGATGCGTGATTGAATAAAACAAATTTATTAATTAAGCATCACTTTGATAAAACTATGTAATTTTTCTGAACATGATTAATTAAGTACATGTGAATAGTCGTTATTTAATCATCAACTAATTTTGGCCTATTGCATGCACGTGTGTTTTTAGATCTGTCAATGTTTGCACCTTAAAAAAACGTGGAGTGTTGTACACTTTTCGCACACGAGGTTTATTGTTATGTCCAACGAACAAGGAACTTAGCGTGAACCTTAAACGGGAACATTGGTCGGCACATGATGGCACGTTAAGAAGCGAGTCCGCGCGCCTTGACACTTACGACCTAACAACGCCACGGTTCTTGTCAGTTGTTCCACCGGTGAAATCTTTGAATTGTTTGAACCGCGGCCCGAGACATTTTCTTTGCATCTATGCGCGGCATGAACGTGTATGGACTGCTTTTTCACACTTTTCCCATAAGATTAAACTTTCTCACGCGTCCGGTATCAGTACACATGCCCTCACCGAGAAAGGCTTTCAAATTTACGTAACATACCGTGCTCCCCACCCCATCCCTTCCCTACGTCAGGATGTAGTAGCCGGCGGGACCCATGCGGCGGCCAGGGACGGCCGTGGTTACTGGCAACGACAGGTACAATCACAAAAAATAAACGCGCGCGATTCAATTGATTTATTAAATCAGAAAGAGTGCTCGAGGACATGTAACATACAGCCTTAGATTCGATATACCGGAGTGAGCAACAAAATTTTTTGAATGCGCCAACGAGTACCATGTAGTTTTTGGATACATCTTCGGCACAACGTGCGGAAAACTCTTACACGTGCGGGGCTATGTGGTCGACATTAAAGATTGAGCAGCAGTATACATACCGACAGGCGGTGCAAGGTCTTCAGTCACGAAGAAAAACTTTAATCTAAGACGAAACCGCGCGGCATGTATGTGAAGAAAGGCGTCTCACGTTATCTCAGTGACGGTCCTTGCACGGAGTTGGGGTGTGCGCACTACTGTCGTTTGCACGAGAGATAAAGCAAATATAAAATTCAAACATACCCGCAAAAACTAAGTTTTTGCTATAAATCCCTTATATATGAGACATAACTAAACGTATTGATTATGTTCACTATAATACGCACGCGCGACAAAGATTTACAGAGCATGACGTGACTGAACAGCATAAGCGCTGTAAAACACGGTGGGAAATAGTGGTACACAACGATGGCTGGAGTGAACTCAGTGACACGTGGCGGTCAACTATAGCAAACGCTCTCTGCATAGAGATACATAGAGATAAACTAAAAATAGTTATGTAAATATTAGGTGGCGTAAACTAAATTCTATTTCGCATATCAACGAGTATCAAGAGTATCAAGGTATTGATATTATATGAGTGTAGGATGAGTTACACAAGTGTAATTAATTAGAATCAATGAAATAACGCAGTCTGAAAATGGTAAGTGATTTGTAGAGATAACGTGAATTATGATGGTAGATGAGGTAGAGAACATTCAAAAATGTTACAGAAATATATTAACGATAATCAATTATATGCATACAATACTGCAGTATAAACTTAGAGCAAAGGTTATAGAGAAGCTACCATTTTGAACAAACAGACAAGAACAGGGTTATATTCATAAATCACTTATCCCCGGTACTCTCATCATCATTCATATTGATGCACACAAACAAAAAGAATGAAACACCACAAATACTTTATTTTTTATTAATTAAAAGACTAATTTGCTTGCTTCATGTAACCATAACGATTTACACCAAGCAGCGATAAATTTCACACACACATGGTTAAGCAAATAAATTCTTTCCAATCACACCGAGAAGAAGATATGTAGGACATCAAATAACGACAAATATAACGCAATAATGGTGAGTGTATCTTCAAACCAAAATACTCGAAGATCAATATAGTCAATCAAATTCTGATACAATTCTAAATTAAGGAATCTTTGTTTTTATAAAAAGTGAAATTTACTATTATAAAAAATTATTTCAATTATATGAAAAAGAATTCAAAAACGCGATATTTTAAAAATAACGTATAACAACCTAAAAACAAGACTGGTAGAATTACCAAACTGGAGAATACACAAGAGTAATCATCTGAACTGTCCCCAATCATTGAACTGTCCCAATCATTGAGCTGTCCAATCATTGAACTGTCCCCAATCATTTGAGCTGCAATCCACAATCATTGAACTGTCCCCAACCATTGAACAGTCCCCAACAATGAACTGTCCCCAAACCATTGAACTGTCCCCAATCATTGAAACTGTCCCCAACATTGAACTGTCCCCAAACCATTGAACTGTCCCCAATCATTGAGACTGTCCAAACCATTGTGAACTGTCCACCGAACTCACACCTGTGACTGTCCCCCAAATCATTGAGCTGTCCCCAACTCATTGAGCTGTCCACAATCATTGAACTGTCCCCTACCATTGAACTTCCCAACCATTGAACTGTCACCCACACCATTGAACAGTCCCCAATCATTGAACTGTCCCCAATCATTGAGCTGTCCCAAACCATTGGAACTGTCCCCAACCATTGAACTGTCCCAATCATTGAGCTGTCCCCAACCATTGGCTGTCCACAATCATTGAACTGTCCCCAACATGAACGGTCCCCAATCATTGAACTGTCCCCAACCATTGAACTGTCCCCACCATTGAACTGTCCCCAATCATTGAGCTAGTCCCCAACCACTTGAGCTGTCCACAATCATGAACTGTCCCAACCATTGAACTGTCCCCAATCATTGAACTGTCCCTACATTGAGCTGTCCCCAATAATTGAACATGTCACCCATCATTGAACTGTCCCTCAATCATTGAACTGTCCCCCAACCTTGAACTGACCCCAATCATTGAACTGTCCCAACCATTGAACTGTGCCCCAATCATTGAACTGTCCCCAATCATTGAACGTCCCCAATCATTGACTGTCCCAATCATTGAACTGTCCCCAATCATTGAATGTCCCCAACCATTGAACTGTCCCCAACCATTGAGACTGTCCACAATCATTGAACTGTCCCCCAATCCATTGAACTGTCCCAATCATTGAACTGTCCCCCATATCATTGAGCCTGTCCACAATAATTGAACTGTCCCAACATTGAACTGTCCCAATCATTGAACTGTCCCCAATAATTGAACTGTACCCAATCATTGAACTGTCCCAAACCATTGAACTGTCCCCAATCATGCAGAACTGTCCCCAATATTGAACTGTCCCCAATCATATGAACTGTCCCAATAATTGAACTGTCCCCAATCATTGAACAGTCCCCAACATCATTGAACCTGTCCAACATTGAACTGTCACACAATAATTGAACTGTCCCCAATCATTGAACTGGCCCCAATCATTGATACTGATCCAATAAATGACTGTCCCCACCATTGACACTGTCCCAAATCATTGAACTGTCCCCCACATCATTGAGCAGTCGCCATCATTCGACTGTCCCCAATAATGTGAACTGTCCCCAACCTATGAACTGTCCCCATGAGAGCTGTCCCCCAAGAACCATTGAACTGCACCAATCAATAGAACTGTCCCCAACCATTGAGCTGTCGCCCCAACCAATGAACTGTCCCCAACCATTGAACTGTCCCCAATCAATGGAGCTGTCCCCAACCATTGAGCTGTCCACAATCATTGAGACTGAGTCCCAACCATAGAACTGTCCCCAATCATTGAACTGTCCCAAATCATATGAACTGTCCCCAATAAGATGAACTGTAACCCATCATCGAACTGAGACGCCCAATCATTAGAACTCGTCCCACAATCATATGCAGCTGTCCCCAATCAATGAGCTGAGTCCCCAATCTCATTGACTGAGACCCAGCAATGAAATGTACCCCAACCATTGAACTGTTCCAAACAATGACCTGTCCCCACACATCATTGAGCTGTCCCACAATCATTGCACTGTCCCAATAATTGAACAGAACCCAATTCAATGAAATGGTCCCCAACCATAAGAGCTGTCCCAAAACAATTGAACTGTCCCAATCATCTGACTGTCCACAATCAATGAAACGACCCCAAAATTAGAAACTGAACCCAATCAATTAAAAGTACCCCCACCATTGAAACAGGACCCCAATCATTGTGAGCTGCAGCATTGAACTGTCCCCAACCATTGAACTGTCCCCAACCATTTTTGAACTTGTCCCCAATCATTGAGCTGTCCCCTCAAAAACCCAGTAGAGCTTGTCGCACCATTGAACTGTCCGCCAACCATTGAAACTAGTCCCCACACAGTGGAACTGTCCTCCAATCATTGAACTGTCCCCACTAATACGAACTGAACCTCAATCATTGAACTGTCCCCAATCATTGAACTGTCACCTCATGCATTGAGCGTCCCCCAATAATTGAGCCAGTCCACAATCACAGTGTAACTGTCCCCAATCATTGAGACTGTCCCCCAACATATGAAATGTCACAACCATTGAGCCTGGTCCCTCAATCATTGAGCGACCCCAAACATTGAACATGTCCCCAAACCATTGAGCTGTCCCCAACCATGAACTGTCCCCAACCATTGAAACTGTCCCCGAATCATTGAACGTCCCATAATTTGAACTTTCCCCAATAATTGAACAGAACCTAATCATTGAACTGGTCCCCAATCATTGAACTGTTCCCCAATCATTGAGGCTGTCCCCAATAATTGAGCTAGTCCACAATCATTGAACTGTCCCGAAATAATTGAGCTGTCCCCAACCATAGAAATGACCCCAACCATTGAGCTGTTCCCCCACTACTACATTGACAGCTGTCCCCCAACCATTGAAATGCCCCACCATTGAGCTTCCCCCAACCATTGAACTGTCCCCCACCAATGAACATGTCCGCCCAATCATGAACTGTCCGAGTGCCCCACCCATATTTGAACTGACAATAATTGAACAGAACCCAATCAAGAAAATAAAACATGAAATGTCCCCAACCATATAAGCTGGGAGTCCAAAACAATCTGAACCTGTCACAACCATTGAGAACTCGTCCCCAATCACTGAGCTGTCTAAGCCATTGAGCTGTCCACAGGCCGCATCAGTTGAACTGTCACCCAACTCATGAGACATGTCACCAATCATTGGAAGCTGTCCCAATCATGAACTGATCCACAGAATCAATGAGAACTGAACCCCAATCAATGAAATGTCCCCAACATTTGACCTGTCCAAAACCATAGAACTGTCCCCACATCATTGAGAGCTAGTCCCACAATCATTCATTGAACGGTCGTAATAATTGAACTGAAACCCAATCAATGAAACAGTCCCCAACCATTATGCACCTGTCACAATCATTGAGAACTAGTCCCCAATCATTGAACTGTCCTCCGCAATCATTGAACTGACCCCAATCACTTGAACACTGTCCCCAATAATAGAACTGAACAAAAGAACCCATCAATGAAAGTCACACCATTGAACTGTCTCCCAATCATTGAACTGTCCCCAATACATTGAAACTTTCCCGCAACTTTCCCCTCTGCACTTTCCATCTTCCCCAATCATTGAGCTGTCCCCAATCATTGAGATGTCCCAAATAATTGGACTGAACAAACCATCACATGAAACGATGTCCCCCACCATTGAGCTAGTCACACAAAGCATTGAGCTGTCCCCAAACCATTGAACTGTCCCCATTAAAACCGATTGAACTGAACTGTCCCCGCCGCAATCATTGAACAGATTCGCCCAATCATTGGAGCTGTCTGTCACAACCATTGAAGAACTGTCCACACATATCATTGAACTGTCGCCCAACCATTGAACTGTCGCCCGAACTTGAAACTGTCCCCAATAATATGAACTGTCCCCAATAATATGAACCTGAACCCAATCAATGAATGTCCCCAACCATTGAGCTGATACCACCGAGTCATTGAGCTGTCCACAATCATATGCACTGTCCCCAAAGAACCATGTGAACAGTCCACCCAATCATTGAACTGTCCCCAATAATTCGTGACGAACTGTCGCACCAATAATTGAGAACGGACGCTAATAATTGAACTGATCCATCCCAATCATTGAACTGTCCCCAGATAATATGAACTGAGTTCGCCCAATATCATTGAGACTGTCCACCAATAATTGTAACTGTCCCCAAAATTGAACAGAAGCACCCAATCAAATGAAATGTCCCCAAATCATTGGAACTGTCCCAATCATTGAATCTGTCCCCAATAATGAGAAACTGATCCCCAATACTGAGGTGAATACCCAACAATGAAAAGTAGTCCCCGCAAAACCCAATCATGAACAGTCCACCAATCATTGAACTGTCCGCCAATAATTGAACTGTCCCCATCAATGAATTGTCCCCAACCAATGAACTGTCCCCACAACCCATATGAACTGTCCCCAACCATTGAACTGTCACCCAACCATTGAAAGGTCGTCCCACAATCATATAGATGACTGTCCCATATCGATTGAACTGTCGCCCAATAATTCGAACTGTCACCCCATAATTGAACTGCTCGCCCAATAATTGAACTGGCCCAATCGATGATACTGTCCCACAATCATTAGAAAGCCTGTACCCCAACCATAGAGCTGTCCACAATCATTGAGCTGTCCGCCGACCATTGAGCTGTCCCCAATCATTGACCTGTCCCCACACCAGCTGAACTGTCCCCAACCATTGAACTGTCCCCAACCAATTGAACACTGTCCACAATCATTGAACTGTCCCCAACCATTGACACTGTCCACCACTCATTGAACTGTCCAATCATTGAACTAGTCCCAAAAATTGAACTGTCCCCAATAATTGAACTGTCCCCCAATAATTGAACTGTCCACAATCATTGAGCTGTCCTCAACCATTGACACACTGTCCAACAATCATTGAGCCTGTCCAAACCATTGAGCTGTACCAACCATTGAGCTGTCCACAATCATTGAAGTACGTTTCACACATATATATAAACTAGGTAAGTGTCACCGAAGATTAGAATCTCAAATGTGCAACAATGGAATACATCAGTGGATTACATCAGTGATACATCATGGATACATGAGTGATACATCAGTGGATAACATCAGTGATTACATCAGTGATTACATCAGTGGATACATCAGTGGATCACATCATGGATACATGATGAATTACATCAGTGGATTACATCAGTGGATTCATCGTGGATTACATCAGTGTTTAAATCGGTGGATTACATCAGTGGATTCCATCAGTGGATTACATCAGTGGATTAACATCGGTGGCATACATCAGTGCATAAATCGGTGGATTAACTCGGGATACATCAAGATTACATCAAGTGGATTACATCAGTGGATTGCATCAAGTTGATTACATCAGTGGATTACATCAGTGGATACATCAGTGGATTACATCGGTGGATTACATATGTGGATTACATCAGTGGATAACAATCAGTGATTACATCAGTGGATTACATCAGTGGATACATCAATGGATTACAATCATGGATTACATCAGTGGATTACATCAGTGATACATCCGTGGATATAGGATCACGGTGGATATCACATCAGTGGATTACACGGGGATTACCATCAGTGGATTCTGCATCAGTGGACTTAATCATCAGCGCATTACAATCGGTGGATTACATACGTGGATTACATCCTTGGTGGATTACATCAGTGGATACACAGAGGAATAGATCGGTGGATTACCTCAGTGGATACATCGGTGGATTACATCAGTGGCATAACATTCATCAGTGGGTATTATATACCAATCAGTGGATTACATCCGTGGATTACATCAGTGGATTACATCAGTGGATTACAATACGGTGATTACATCGTGGATTACATCGGTGGATTACATCAGTGGATTACATCAGAGGATACATCAGTGGATTACATCGGTGGGATTACATCAGTGGATACATCGTAGATTACATCAGTGGATTAAACGTGGATTACATCAGTGGATTACATCGGTAGGATTACATCGAGTGGATTACATCGGTGGATTACATAGATTGATTACATAGGAGGACTTACATCAGTATGGCTTACATCAGTGGAATACATCGGTGGATTCAGGTTCGCACCAGGCCTGCATTATCTGTACGATTTCTACCAATATATCTTGGGTAATAAACAGGGTAGTGACGCAATAATCCTCTATAAAATGGAGCGCCGGGAAAAAACATAATTTAATGATAATAATAATTATAATCATAATAAAAGCATATATCCTCATAGGGCAAGGAGAACAAATAATAATTAACCGTCCTCAAATTACAACACCAATAAAAGTAAACTCAGGATTCAAGCCGAACTTAGGCCATGGCAAAACTATGCGGCCGCAGTAGGGGCCACGCTATTATCCTTATTAATTATTTATCCCTACCCAGGACTGATGTGCACCCACGCATATCCGTTGCTACACATACTAAGCGCGATAGGGCCTTGCAATCGCTAATAACCAGGCACGGGAGCAAGCTCGCACATAGAGAGAAACGTAGCAATCGCCTATACCGAAGGTCAGAGCCCACGCGCGATACGACGCCCCGGGCAAGACGCTACAGCCCGTCTCGCTCCCGCAGGACCCACAAGTGAAGCTTGCTCCTAGAAGCCGCTACTCTAATTTACGTAAAGACATTCGACCAAAACACTCAGCTATGTCATTGCTGACCAAACACAGCTTGCATATGTGATCCTAACAAGCAACTTGTCATTGAGATGACCAAACAGCTTGTCAATGTGACCAAACAGCTTGTCAATGTGACCAAACAGAGCTTGTCATTGTGACCAAACCACAACAGTCTTGTGCATAAGCGTGACCAAACAGCTTGTCATTGTGACCAAACAGCTTGTCATATGTGACCAAACAGCTTGTCATTGTGACCAAACAGCTTGTCTTTGTGACCATATTTTAGTTGTTGGCTGATCATTGTAAAATTAAAAGTAAGAAAAATGCCGAAATCTTACAAAAAGACCTTGGATGAATTAAAATAAACAGAAAGTAATTGGAGTATGTATTTTCAACTCTTAAGGAAAACAAGACAAATAAATGCAAACTATCTCAAGTCAACCATGTAATATGACTAGTAAGTCATGTGATTGACTAGTGTTTGTCATGGAGGAAATACTAATGTTTACTCTCAATTTCTTCATTTATTATTATGGAAAACTATTTTAGTTCTATTTACAGAACATTTCAAAAGATTTATTTTTCAACTTAAAATTGATTCATAAGCGCTTTCATATTTTACGCATCAAGATATTTCCCTCTTAAAATTTTTTTTATGTAATGTGCGCGTGCATTTAACCCCGATTATCTAATGGGAAAATTTCAATGTAATACCGTTTATTTTTAGGAGATTATCCTCAACACAAACCAACGCACCAAACACACACACACAACCACATACACCAACCACCCACACAACCACACACAACCATCCACACAACCACATAAAATCATACGGAATCACACACAACCATACTCAAAACCCTATCAACACCACACACAACCGCAAACAAAATACACAACCATACAACAAAACACACAGCCACACAAAAGCCACACTACAAACACACACAACACTTTAATTACACACTGACGGTCCAGATTTGAAGGCAGAAGGGCCAAAGCCTTTGATGCTAAAGATTTAATTATTCATTTAAATTTTTTAAAAAAATAATTATTTTTAAAAATAATAATAATTTAAAAAAATAAACAATATAAAAGCCCTAGTCACTCACTCACTGCAAGGATGGATTCGTCATCCTTTGACGTCATTGTTTGAGCTTATATTTTATACAAAAGTGGTGAAATCAGGAGGTGGGCAAAAAAATATTAATTAAAGATTATTTTTTTGAAATAGTACAACAGTCCATAGCAGTTTAAAAAAGCTTGTGGTGTTTCTCGACGTAAAAAAATTATATGACGTCATTGTTTAGCTTATATTTTAATTTTTGTAAAGGAACGATGTAAAAAAGAGGATTTGTTGATTTATAATTATAAAAAACTTTGTTTACAATTTCAGGAAGTTTAATATTCGTATTCACCAACACGGATAAGTTACTTGGCATTGGGCTTTTGAAAAACCCCTAGTTTGCAATATATTACATAAAAATTCACGAATTTACTTTATCTCAAAATATACTCGTTTTTATATGTAGTAGTCTGCTATAGTTAACCTCTACGGACAGGTGTGCATACACACAGTAACACGCTGTAATGGTTGTATAGTGGTGTGCGCACCCGCACCCGCGCCACACTATGTGCGCCGCACCGAGACGCACCATCATAAAAAAAGAGAAAGGAAGAGACAGAGATGAGTGACAGTTAACGTGGTGACGACAACAATAATAGGCGTGTGTTTGATTTTTTGTTTATTAAAACTGATATAGTCCTACACTAATAACACTAAGTTTGTTTAGTGTGTACCTGCATTTAATTAAAGCCACCACTCGGCTACATATATAATTAAAGCCACCACTCGGCTACATATCTATATATATAATTCTCTTCGTGGTCGGACCCTGCGAGACACCAAGCTGCAAGTATGTTCAACAGATACTAATTTTAGAAAGCAGCGCAACAAATTACTGCACCAATGCATCAAAAGGTGTGCAAATTAAATATGCGCTGTAAAAAGAAATATTATATGACGTCATTGTTTTCGCTGATATTTTAATTTTGTAAAAAGGGAACAATGTAAAAAGAGGATTTGATGATGGTTAATTATAACATAAAAAACAAAGGGGGCGCCATAGGCGCCCCACAACCCCAATTATAAAATACTTTGTGTGCATTTCAGAAAGTTTAAATATTTTGTATTGATCAAACAAGGACAAGTTAGTTGGGCTTTTGAAAAAGGTCGGCACTGTAGGCGCCCTAAAAAATTGCATTAAAGGGGGTAAAAAGAACTCTCCATGAGCAAGTCTGCGGCGTATGCTACGCCGCGGGGCGTCTAGTATAATTAAGCCACCACTCGGCTACATATATAATACCCTACTTTATTACAAGCTCTAAACTTCGATCACTGCTTTGAGATTAGATTTAAAAGAGTATCATTGTGATTAACAGATAAACGTAATAAAATTACTTTTACAAGTTCCAACAAACCGAGACAACTGCCACAAAATATCATCACAGAATTATAAACTCAGAAAAAGAAGAATAAAGTCAACTAACAATGCTTAATAATGTAGATAAATCGTTTTTGGTGAACTCACTGACCAGTGTGGACAGTTTTTTTGTTGTCACGCCGCTCTTTGTGACGCATTACTTGTTTAATGTATTTTGTAGGCGTTCTCACAATACAGACTTACGTGCAATAAATCCTTGAAATACTGTTGTCAACCAAATAACTTTAATGTGCACAATATATACAGAAATATAACTTTGAGGTTTCACAAAGTGGAGACATCAGCCACACATTCGCCATTCCTCTCTGACAACTGCTTTCGCGCGCTTTCTACCCATGTGACCTCTCTGTCACTAATCTCGTGATTATCACGTGACATTTGTTGACAGGTTGTCTTGTCGATGAGCATTGTTGATAGGTTGTCTTGTCACTTACCATTGTTGACAAGTTGTCTTGTCACTTTACCATTGTTGACAAGTGGTCTTGTCACTTACCATTGCTGACAAGTTGTCTTGTCACTTACCATTGTTGACAAGTGGTCTTGTCACTTACCATTGCTGACAAGTTGTCTTGTCACTTAAGTTATCTTGTCAATGACCACTGTTGACAAGTTGTCTTGTCACTGACCATTGTTGACAAGTTGTCTTGTCATTGACAATTATTGCTGACAAGTGACACTCGCTAAGTTATTATTTTTAAATTCAAATGTTGACGTAATTAAAATTGGTACATTTATCATTAACTCAATTTCAATACAGCGCGCGTAGCGTGGGTATGTGCCGCCCGTGGGTATGTGCCGCCCGTGGGTATGTGCCGCCCGAGGGTATGTGCCGCCCGGGGCAGAATCCAGGTTTGCCGCCTCAACTTCCCCAAAATCGGAAAATTATGTTGATGATTTAAAGAAAAGATACGTTTTTTAGCAAGTAATAATAAGGACACTATACATTTTTATGTTAGAAGTAAATAGGAGAGCTTTCATTTTTAAATAAAATTGAAGTTTTCTGCTTTTCTTCATGGCACAATCGTTGATGTATCAATGTGGTCAGCGATGCGATGCTCAATAGCCAAAGCCAAAAGCGCTATAGATTAATCAATTTTGATGTATTCATTATTGATTGTAATCGAATATCACTGTAATAATATTTCGTCTCTTGTACGTCAAAGACAATTTTTGGTGAATTGTATCTTCTAAAATAGCAATGAGCTGATTTTGAAATTGAGGTGACAAATTCTTTACCTCTATTCACATGATGATCTTGAAACATTGGTTTGTAATATGCTATAGCAGACGCATCAGCTCCAGAATATTGCATATATTTTACATTCGTCTTGTCCTCTCTGTAACAGCGAAAAGTCATATTCTTTATTGCCAGGATTTAATAATGTCACACATTCAACAAAAACTTCTTGTCAATTTGTTTTAATTTATTTTACAGCTTTGTATTGTTGTTCTTTTTTAATAGTCTATTTTTTTAAATCCAATTTTCGAATCCTATCATTAGCAAAATCTTTGTTAATGTTTAGCACTTAATTAATTCAAGAGTGGTTACTTTTGGATTGATTTTAGGCCATTTTTCAATAATATTAAATAAGCAATTTCGTTCATTATAATTATTTTTGTTTATGCCGCACAAAAAAAGACAATTAAATTTAAAATAATGTTGGTTTTTTTAAAGAGGAAATGCCATTTTAGTATGCAAACAATTTTTATCCAAAAGTTTACTTTATACGTTAAAATAATTTTTTTTGGGTACCCATCTAATCTCTAGTTTGATGTAAGGACCTTGATTAATTTGGAATAGGTAACGTTAATATGTTGGACGATAAAATCTCGTTGCATTATAGTAATCTCAAATTTTCACCTGTACGGACTTGCAATTTATTTATATCAATAAGTCCATGTATGTTGTTGAAATTGTATTGGTTTTAGTTAGAATTTTACTGATACAGCAATTTTCGCTTCTACAATATAAGTGGCTGACACATTTGAATCAGTTGTAGGTACCAGCTCAACAGCGTCATGTTTTTATGCCTCTTGGTTTTTTCAGTTCAGTATCATTAGTACCAGATTTATTTATATTCATTTAGATTCACTATGGAGTTTTAAGTTTGGTATTAGAAACATTGACATATTTTTATGTGGTTCCTTCATTTATTTTTAATTTAGTTCTTTTTAAAAGAACTAAGCAATGAACTGTCCCCAATCCTTGTAGTTCTCTTTCAAGCCTCTCTAAACCAGGGTAAAGTGCCCCAGGATTGGAAATTAGCTAACGTAACTCCACTCTTTAAGAAAGGGGATAAATCAGACCCTGGTAATTACAGGCCTGTATCACTTACTAGTATCACCTGTAAATTACTAGAACACATAATATATAGTAGAATAGTTAACCACCTTGACAAATATAATGCCCTATGCCCACATCAACACGGCTTTAGAAAAAACAGATCATGTGAAACACAATTAATAGGTTTAATAGATGAACTATCAAAAGGCTTGGACAAAAATGATCAAATAGATACAATATTACTAGACTTCTCAAAAGCATTTGACAAAGTTCACCACCTTAGTTTACTTAAAAAACTTAACTACTTTGGAATCTCAGGTTCCTTACATCACTGGATCCAAGACTTCCTTTTGGGCAGGGAGCAAACTGTAATAATTAATGGATCTAAATCTGCACCAATAAAGGTTAACTCAGGAGTTCCACAAGGAACTGTGCTAGGTCCCTTACTCTTTTTAATTTATATAAATGATTTACCCAACAACATCTCAACAGGTACAAAAGTTAGGTTATTTGCTGATGATTGTATAATCTATAGAACAATTAAATCAGAACAAGATAGCAAAATTTTACAAAAAGACTTAGATGAATTGATAAAATGGGAAACTAACTGGAGTATGTCTTTCCACCCAGAAAAGTGTCAACTGTTAAGAGTAACAAAGAAAAAGAAACAAATAAATTCAAAATATTACATTCATGGAAAAGAACTGACCCAAACTAAAGATGCAAAATACTTAGGAGTCTTAATAAATGAGAAACTATCATGGAATCCCCATGTCAATGAAGTTATTAAAAAATCAAACAAAACCTTAGGCTTTATAAAAAGGAACTTTAACAAATGTAATAGAGATATAAAACTAAAATGCTACCTCACTTTGGTGAGACCTGTACTAGAATATGCATCTTCTGTATGGGACCCATCCACCAAAGAAAACATTGATAAACTAGAACAAATTCAAAAAAGAGCTGCCAGATTCATTACTGGAGAATATTCGAAACTGACAAGAATAACACCATTAGTTAAATCATTAAACCTTGAAACACTAGAGGATAGAAGAACCAAGAGCAAAGTAGTAATCATACATAAAGCAATTAATTCTAATTTAGAAATACAACACAAAGATAACTTAATACAACCCTCAGATAGACATAAGGATAAAAACACCTTTCTTATTCCGTATGCAAGAACAAACACATACAAGTTTTCCTTCTTCCCGTCCGGAATTCGGGCGTGGAATGGGTTGCCTGAAGAATCCAGGAAAACCAACACTTTATCAACATTTAAATCTCTAATAAAAATGCAGGACTAAACACAAACCATAGATAAGCGTAGGACGCAATAATCTTCTGTATAGAAGGAGCGTCTGTAAACAGATAAGATAAGAATTGTTTTCCTTGGCTTTTCCTTTGTTTTTACCACGTTTTTATTAACTCGCTTTCGTTGGGCATTGTTTGTTTGTTTGATTGTCCAAGATTTTTTCAAATCTGCCAACGTAAAATTTAACCACTTCTGATGGTCCTAGAGATCTGAAAATTTTACCACAGATAGATCTTGGATGACAATGCATTGTATCAAAATTTCAGATCGATCAAATGTACCGTTATCTTATCTTTTCTGTTTACAGACGCTCCTTCTATACAGAAGATTATTGCGTCCTATGCTTATCTATGGTTTGTGTTTAGTCCTGCATTTTTATTAGAGATTTAAAATCTTGATAAAGTGTTGGTTTTCCTGGATTCTTCAGGCAACCCATTCCACGCCCGAATTCCGGACTGGAAGAAGGAAAACTTGTATGTGTTTGTTCTTGCATACGGAATAAAAAAGGTGTTTTTATCCTTATGTCTATCTGAGGGTTGTATTAAGTTATCTTTGTGTTGTATTTCTAAATTAGAATTAATTGCTTTATGTATGATTACTACTTTGCTCTTGGTTCTTCTATCCTCTAGTGTTTCAAGGTTTAATGATTTAACTAATGGTGTTATTCTTGTCAGTTTCGAATATTCTCCAGTAATGAATCTGGCAGCTCTTTTTTGAATTTGTTCTAGTTTATCAATGTTTTCTTTGGTGGATGGGTCCCATACAGAAGATGCATATTCTAGTACAGGTCTCACCAAAGTGAGGTAGCATTTTAGTTTTATATCTCTATTACATTTGTTAAAGTTCCTTTTTATAAAGCCTAAGGTTTTGTTTGATTTTTTTAATAACTTCATTGACATGGGGATTCCATGATAGTTTCTCATTTATTAAGACTCCTAAGTATTTTGCATCTTTAGTTTGGGTCAGTTCTTTTCCATGAATGTCATATTTTGAATTTATTTTTTTATTTTTATTTGTTACTGTTTACCGTTATTAAAATATTGAACTTTTAAGTTTATCTAAAGTCTATATAAAATCATCTGTACTGTCAGCTTTTGTTGACATCCGTGAGTTCGCCCCGTGACCACATCACAATGTTTTTAAAAACGTTGGGCGGGCGCTTGTGAGGTGTTTGGTAAACTAAATAGAGGTAACAAAATATTTTTAAAAACCAGGTTGTTATAAGTGGACTAAAAAGAATAAAATAAATAGAAGTAAAAAAAAAGATCTTTAAAAATCACGTTTTTATAAGCGGACTAAAAAGAAGAAAATAATTTAAAACTTATTAGTTCAAGTACTTCGATTTAATATGACTAAAAACGTGGGGTGGGTGTTTGGTATAAAAATTAAAGATTTCTAATTTAGAAGGCAAAAGAGAGATCTATAAGTGAGAGAATGATGTGAAACCGCATATGTTAAACCTCATAAGCGCCCGCCCCACGTTTTTAGTCATATTAAATCGAAGTACTTGAACTAATAAGTTTTAAATTATTTTCTTCTTTTTAGTCCGCTTCTAAAAACGTGGTTTTTAAAAATCTTTTTTTTTACTTCTATTTATTTATAACTTAATTTTAGCTTTTTTTCATTTTATAAGCTCATTAACAATGAAGAATTAGCCGCCGCACAACAAAATGCCACCCAAATCATTTGGTTGGCTCATGTTTGACATTTATAGAATACAGACATTTTTGCTTCTACAAAAGGAGTGGCTGTCAAATTTGAAGAATCAATTAAGTTACCAGCAGATCGCTATCACGTTCTCATACTACTTAAACCTCTAGGGTTTTCAGTTCAGTAGCATAAGTAGCAGAATAATTTATAGCCAATATGGAGTTTGAAGTTTTGGCAGTAGAAACAATTAAATATTTTAGGATAGGTCCTTTATTACTTTCTTCAATTTCTTATTTAGAATTTATTAATTTTAATAAAGTTTCCACTGCTTTTAAAATGTTGACGTTTAGTTTTAGAAGCTAATTAACGACGAGGATTTTGCCGCCCCTAAAATAGTGCCGCCCGGGGCATTTGGCCACCTTGCCCACCTCTCGCTACGCCACTGTTTCAATATCAGTTAATTTTAATAACATACTTGTTAGTAAAAGGTTGCAAAATATAATACAATCATCACAGTCCAATCATGACAGTTCAATCATCGCTGTACAATCAGAACAAGAACGTGATTGAAGCAGGCATAAGAAATGCGTAAATCATACGTAAATTCTTGGGGCATCTGTACATTTAGAATCATATGAAATAAGTGAACAATAAAAACCATGAATAATATATAGCGGTACATCAATGTGAAATATATGCATAGTTTTATGTGAGATGTATGCACGTGTTAATTATGTGCACATTGAAGTCAAGTGAAATATATGAACTCATGCAATCATTTGTCTTGTTTTTTTTTAAACATAATATTTTTCATATGCCACCTTGTTTCAAAATATAATATCTTTCCATTACCTAACTCTAACTATAACCCAAACCTCATAACTAACCCTAACCCACACCTCATAACTAACCCTAACCCACACCTCATAACTAACGCTAACCCATACCTCATAACTAACCCTAACCCACACCTCATAACTAACCCTGACCCACACCTCATAACTAACCCTAACCCAACCTCATAACTAACCCTAACCCACACCTCATAACTAACCCTAACCCACACCTCATAACTAACCCTAACCCACACCTCATAACTAACCCTGACCCACACCTCATAACTAACCCTGACCCACACCTCATAACTAACCCTGACCCACACCTCATAACTAACCCTAACCCACACCTCATAACTAACCCTAACCCACACCTCATAACTAACCCTAACCCACACCTCATAACTAACCCTGACCCACACCTCATAACTAACCCTAACCCAACCTCATAACTAACCCTAACCCACACCTCATAACTAACCCTAACCCACACCTCATAACTAACCCTAACCCACACCTCATAACTAACCCTGACCCACACCTCATAACTAACCCTGACCCACACCTCATAACTAACCCTGACCCACACCTCATAACTAACCCTAACCCACACCTCATAACTAACCCTAACCCACACCTCATAACTAACCCTAACCCACACCTCATAACTAACCCTAACCCACATCTCATAACTAACCCTGACCCACACCTCATAACTAACCCTGACCCACTCCTCATAACTAACCCTGACCCACACCTCATAACTAACCCTAACCCCACACCGTACATAAATTAAATGTGATATAATCTAAAGTTAGTTTCGAGCTTGTATTTCAACAGCTACGTTGGTCAGGAAGTGCCGACGGCCATTTTGAAGAGAAAAGGTTTTTATGTTAGGTGATCCCCCTTGATCCTTTACTTTTTCCCGCCACAGAGGATGAGGAAACAAGAGAAATCCGCGTAAAGGATTAAATGCGCTTAATCATGAGAAATGCACGTAAAGCTATCAAAATCGCATTAATGGTTAGAAATCGATGTCAATCTTTTTAAAATACGTGAACATTAAGAGATATGCGCGAAAATCATGCGAAATGTGCGTAAAGTGCATTCCTGTCAGCCCTAACACAGAAGCAAAGCAAGTCGGCATGTCGAGGATAATGTAAAAACCTGGCCTCATTCGCCCTGCTCACACCAGATCTGCTATTTAGCTCTCAGCAGATTCAACCCTCGCCAGACCCTCGACCAAGCCGTATCTCCTGGTCCAACACGTCTTACCCACGTCCACATCTCCCTCGTGCCCACATGTCTGAGCATGATTCACCCGGGTTCATCTTCGCATGCTATATTTAGTCGACACGGAGATCGTCTCACTTGAGTATCTTTGCTATTTTCTAAGCTACTTTCCAAACTCATCGCTTTCCAGTTTCTCAAAATAAAGGCGAACAAATATCGATATATTTCACCCAGGTATTTTTTTATTGGTTGTTGTTTTTTCTTGTTCCTGTTAAGGTGGGGGTCGGGGGACACAAGTATTTTTGTGGTCTCAGGGGGGGGGTACTGTAAGTATTTGTCTGGTCTGCTGTTCTCATCTCCAGCCAGTTGGTTACGCCTCGTTAGTTGCCCGCTCGATTAGCCCCATGCGTCACGGGACTGCGCCATCTGTTGGAGGAGTTACTTCACACACGGGCTGACCAAAAAACATAAACATAACCCTGGGGGAGGGGACGTTTCAATGTTAATTTTTAAGTTTTTTTTGTTAGAATAGACGAGTTAAAATGAAGCTAGGTGAAATTAATGTAGAATTTCGGGCAAAGGCTGCGTACTGAAATGTTAATGTTGATAGTTGATATTGCAAAAACAATTGATTAAGGAAGGCTGGAGTACAGAAGTTTGTACGTATGTGTTGAATACAGAAATATAACGTCGTGTACATTAGGATTATGGGAAGGGTTGTGTACAGAATTGTTAGAGTAAAAGTTATGTACAGAATTGTTAGAGTAAAAGTTATGTACAGAATGGTTAGAGTAAAAGTTATGTACAGAATGGTTAAGGTTTTTGGTTGAGTGTGTGTGAAAATGTGTGTGTTTGGCTCATGTGTTAGAATCAATTGTCAATTAAAAGAAGTGTTTCATAAATGAGCAGTCATAACTGCTATGTAGACCTGTAATATATTATAAGCCTAACACTCCAACCTGTCCATGGGCCTCAAAACAAATACGTCATTAAAGATCCCACTTAATTCTTCCATAAAGATCCCACTCGATTCTTCCATAAAGATCCCTTTCAAATCTTCCATAAAGACAACACTCATTTCTTTCATAAAGATCACACAATCTTTCTTTAACGATCACACATACTTCACTAAAGATCACACATAATACCTCCATAAATATTTTATTATTAATTTTTCATTTATTTATCATATAGTTGTATGGGGCCGTCCATAAACGATGTGACGCGATTTTAGCCGATTTTTCACACGTCATCACAAAAACTTAGACACCCCCCTCCAATATGACGTCACAAAGCTTTGCAAACATAAAAAACCGTAGTGTCTCTTTGATAATGAGCATGTTACAAATATTTTTGTCATTTTAGTATGACACTAAGTAAGGCTGCACTGTAATATCGTAACACGCGTGAAGCCATGTAAAACGTCATAAAATAAATTGTTTGCAATCAAATATTTCATTGAACTTTTATTTAAAGTAGCGCGTTTTGATGTGACGTCACATTTCTCAAACATCCCCTCCCCCTCGTCACAAATCTGTGATCCCCCTTTCCCCTAGGTTCGTGACGTCATTTATGGATGGCCCCTATATCATTTTCGGATTGATTTGTAATTTATCATTTATGTTATACTAGTTTGTGCTGCGGCCTCCCCCTTTTTTAAGGGCGCCTACGGCGCCCACCTTTTTCAAAAGCCCAACTAACTTGTCCTTGTATGATAAATACCTAATATTAAACTTTCTTAAATGTACACAAAGTATTTTATAATAGAGTGTTTTTTTTTGTTTTTTTTTGCAAAAGCCCAATTAACTTATCCTTGTATGATAAATACGAAATATTCCTGAAATGTGCACAAAGTATGTATATAATATTTTTTTACACTGCTAATCACAACACCAAATTACTGCACCAAAAAAATAACTCTTTGAGTCAGTCAGCACTGTTTACAACACAAATGCTGAAGTCATAGGTTCGTGCGTTGTTTGGTTAATGTTAATCTGGAAACATAAGGATTATGATTTAGCGTTAGGCAACAGTCAGCGATAATTGAGCGTAAATATATATATGACTAGTTTGTGCTGCGGCTCAGTGGCGCCTGTGGCGCCCCCTTTTTTAAGGGCGCCTACGGCGCCCACCTTTTTCAAAAGCCCAACTAACTTGTCCTTGTATGATAAATACGTAATATTAAACACACAGCTCGTATTGCTATATCAGCTATAACAATGAAAATAACTTAATGAAATGAGTAAATAAAATAGTAACAATCTTCCAATCCCCTTTTTACATCGTTCCCTTTTCCAAATTTAAAATATGAGCTAAATCAATGACGTCATATAATATGTTTTTAATGCGAGAAATTTTAGAAAGCAGCGCACCAAATTACTGCACCAAAAATAACTCTTATCGAACGTCCGCATGAAATTGTTCAATTATTAATAACGAGCAACAAAGCCCGTCCAAGGACGTTCCGCCACCATTCGGTGGCATGTTGTAACTCCCCTCCAACAGCCGTCTCGACCCGAATTACATGTGCATCACGTTGAAAATACTATTCATTATAGTTAAAATAAATAACTCGTAAAAACAGAGCTTTTTACTATAAATCCCAACGCGCATAACTCAAAATAAAGTCTTGGAAGAAATACTGCGCCAAAAATAACTCGTTTTGAACGTTCGCGTAAATGGCGTAAACGTTTTCAATATGATTGGCTGTAGGAGTCATATGTGTTTGAGGGACCAATCGCTGTAGATCAGTGCTTCTCGAAGTGGTGGTCCGCGGACCGGTGCCGGTCCGTGGGCCATCCGCTGCCGGTCCGCAGATGTTCTCAAAAAAAGGACCGAAAAAAATTGTCAGTGCAGGGAAAATAGTGCACCGGTCCCTGGCCCCTGGTGCAATGGAGAAAATTCCTGCCGGTCCGCCATACTAAAAAGTTTGAGAAGCACTGCTATAGATGACGGGACAGAACGGACAGAAACTTGCCTTTTATTATATAGGATAGTGTGGAGGGTGTTTAAATTCCTGAAAATTAAACAAAGCATTTATATAATAATTTTTACAGTGCTAATCACCACACGATTTTTAAACTAATTTTAGAAAGCAGCGCACCAAATTACTGCACCAAAAAATACGTATTTGAGTCAATCAGCACTGCATACAACGCAAAATTTAAAAAAAGCAGAAATATTTCCCTTAGCGTTAGGCGTCAGTGATAATTGAGCGTAAATATATAATATACTAGTTTGTGATGCGGCGCCGTGGTGCCTGCGACGCCCCCTTTTTAAGGGCGCCTACGGCGCCCACCTTTTTTAAAAGCCCAACTAACTTGTCCTTGTATGATAAATACGTAATATTAAAATTTCTTAAATATACACAAAGTATTTTATAATAGTTTTAAAATTTTTTATATTTTTTTTTATGTACAAAGCCCAAGTAAGTTATCCTTGTATGATAAATACGAAATATTCCTGAAATGTACACAAAGTCTAGGCGCCCACTTTTTTCAAAAGCCCAACAAACTTGTCCTTGTATGATAGCTACGTAATATTAAACTACCTTAAATGTACACAAAGTAATTTTAAATTGAGGTTGTAGGGCGCCTATGGCGCCCATTTTTTTTTAAAGGGGGGGGGGCTCAAAAGCCCAAGTAACTTATGCTTGTATGATAAACACGAAATATTCCTGAAAATTAAACAAATCATTTATATAATAATTTTTACAGTGCTAATCACCACACGATTTTTAAACTAATTTTAGAAAGCAGCGCACCAAATTACTGCACCAAAAAATAACTATTTGAGTCAATCAGCACTGCTTACAAAGCAACATTTTAAAAAAGCATAGTGATTTCCCTTAGCGTTAGGCGGCAGTGATAATTGAGCGTAAATATATAATATATGATGATGATAGTTAGACTATATTTTTGTTTGATATTGTAGTTGTAAATATCACATTCTACTAGTTTTAAAAAAATGTATTAAGATTTTTCTTATTGCTCTAGCTTAAAGTAAAATTTGTAGAAATTCTTAGAAAATTAATTATTGAAATAAAACTGATGAACATGCAAAAACATTTTTTTTTAAAATAATTTTAAAAATAAAATAAAAAATCATTAATTTTACCCTCATGTTGAAAATGATCTAATTATTAAATAATACTATCGATACCTATAAGGACCCGTACAACTTTTTTAAATACTGTTACCGGTAAACGACTACCAATATTCAAGATGAGAAGTTTAAAGATAGAACACAATAGAAATGTAAGCACGTGACAGCTGTTTAGAGCGGCAACAAACCACGTGACAAAAAACAGCTGTGAAGACGGGGTTACAGGTCGCATGCCAACTGCACATGTGCAGAAACACGTGATGGATGGCAGTGGGTGATCCCTGATGTGCCAATTCGAATACAGAATTATGATACCTATAGGTGCGATAAAGTCCTCCAAATGGGAGTGATATTGAAGTCATATATTTTTATTTATTTGTCGTGGTTTTCCTTTTTTTTCTTCGTATCATTTTTGAGTTAAATAAAACAGAGACATTCTGTCTGAAAAATTGGTGTAATATTTAGATCAGCGGCTCCCAGCCTGTTGGTCGTGACCCCAAAAGGGATCACGAAGGGTTTTCTGGAGGTCGCCAACTGTCGACTAAAAAAATATTTACTACTAGGTGTGACCCGCGGCGTAGCATACGCCGCAGACTTGCTCATAGATAGTGAAAATAATGGGGGTGAGAACGGACACAAACTACTGACGGGAAGTATTTCGGACATCGCGATAATTTCTGCCTCGCCACCAAATACTTCTTAAGTATTCATGTTATAAAAGAATCGTTGAGGAGAGAGTAAGACTATATATACTTTTCTGTCACTGAGCACAACGGAGAGCACGTCGCCGAAGTTAGCCCAATCTTAAACTCAATGTCGAGAAACAAAGTTTACAGACGTGTTGCTAAGACATGTTCAAAAAGAAAGGGGGAAAAGCCTACAAACACAGACATTTTTAAAATGTAAACAAGTAATGTCTTAGCTGTGGCTTGAACCCAGCACCTTCCGAGGGTTAGGCGAATGTAATAACCACTACACCACGAAATACATGGTATTCCGTGAAAGAACAACGAAAGTGTAATCAAGATGCATTGTTGGTCTCGATGACCCCCCCCCTGTCCACCACCTTTGCTGCCAACCATAAACTGATTGGTCGGTGGTCGACCCCCGCGAGGGTCATTTGTCATGCTCGTTGGCACATGCCCGTTTACATGAATTATAGATATAGATCATGCAAATCTGCTCTATTTTGTAAAACGTTATTGAAAATGACTTATTTAAATTTCATCGGGTCGCGGATCACATGGTTTATATAAAAAAAGGGGTCACCACTCACCACCCAAAAAAGGTTGGAACCACTGATTGAGATGGATTATCCAAAATAAGATCACCGTAATGTCATTATATGTTGTATTTAGGATATAAATGTTTTCACATTGAATGAATTGATAATTATGTGTGATACTATTTTATATAAAGCGCCCAGTTGCTTGCTGGGGGCCGTGAGCCCAGTTGCTTGCTGGGGGCTGTGAGCCCAGTTGCTTGCTGGGGGCCGTGAGCCCAGTTGCTTGCTGGGGGCCGTGAGCCCAGTTGCTTGCTGGGGGCCGTGAGCCCAGTTGCTTGCTGGGGGCCGTGAGCCCAGTTGCTTGCTGGGGGCCGTGAGCCCAGTTGCTTGCTGGGGGCCGTGAGCCCAGTTGCTTGCTGGGGGCCGTGAGCCCAGTTGCTTGCTGGGGCACTGCACTATATACATTATCAAATTATTACTATTGTTATATTACTATATAATATTGACTGTCCGTCAATCCAAGACCTAATTGAACGTGTCGATTATCGTAAAAGTGTGACGGCTGTGGTTGAGTCACGAGGACTAAACTCCAAACGTGACACCTGACTTGAAGTGACTTGAAGTAAGTTGAAGTGACCTCCTCGATGGCATTCCATGAATGTGTGTATGTGCTTCTAGCATATACCCCGATACATGCACTGGGTCGTCATTTATCAACATCTGTTTGCTGTTATCGTTACGGACTGGCCTGTTTGTGACAGTGATGGATTAGAATTATGCATGCAGGTATTAGTGGTGGTCCCCATGCAGCTATTAGTGGTGGTCCCCATGCAGCTATTAGTGGTGGTCCCCATGCAGCTATTAGTGGTGGTCCCCATGCAGCTATTAGTGGTGGTCCCCTCCCCATGCAGCTATTAGTGGTGGTCCCCATGCAGCTATTAGTGGTGGTCCCCATATTTATCAATGCAGCTATTAGTGGTGGTCCCCTCCCCATGCAGCTATTAGTGGTGGTCCCCATATTTATCAAGGCAGCTATTAGTGGTGGTCCCCGTGCAGCTATTAGTGGTGGTCCCATGCAGTGGTCCCCATATTATTATACCAAAGATCTAAACATTATTTACCACATTATGTGAGAATTTCGTTTTGTAGAATATTCCAGCTATACTCAGAACCATTGCTTTAGTGTCAGTTTGACAACTTACAACTTATGATCACACACAATTCTCCTGTAGTCTGAGATTACAAAAATAACATAAGGGCCGTCCATAAATGACGTCACGCATCTGAGAGAAGGGTCACACTTTTGTGACGATGTGTGACGATGTGTGACGATGGGGAGGGAGGTTTTTAAGAAATCTGACCTCACATCTAAACGGTAACTTTAAATAAAAGTTTCACTTTAATATTTGATTGCTTACAATTTATTTAATGACGTTTTACATGGCTTCACGCGTTCACCGATATTAGATTGCAGACTTACACAAAATTCATGGGCGTCCAAACTTTTTGCATGACGGACCATATTCCATGAATTAAAGAAATGCAGGGGGGCAGATTAAGATAATAAACAAAAAATAATATACTTTGGGAAGTTTTTTATTGCAAAATTTTAATGTGAAGGGAGATCTTAACTGCAGTAACTATGCGAGGTCAGGATCAATTCAACTAGTTTGATACGTATGATATTACACAGGTGAGAGTCGCTAAGTCTCGTTCTTGCACGATTCTGGTTAAAATTCATATAGGAGAATTTCTGTTCAGACATGTTGAGCCAAACAAGCTGAGCATTTTCTTGGAAAATGTTTGAATTTAAAGCAATGAGAAAATGTAGTTGTCTGCTGCGACATTCAGCATCACGTTGAAACTCCATGAGCTCCAGATGCAGATGGCCTGTAGCATCATCTGGGTCCACAGAGAAAGGTGAAGGAAAAAAATTATTTCCTCTTCAATAGTTGCTAAGTCCTGAAAACGTTTTTGAAATTCATCAGCCACGGAAATGACATTGCATTTTCTTTCTGGAAAACTTGTCATTTTTTCCTGTAGTGTGACGAAATGTGTGTTATTAGGCTGCATTTGAGACAATCAATTGCCTTTGAAAAATTTGCTGCTTGTTTCGATTTGTGAAAATAATTGGATTACCACTGCTGTTAGCCCTTGAAGATTTGTGTTAAAAAAGTTTAGATGTCTTGTCACATCCGGACAAAAATTCAAAATCTGCCAGCCAATCAGGATCAGAAGGTTCTGGAATCGGTTGTTCCTTATTTTCCAAGACGAATAGCCTCGTGTATTATTTAAGTGTGTAGAGGCGCTGAAGTGTTGTCCCCCGACTGAGCCATCTTATGCCATTGTGATACACAACATCTCCGTATTCTCCATGGATGTCACCAAGAAACTGCTGAAACTGGCGGTGAAACTGTGCTTTAGAGTGAATAGAGTTTATAGCTTTTATCACTGGCTTAATGACACGATCACATCTAAGGTGTTTGTCACAAAGAATTTGTTGGTGAATGATGCAGTGAAGTTTAAAATCTTTGCCAGCATCTTCGCTGAATTTGTTAAAGACAAGTTTTACTAGTCAACTGTGCTCACCAGAGATTGTTTACCTACACTTTACAGCTCTAGTTCCCAGCTTACACCTTACATCTCTAGTTCCTCACTTACACCTTACAGCTCTATTTCCTCACTTACACCTTACATCTCTAGTTCCTCACTTACACCTTACATCTCTAGCTCCCAGCTTACACCTTACATCTCTAGCTCCCAGCTTACACCTTACATCTCTAGCTCCTCACTTACACCTTACAGCTCTAGTTCCCAGCTTACACCTTACAACAGTATCATGGCTGTGAAATCAATTAGTGGCTTGAGCCCAGTTCTTGTGATGACGTGTCACGTGGTAAAGAGATCAGCACTGCGACTAGCGCCATGTTCTTTCTCCCCACACCCCTCCCCCGGGTGAAATCTGAGGGGGATAAGGGAGATAAACCTTGGATTTCGATTTTTAGAGACACTCTCCAATCTTCGAAGTTTAGATTTTGTACGCATTAATGTGGGGGTGGGGAGGGAGGCAAGGTTCAAAGGCGGGGAGGGGGAGGTAAGATTAAATTTTATTAGTTATTTTTTTATTTCCGCTTACAAACCTCTACAAGAAGAGGAAATATCAATTTTATTTTAAATTTTGAATGCACTAAGAAATATACACTAGCTGCTGACTAAGATCAAAACTTTCCTCCATCTACATTCAAAGTTGCATTCATTACATGCAAAGTTTCATCCATCTGAATACAAAGTTACATCCATTACAGCCAAAGTTGCATTCATCTGCATCCAAAGTTACATCCATTACATCCAAAGTTGCATTCATCTGCATCCAAAGTTACATCCATTACATCCAAAGTTGCATTCATCTGCATCCAAAGTTGCATCCAAAGTTGCATCCATTTCATCCAAAGTTGCATCCATTACATCCAAAGGTACATACATTACATCCAAAGGTGCATACATTAAATCCAAAGGTGCATATATTACATCCAAGTTGCATGCATTACATCCAAAGGTGCATACATTACATCCAAAGGTGCATACATTACATCTAAAGTTGCATCCATTACATCCAAAGTTGCATCCATTACATCCAAAGGTGCATACATTACATCAAAAGGTGCATACATTACATCCAAAGGTGCATACATTACATCCAAAGTTACATCCATTACATCCAAAGGTGCATCCATTACATCCAAAGTTGCATCCATTACATCCAAAGGTGCATACATTACATCCAAAGGTGCATACATTTCATCCAAGTTTCATCCATCTACATCCAAAGTTACATACATCTGCATCCAAAGTTGAATCCATTACATCCAAAGTTGCATCCATTACATCCAAGTTGCATACATTACATCCAATGGTGCATAAATTACATCCAAAGGTGCATACATTACATCCAAAGGTGCATACATTACATCTAAAGTTGCATCCATTAGATCCAAAGGTGCATCCATTACATCTAAAGGTGCATCCATTACATCCAAAGGTGCATACATTACATCTAAAGGTGCATCCATTACATCCAAAGGTGCATACATTACATCCAAAGATGCATCCATTACATCCAAAGGTGCATACATTACATCCAAATGTGCATACATTATATCCAAAGGTGCATCCATTACATCCAAAGGTGCATACATTTCATCCAAGTTTCATCCATCTACATCCAAAGTTACATACATCTGCATCCAAAGTTGAATCCATTACATCCAAAGTTGCATCCATTACATCCAAGTTGCATACATTACATCCAAAGGTGCATACATTACATCCAAAGGTGCACACATTACATCTAAAGTTGCATCCATTAGATCCAACGTTGCATCCATTACATCCAAAGGTGCATCCATTACATCCAAAGGTGCATACATTACATCCAAAGGTGCATACATTACATCTAAAGGTGCATCCATTACATCCAAAGGTGCCTCCATTACATCTAAAGGTGCATCCATTACATCCAAAGGTGCATCCATTACATCTAAAGGTGCATCCATTACATCCAAATGTGCATACATTACATCCAAATGTGCATCCATTACATCCAAAGGTGCATACATTACATCCAAAGGTGCATACATTACATCCAAAGGTGAATCCATTACATCCAAAGTTACATACATCTGCATCCAAAGGTGCATACATTACATCCAAATGTGCATACATTACATCCAAAGGTGCATCCATTACATCCAAAGGTGCATACATTACATCCAAATGTGCATACATTACATCCAAAGGTGCATCCATTACATCCAAAGGTGCATACATTACATCCAAAGGTGCATACATTACATCCAAAGGTGCATCCATTAGATCCAACGTTGCATCCATTACATCCAAAGGTACATCCATTACATCTAAAGGTGCATCCATTACATCCAAAGGTCTATACATAACATCTAAAGGTGCATCCATTACATCCAAAGGTGCATACATTACATCCAAAGGTGCATACATAACATCTAAAGGTGCATCCATTACATCCAAAGGTGCATACATTACATCCAAAGGTGCATCCATTACATCTAAAGTTGCATCCATTAGATCCAACGTTGCATCCATTACATCCAAAGGTGCATCCATTACATCCAAAGTTACATACATCTGCATCCAAAGGTGCATACATTACATCCAAATGTGCATACATTACATCCAAAGGTGCATCCATTACATCCAAAGGTGCATACATTACATCCAAATGTGCATACATTACATCCAAAGGTGCATCCATTACATCCAAAGGTGCATACATTACATCCAAAGGTGCATACATTACATCCAAAGGTGCATCCATTAGATCCAACGTTGCATCCATTACATCCAAAGGTACATCCATTACATCTAAAGGTGCATCCATTACATCCAAAGGTCTATACATAACATCTAAAGGTGCATCCATTACATCCAAAGGTGCATACATTACATCCAAAGGTGCATACATAACATCTAAAGGTGCATCCATTACATCCAAAGGTGCATACATTACATCCAAAGGTGCATCCATTACATCCAAAGGTGCATACATTACATCCAAAGGTGCATCCATTACATCCAAAGGTGCATACATTACATCCAAATGTGCATACATTATATCCAAAGGTGCATCCATTACATCCAAAGGTGCATACATTTCATCCAAGTTTCATCCATCTACATCTAAAGTTACATACATCTGCATCCAAAGTTGAATCCATTACATCCAAAGTTGCATCCATTACATCCAAGTTGCATACATTACATCCAAAGGTGCATACATTACATCCAAAGGTGCATAAATTACATCCAAAGGTGCACACATTACATCTAAAGTTGCATCCATTAGATCCAACGTTGCATCCATTACATCCAAAGGTGCATCCATTACATCCAAAGGTGCATACATTACATCCAAAGGTGCATCCATTACATCCAAAGGTGCATACATTACATCCAAAGGTGCATCCATTACATCCAAAGGTGCATACATTACATCCAAATGTGCATACATTATATCCAAAGGTGCATCCATTACATCCAAAGGTGCATACATTTCATCCAAGTTTCATCCATCTACATCCAAAGTTACATACATCTGCATCCAAAGTTGAATCCATTACATCCAAAGTTGCATCCATTACATCCAAGTTGCATACATTACATCCAAAGGTGCATACATTACATCCAAAGGTGCATACATTACATCCAAAGGTGCACACATTATATCTAAAGTTGCATCCATTAGATCCAACGTTGCATCCATTACATCCAAAGGTGCATACATTACATCTAAAGGTGCATCCATTACATCCAAAGGTGCATACATTACATCCAAATGTGCATACATTACATCCAAAGGGGCATCCATTACATCCAAAGGTGCATACATTACATCCAAAGGTGCATACATTACATCCAAAGGTGCATCCATTAGATCCAACGTTGCATCCATTACATCCAAAGGTGCATCCATTACATCTAAAGGTGCATCCATTACATCCAAAGGTGCATCCATTACATCTAAAGGTGCATCCATTACATCCAAATGTGCATACATTACATCCAAAGGTGCATCCATTACATCCAAAGGTGCATACATAACATCCAAAGGTGCATCCATTACATCCAAAGGTGCATCCATTACATCCAAAGGTGCATACATTACATCCAAAGGTGCATACATTACATCCAAAGGTGCATCCATTAGATCCAACGTTGCATCCATTACATCCAAAGGTGCATCCATTACATCTAAAGGTGCATCCATTACATCCAAAGGTCTAAACATAACATCTAAAGGTGCATCCATTACATCCAAAGGTGCATACATTACATCCAAAGGTGCATCCATTACATCCAAATGTGCATACATTACATCCAAAGGTGCATACATTACACCCAAAGGTGCATACATTACATCCAAAGAGGCATACATTACATCCAAAGGTGCATACATTACATCCAAAGGTGCATACATTACATCCAAAGGTGCATCCATTACATCCAAAGGTGCATACACTACATCCAAATGTGCATACATTACATCCAAAGGTTCATCCATTACATCCAAAGGTGCACACATTACATCCAAAGGTGCATACATTACATCCAAAGGTGCATCCATTACATCCAAAGGTGCATACATTACATCCAAAGGTGCATACATTACATCCAAAGGTGCATACATTTCATCCAAAGGTGCATCCATTACATCCAAAGGTGCATACATTACATCCAAATGTGCATACATTACATCCAAAGGTGCATCCATTACATCCAAAGGTGCATACATTACATCCAAAGGTGCATACATTACATCCAAAGGTGCATCCATTAGATCCAACGTTGCATCCATTACATCCAAAGGTGCATCCATTACATCTAAAGGTGCATTCATTACATCCAAAGGTGCATACATTACATCTAAAGGTGCATCCATTACATCCAAAGGTGCATACATTACATCCAAAGGTGCATCCATTACATCCAAAGGTGCATACATTACATCCAAAGGTGCATAGATTACATCCAAATGTTCATACATTACATCCAAAGGTGCATCCATTACATCCAAAGGTGCATACATTACATCCAAAGGTGCATACATTACATCCAAAGGTGCATCCATTACATCCAAAGGTGCATACATTTCATCCTAAATTTTAAGAGTACTTAAATGATGTACCTGTATCTGGGAACAACTTATTCTCTATCTGTTTGTAGGAATAGAAACTTGATGTTTAAAAGACGTCTGTTTGTAGGAATAGAAACTTGATGTTTAAAAGACGTCTGTTTGTAGGAATAGAAACTTGATGTTTAAAAGACGTCTATTTGTAGGAATGGAAACTTGATGTTTAAAAGACGTCTGTTTGTAGGAATAGAAAATTGATGTTGAAAGACGTCTGTTTGTAGGAATAGAAACTTGAAGTTTAAAAGACGTCTGTTTGTAGGAATAGAAACTTGATGTTTAAAAGACTTCTGTTTGTAGGAATAGAAACTTGATGTTTAAAAGATGTCTGTTTGTTGAACTAGAAACTTGATGTTTAAAAGGCGTCTGTTTGTAGGACTAGAAACTTGATGTTTAAAAGACGTCTGTTTGTAGGACTAGAAACTTGATGTTTAAAAGACGTCTGTTTGTAGGACTAGAAACTTGATGTTGAAAGACGTCTGTTTGTAGGAATAGAAACTTGATGTTTGAATGACGTCTGTTTGTAGGACTAGATACTTTAATGTTTGAATGACGTCTGTTTGTAGGACTAGAAACTTTAATGTTTGAATGACGTCTGTTTGTTGAACTAGAAACTTGATGTTTGAATGACGTCTGTTTGTAGGACTAGAAACTTGATGTTTGAATGACGTCTGTTTGTAGGACTAGAAACTTGATGTTTGAATGACGGACGGCCGTAGTAGCGTGTCCTCCCACCACCCCCATAAATTATCCCTGCACGAGCAGTTATTTCCGAGTGTCTTCTGCTTAAATCATCTTTGTACGAGCTGAGTATGAGAAGAGTTTCCGCGTGTCCTCAATATGTCTGCATTTATTCTTGTTGGCTATTCGACGGAATTTTACAATTTCCATGATGGACCTAGTATGCCGAAAATAGAACAACCGAGCAACACTTAATTTCTACAAATCTCTTCAAGCTGGGGGCATACTTGAGAAAGCCCATGCTTCGTGCTTTTCCTTGTTTTTGTCAATACAACGATAAAAAAATATGTCAAAATTCCATGTCTACCAATATTGCGTTAAACTTTGAGAGTAGGTGGCATATTTTATTGTTTAGTATTCCAATCCATTTTCTCCCACATGGCAGTTTTCGAACAATGAGCCAAAAATAGGGTAGTAGGGAGCAGACGTTAGAGCCGGTTTCAAAACTGATGAACAACAACAACCGTTGTTGAACGCAATTGTCAATTACATTTTCTAAGAATTCATTTTTAAGGATCACGTTTTATAGAACGCTTTAAAAGATGACCATCTCAACCATTTTTTAAATCAATTTTATTAACTTCACAGTCTTGTGTGTCGTGATCTCTTGGTCAGGCCAAGTCGCTCAGACCTTATATTAACTTGACCGTCTTGTCTGTCGTAATCTCTTGGTCAGGCCAAGTCGCTCAGATCTTATATTAACTTGACCGTCTTGTCTGTCGTGATCTCTTGGTCAGGCCAAGTCGCTCAGACCAGTGGTGGAACTTGAGTCGCAAACACCAGAGCTTAGTGACTCAAATGAGAACAGAGCACTGCCCAACCAACTCGTATTTTCACAGGCTAGACCACAACAGGGACTCGAACTGCCGTCATTGCAGCCTAGCCTCTGAGACAGTCTTACACCTGCTGACGTCATGTCCCACGCTAGACATAGCCGAGGAGGTTAGGGAGGCAAAAGATCCCCGCGTTAAGACAATGTTGTATGGCACTGCTCAGCAGATGGAGAAGAGTCCCACGTGAAGACAATGTTGTATGGCACTGCTCAGCAGATGGAGAAGAGTCCCACGTGAAGACAATGTTGTATGGCACTGCTCAGCAGATGGAGAAGAGTCCCACGTGAAGACAATGTTGTATGGCACTGCTCAGCAGATGGAGAAGAGTCCCACGTGAAGACAATGTTGTATGGCAATGCTCAGCAGATGGAGCAGGTTGCCAGGTATTAGCAAAGGCCTTAAGAGACTAGTCTCAAGCCTTCAGAATATTTACGGGGTTGTTTATGTATGATTATTTGGGTCGTGGTAGGAGTCTGATGAAATTATCGGCTGCCCAGTTCGGCTGAAATTCTTGTTACGTCGTTGCTGGTCAAGTTTATACACTTCTTGTGTAACTGTAAGTTTGTAAGTAGTGGTCACTAAGTTGTACAGAATGATGTAAGATTGGCTGGTCTAATAGAACATGGGCCCGTGGCGTTCAAAATAGGACAGAATTGTACGATGTAGAACATTGAAATTAGAGTGCATGAGAATACACGATTTAAAAACACTTAATTCAAAGGCTCCCAAGTCGTCAGGTCTTACGTCATCTCACGCCAATGACCACAGTTATCGTCAGGTCTTACGTCATCTCACGCCAATGACCACAGTTATCGTCAGGTTTTACGTCATCTCACGCCAATGACCACAGTTATCCTCCCATCTTCATAGTACGTCTTGTTTCCCGCCATGTCCAGGCATGTGATGTGTGACCCCCGTCTTCTGCCGACAGCCCCATTTGATTGCCAGTTAGACGCCACCTACCTCCGCCGAATATTGGCCGTGACGGAGCAACGCGCGCCCCCCACATCGGCTTGTGCTGCCCCCTACCCCCTATCGGCTTGTGCCTTGTAACGAGGCGGCGATAGATCGTGTGATTAGGGATTGAGTTCTCCCCCCTGCCGTGACGGGTGGATTGCCCGCCCTCTCTCTCTCTCTCTCTGTGACAACTTCGTGAGGCACTAACACCCCAGGTCTGAACGCTGTCGGCTGCTCCTACTGCCTACACTTAATCCTGTCTCATCGTCTGCTGTATCGGCTATTGTAAGGCGGTGTTGGGCCACGCAGATTTAATCGGTTTAGTGGAACAGTGAGACGTTTGCGCTATCTGAAGTCTCAACAGGACCAAAGCTCGGCCTAGGACATAGGACATAGGACCTAGGACTCTGAATGAGATAGAATCAGCCTAGGACCTAGGACTCCGTGAATGAGATAGAACAGGCCTAGGACCCAGGACTCTACGAATGAGATAGAACAGGCCTAGGACCTAGGACATAGACCTAGGACCCAGTGAATGAGATAGAACAGGCCTAGGACCTAGGACTCTACGAATGAGATAGAACCGAAAGGATGTGAGTGTATTGACCAACTTTAGTGTTGACTCCTGTACTAACTGTGCCACTCAGCTGAGAGAATGAGGCGCTGATCACTGGCATGTCGTGTGTCTATTAAACAATGAGCCATTTCAGGAGATATTTCATCATGTAAGTACTACAAAAAATCTTAACTGTGATAATTGTCAAATAGTGTACGTGTCCAAAAGTAAACTGTGACTTTCAAAGTATTGGACACAATTTTATGCATTAAGTGACATAACTGTCAAAATATTGCACACATGTATACGTTAATTGACATAACTGTCAAAATATTGCACACATGTATACGTTAGTTGGCATAACTGTCAAAATAGTGTATATGTAGTAAAGTGTTAAGAGCTGGGAAACAAAAATTGCACGTGATATTTTGTTTAAATTCCTAAACCCATTTCATCAAACATTTAAAATTCCATCTTATCAGACATACATTTATCCCATCTTATCAGACATACATTTATCCCATCTTATCAGACATACATTTATCCCATCGTATCAGACATACATTTATCCCATCTTATACATTTAGTATTTAGTTATGGATTCTCTGCTGTTGGCCCTTGATTCTAGTTCTGATCTATTTTTGGACACATTCTCACTTTATTGATGACGCGTTTTAGCTATCGATATATGAATAGTCGTTTATTTTATTTCTATTTCTTTTAATCACGCTGACACTTACACATCTTTTAAAGGGTGAGGCTACTGAAGGGGTTTCCTTTGTTTACTTCTGAAATCTGCATGACCTTTACTCTTGTAGTTAATTGTACACATCATCTACCCATCAACAGATTTGACAGGTGAGCCATGGAATGCGATGTTTGAGACATGGCTCCACTCACGAGATCATTGAGCGTGTCACGTGATCAGGGCGTTAACGAACCTTAGCGGCTTGTCTCGGTTTCACGTCTGATGTCATCGGATTAATCATCCCAGGGCTGATGACAACATCGGGCATCTTTCAGTGATGACAGCACCAGCGCCGCTCACTGATCGCTCATGCGTGACGTGCTCCCAACACAAACAAACTCGCATTCCAGAGCGTGTCGCCAGCCTTCAACACATTTTACAGGGATTACCGCACACTCGGCAGATTATCCGGGGATTATCATAGTATGGATAAAACCAACGCCTTAAGGTAACGTGTTACCTGTCTCTGAAATAAAATGTTTGCCTGCACTATTTAGTTGAACTGTATTTTTCCCTCTGTCTTTCCTATAGTGTTAACTTTCCCAAATACATAGATGGACTGCGATAATGTTTAGAATAGAATACAACAGAAGCAACAATTTATGTCAATAAAAATAATAAGTTTTATAATGGAAATATACAGAAAAAAATCGTTCGGTAATATGATTTTATCAATACAATTTTTTAAGGATTTAAAATAAATATACTTTCTATTATACTAGGGGTTGTAGGGCGCCTATGGCGGCCACTTTTTTCAAAAGCCCAAGTAACTTATCCTTGTTTGATAAATGCGAAATATTAAACTTCCTGAAATGTACCCAAAGTATTTTATAATTGTTTGGGTAATTGACGTCATATAATATTTTAAGACTAGAAACACCACAAGCTCTGATAATCTCGAAACCAAAATGATACCTTTCTTTTTTAACTGCTATGGACTGTTGTACTATTTCCCTCAGCGTTACGGAATGACTTGTGCTTTTATTATATTAGACAAGGGGTTTTAGGGCGCCTACGGCGCCCACTTTTCTTAATTTTTTTTAAAAGCCCAAGTAACGTATCCTTGTTTGATAAATACGAAATATGAAACTTCATGAAATGTACACAAGTATTATATTATAATTATAAATCCCCAAATCCTCTTTTTACATCATTCTCTTTTCCAAAATTAAAATATAAGCTAAAACTATGACTTCATGCATTTAATTTTTTTTTAGAATCTTTTAGAATTTTTAGATTTTTGCACAGTTCCTGATGCGTGCCTTGTACTTGTATATATATTTAAATATAAGCTGAAAAAATGACGTCATAGCGCTACCTTCCTTCCAGTGACTTGGACTATTATATTATACTATTGGAAAAGCCTGTTTAAGCTGGCTGAACGAAATCCGACAGAAGGGATAACAAAGAAATCATCTAAATATCATAGATTTTCTTGTACACCAAATTTTTAATGTAGCAGGCGGACGAAATATTAAACTTCCTGAAATTTACACAAAGTATTTTACAGTAGGGGTTGTAGGGCGCCTGCGAAATATTCCTGAAATGCACACAAAGTATGTTATAATTAACAATCCTCATAAAACAATGACGTCATTGTCAATGTTAATCTGAAAACCAAAATTATTATGATTTTTAAGTCTATATTTTTAAATCCCTTATATTAACTTCACCGCCGTCTCATTCGTCGTCACTCGTTCGTCGTTCGTTCGTCCCGCCCGCGACGCCCGTCCGCCCGCGAACAAAAGTCGAAAATGACCCACTTCCAGTGAAGCCATCAAGCTGAAATTTGGCACACGGACCCGTCTCACCTAACAATGCATCGTATCAAAATTTCAGATCGATCGAACTATATTTTTAATTTTTAAAACAAAGCAGAGTGATGTCCCTTTGGGGAGACACATGCATACGAACGGCGATTATGTATTAGATTAGATTATTAATCTAACCTTGGAAAAAAATCTTTTATTTATTTTTTTATTCTAATTTTTTTTTCGCTGTCATAACACCTATTAATAGTGTAATTAAGCTTGAAATTCATTGTTTCATTGACACCAAAAAACATAGTGTTTAAATCATGGTACTGAATTAAGCAAATCGACTAAATCTGATAGTGGGTACAAATGGACAGAAGTGAAAATAATGTTAAGCATTAGGACCCTAAAAATGCCGTCAACCAACTGTATAACCCTGTGGAAAAGTTGATTTTTGACAGTCCTCTCTCTTGCAGATTGGCAGACTGACACAAACCTAACTGTATTGCTTTCTAATCCGTTTATAATGTGAATGTTTGATGATCAGGAACAATAACTCATGATGTTTATTTTGTACATCCACCAGAATCATACTCTCAAAACATTGGCCTTGACCTCACTTATGGGATTTTACATTGACGTCATTGACGTCATCGGGATACAATTTTATTTTTATATAAAAGTAAACGCGCCAGCAATATACATTTATTATTACCCGTTTTATTATTGTTTCAATAAAAGGTTTGCCATTTCTCACACCGGAAATCGAAATATTTCAATTCGTAACGTTTTTTAAAAAAAACAACGTAAGTATTACATTTTTACATTAACACATTTACAAAAAGTTTTATAAATAAAGTAGGGCTGCTGAAATTTACGATTAATTTCTCGATTAATCGTTAAAAATGTAACGATTAAAATATTTTTTAACTATTAATCGACCCATCGCTTAAAAATTATTGGAAGTCAAAAAGTGAAGAAAAAAAAATAATAAAAAATAGCGGCCGATAAATAATACATTTCTTTACGATTACACGAACATTTTGGTTTTAAACTATTGACTGGCGGGAATGTTCAAAATGTTGATAAAGTTTGCATACCATGGTTCTAACACTTCGCCTACTTATCAAAACCATATGAAAAGCGTATTAAGCTAATGGCAGTAATGGAGTCCGACTCGGAGACAGGAAATGACGACAGCTCTTCTGATGAATTACTGCGTCACAAAATGGAGATGAAAGTTCCTGAATCCCTTAACCCTCTACAATGGTGGAAAATTAATGAACACCAATATCCGATAATGTTATTCCTTGCCAATACCATTTTGTGCATACCAGTTACCTCAGTTCCATGTGAATGATTGTTCAGCTCGGCAGGTTATATTGTCAATTACACCCGCTCATTAATTGAACCAAATAATGTCAACACACTTGTTTTTTTGCGTAGTTTGTTAAAAGATGACATATAAAAGAGACATTCTAGTGGGTTTTTTTAGATTTTCAACAAGAACGCTTAATAAGTGTTACTTATGACATCATTAATTTTAATTTTTAGCTGTAATCGAAATCGATTAATTAATCGTTAATTTTTCAAAAGTAAACGATTAAATTTAAATTAATCGTTAACAGCCCTAAAATAAAGTTGTAAATTAGTTTTTGTCTCGATCAAATGCTCTAAGACAGTGCTTCTCAAAGTGGTAGTCCGCGGACGTGTGCCGGCGGTCTGTGGCTCATCCGATGCCGGTCCGCAGACGTTTTTAACCAAGAAAGGATATTTCGCTACCACTACCAGGTCAGTACAGGGAAAATAGTTCACCGGTCCCTGGTACAAAGAAAAAAATTCCTGCCGGGCCGCATACTAAAAAGATTGAGAAGCACTGCTCTAAGATGACTCACGTAGAATTATCAAATATCTGTTCAGCTAATTCAGAATACAATACTCGGATATTTGATACATATATCAATGTTCTAAATCAGTGCATCTCAAACCTTAAGTATGGCGAACCCGCAGGGATTTTTCCATTGCACCAGGGACCGGTGCACTATTTTCCTGTTATGACGTAGAAGCGAATACAATTTAATTGTTTAATTTTATGTGCTTATTGTAGATAAATTGACATATTCTATAGCGTTATCATTAATGGTTGGAAATGGAGGATTATAATTATATTTTTCTTTCCTTTCTTGATAACGTCTGTGGGGTCGTCCATAAAGTAAGTCATGCTATTTTTGACCACTTTAACTCCCCCCCTGTCACAAATCTCCGAACCCCCCCCCTCCCCGCTTTAAGTACGTCACAGTTTCGAACAAAAAATTTACTTATTTTTTAACAAAATAATTAAAATTTAATATAAAACATCGTGACGTCACACATGGCTGGAAACCCCCCCCCTGTCACAAACTGTCACACTTTCTTACACCCCCTTCCCTCTCTGGAGCGTGACGTACTTTATGGACGGCCCCTGCGAACCGGCACCGGTCCGCGGACCACCACTTTGAGAAGCACTGTTCTAAATGACTACCAATGGGCTCTATAAATAGATTTCCCTCATGAAATGACAAGGCCTAAACACAAGAACTTAGGTGGTTAGGGGAAATTGGAATAATGGAACTATTTCATCAGAGTGAGACGTTAGCAGCTTCTGTTTTTATTGACATTGACACAAATCTTGACATAATGTTTGACACAAATCTTGACATAATGTTTGACACAAATCTTGACATAATGTTTGACACAAATCTTGACATAATGTTTGACACAAATCTTGACATAATGTTTGACACAAATCTTGACATAATGTTTGACACAAATCTTGACATAATGTTTGACACAAATCTTGACATAATGTTTGACACAAATCTTGACATAATGTTTGACACAAATCTTGACATAATGTTTGACACAAATCTTGTCATAATGTTTGACACAAATCTTGTCATAATGTTTGACACAAATCTGTATAATGTTTGACACAAATCTTGACATAATGTTTGACACAAATCTTGGCATGATGTTTGACACAAATCTTGACATAATGTTTGACACAAATCTTGTCGTAATGTTTGACACAAATCTTGGCATGATGTTTGACACAAATCTTGACATGATGTTTGACACAAATTTTGACATAATGTTTGACACAAATCTTGACCTAATGTTTGACACAAATTTGACATAATATTTGACACAAATTTTGACATAATGTTTGGATGAAGGGGAGGGGTGAACACTGACCACGGGCAGCACAATATCCCTCAAAATAAATGTAGGTCATCTGAGGAGTGGACAGTAGTGGAATCACCTATTTGCTAAACAAGCTATAGCTAATGGCCCCCGCCTTCTTGGGGAAACCCCCTGAATTTTGTTTTCCATATTTGGCACTGACATAGAATATTTGGACTTCAAAAGGGCCCCCGTACCTCAAATAGCTTAGGGCCCCTTCAAGTCTAATTCCGGCCTGGAACAACGCCTGGACGTTCAAACTGGTTACAATTGGGAAATTAAAATGAAATAAATTGAAGACAAACGAAACACATCGTGTAGTTTTCTATCGTAAACATAGTGGGAGAGTGGGAGAGTGGGAGAATGGAAAGCGTCTTCATTTGTATGAGAATATCAACATCTGTCCAATCTGATGACATCACAAAAGAAAATACGTATTACTATACCAGTGATGGCGAACCTTTTTGGGGCCGCGTGACCAAAATTCACTTAAAACCTACTTATATATAGCAAAGCACCAACACGAAGTGCCAGCAAAGTGGTTTGATTAAGGAAATAATATTTTAGTTGCGTGCCGGCTGATGAGGCTCCGCGTGCCATCTGTGGCACGCGTGGCATAGGTTCGCCATCACTGTCCTATACTGTCCTAACATTAAGGTTAAGAGCGTGGACGCATAACGGAAACACATAATACTCGCATCTCCACCTCATTCCTGCATGTACGTATTTATCTTATGTTAAGAACATGAACCTACACTTCTGTTCTTTTCTCTAATTGATTTTATTGGCGGCGTAAAGAATTTATATTGCAGTTTTAATATACTTTTGTTTAATCATTTGTACCGATTGAGGCATTACCCGAAACGTTTACACATGTAAATGTCTATTGACAAAGCTTTACATTTATTCTTTTAATCATAACAATCGTTTGTTTATCTTGAATTTCTTAAAGGATGGAAACAGGTAAATCTTTCTAGAAGTTTATGTAAAGCTATTCTGCTTGCCACCTCCTCCGAAAAAAGCTTCTTTGTAAAATTTAAATGAAGCTACTGCCCTTTGCCCCCATTATTCATGATCTCCCCTTGTAAGAGTTAACTTTATGTGTAAGACGAATACGGTGTGAACACGAATTCTTGCTTAACTGAGAGTCACGTGATCCTTATCTCATTAGCATTTCCGGCATTAAATGGCAGTCTCAGGCCCCGTGTCGGCCACCATTGTTTGAGTGCCACACCGCCATCATTGTTGGTCTGGCTGTAGACCAATGGTAACATCCTTCGCCTATCACATGCCACCAACGATTTGAGGACGAGGCTATGTTCACGTGTCTCTGCCAAGATCAGATATCCTCTAAACAACATGGACGACAGCTCGCAGTCAGCGATACAGGTCTTGTCTTGTGCCTCAGAAATCTCATTTTGTCTTGTGCCATAGAAATCTCATCTTCTGATGTGCCATATAAATATCATCTTCTGATGTGCCATATAAATCTCATTTTGTCTTGTGCCTCAGAAATCTCATTTTGTCTTGTGCCATAGAAATCTCATCTTCTGATGTGCCATAGAAATCTCATTTTGTCTTGTGCCACAGAAATCTCATCTTCTGATGTGCCATAGAAATCTCATCTTCTGATGTGCCATAGAAATCTCATTTTTTTCTTGTGCCATAGAAATATCATCTTCTGATGTGCCATAGAAATCTCATCTTCTGATGTGCCATAGAAATCTCATCTTCTGATGTGCCATAGAAATCTCATCTTCTGATGTGCCATAGAAATCTCATTTTGTCTTGTGCCATGGAAATCTCATCTTGTCTTGTGCCATGGAAATCTCATTTTGTCTTGTGCCATAGAAATCTCATCTTCTGATGTGCCATAGAAATCTCATTTTGTCTTGTGCCATAGAAATCTCATCTTCTGATGTGCCATAGAAATCTCATCTTCTGATGTGCCATAGAAATCTAATTTTGTCTTGTGCCATATAAATCTCATCTTCTGATGTGCCATAGAAATCTCATCTTGTCTTGTGCCATGGAAATCTCATCTTGTGTTATCAATAAATCTTACCAAATACAGTAAAAATCGGTCGTAGTGAAGAGGTGCATGATGCTATATACGTCATCAAGATATCATCCTATGTAGGTGTAGGAGACGGTAACACGTGCAGGATGGCCTTGTATCTTCCTGGTGAGACGGTAACTCGTGCAGTATGGCCTTGTATCTTCCTGGTGAGACGGTAACACGTGCAGGATGGCCTTGTATCTTCCTGGTGAGACGTTAACTCGTGCAGGATGGCCTTGTATCTTCCTGGTGAGACGGTAACACGTGCAGGATGGCCTTGTATCTTCCTGGTGAGACGTTAACTCGTGCAGTATGGCCTTGTATCTTCCTGGTTAGACGTTAACTCGTGCAGGATGGCCTTGTATCTTCCTGGTGAGACGGTAACACGTGCAGGATGGCCTTGTATCTTCCTGGTGAGACGGTAACTCGTGCAGTATGGCCTTGTATCTTCCTGGTGAGACGGTAACTCGTGCAGTATGGCCTTGTATCTTCCTGGTGAGACGGTAACTCGTGCAGTATGGCCTTGTATCTTCCTGGTGAGACGGTAACACGTGCAGGAAGGTCCTACCTATAGTATGGTGTCTATACTCTTGTGATATTTCCTGTTTCAGCATCTTCTACTACATGTATTTAAAACAAATGACAGCCAGCGGTCCTACTATTTAAAACAAATGACAGCCAGCGGTCCTACTATTTAAAACAAATGACAGCCAGCGGTCCTACTATTTAAAACAAATGACAGCCAGCAGTCCTACTATTTAAAACAAATGACAGCCAGCGGTCCTACTATTTAAAACAAATGACAGCCAGCGGTCCTACTATTTAAAACAAATGACAGCCAGCGGTCCTGCTATTTAAAACAAATGACAGCCAGCGGTCCTACTATTTAAAACAAATGACAGCCAGCGGTCCTACTATTTAAAACAAATGACAGCCAGCGGTCCTACTATTTAAAACAAATGACAGCCAGCGGTCCATGCTTGTTTAAAGTCGCTTAAAATCTAGTTTCTGGCGATATTACTTTTGGGTCGAGGCCCCCGACTGTGTGGTGTCGCCCCACTCAAAGATGGTGGCCTTGTTCTGATAGGAACAACCTGTGGTGGCCTTGTTCTGATAGCAACAACCTGTGGTGGCCTTGTTCTGATAGGAACAACCTGTGGTGGCCTTGTTCTGATAGGAACAACCTGTGGTGGCCTTGTTCTGATAGGAACAACCTGTGGTGGCCTTGTTCTTATTGGAACAACCAGTGGTGGTGTTCTGATAGGAACAACCTGTGGTGGCCTTGTTCTGATAGGAACAACCTGTGGTGGCCTTGTTCTGATAGGAACAACCTGTGGTGGCCTTGTTCTGCTAGGAACAACCTGTGGTGGCCTTGTTCTGCTAGGAACAACCTGTGGTGGTGTTGTTCTGATAGGAACAACCTGTGATGGTGTTGTTTTTTCAACATCTAACAATAATTTATTTAACAGTCAATTATGCCTTTGTTATTTTCTTTATTTTTAAATACGTAATCTTCGTGTGCATGCCACAAACGTAACACCATATTTATACCTTAATAAACTTAATACCTAAGTCCATACCTTAATATCAAGTCAATACCTTAATATCAAGTCAATACCTTAATATCAAGTCAATACCTTAATATCAAGTCAATACCTTAATATCAAGTCATTACCTTTAAATCAAGTCAATACCTTTAAATCAAGTCAATACTTTAATATCAAGTCAATACCTTAATATCAAGTCAATACCTTAACATCAAGTCAATACCTTTAAATCAAGTCAATACCTTAATATCAAGTCAATACCTTAATATCAAGGCAATACCTTAACATCAAGTCAATACCTTTAATTCAAGTCAATACCTTTAAATCAAGTCAATACCTTAATATCAAGTCAATACCTAAATGCCCCTACCTTAAATGACCTCCAACCAGTGCCGTACCCCCACCCTCTTCCCTCTCCCCTCAGCTGACGATGAAGAGAACAAACATTTGGTCATGTTCTCGAATGAAGACGTGTTTCTTCACACCTACCCGCCTTTAAGCCAAGGGGTTTGTCCGAGGTAGCAGTTGTTACACCTGTCCACATCATGGCTTCAGGTAGTCACCAGGTGTTCAAGTGTTGGTCTAGGCACAGCTGCGAGAGTTGGAACATTACATGCCTGCACGTCTTCATCTAACAGTAAATCCATCCGTCAGTCAATCCATCCATCAGTCAATCCATCCATCATTCAATCCATCCATCAGTCAATCCATCCATCAGTCAATCCATCCATCAGTCAATCCATCCATCAGTCAATCCATCCATCAGTCAATCCATCCATCAACCAATCCATCCATCAGTCAATCCATCCATTAGTCAATCCATCCATCAGTCAATCCATCCATCAGTCAATCCATCCATCAGTCAATCCATCCATCAGTCAATCCATCCATCAGTCAATCCATCCATCAGTCAATCCATCCATCAGTCAATCCATCCATCAGTCAATCCATTCACTAGTCAATCCATCCCAGCCATGTCCTTATATTACATGGTAAAAACAATCTATAAAATATATTATCCATTAATATCCATGTCTTTCAAATCTATCTGTTTCCTCTAACAGGTGTATCTATAATATATATGTACATAAGCATGAGTTCACTCACTCACTCACTCACTCATTTACATCAAAATAATCTCTCCAGCAGTATATCACTAAATCTCTTTATCAATATATCACTAGATCTCTCCAGTAATGTATCGCTTAATATGTCAGTCAAAAGCCAGTCCATCAACTTAACCAAATCACCGATCTTTTAAACTAGCCACCTAACCACCTAACAACCTAGCCACCTAACCACCTAGCCACCTAACCACCTTACCACCCATCTAATATTTGAAAAATGACCTGACATGTCAGCAAACTGTCACCTTTCTGTCACTCTCAGCGAGTGCTCTAATCGTTTGTGCAGCTGGCCCGTCTGTCTGTCTGTCTTCCTGTTCCTTGCTGCAGTGTTGTGGTCAAATGTTTCAATAACTTGATGTCATAACACAACGAGACCCCGACTGTGGCGTTTGCTGAAATTGTTGGAAACAACTTTAAAATACAACAATCAACATCAATGTATGCCCTGTGGTTGTGTGTGTGGGTGTGTGTGGGTGTGTGTGTGGGTGTGTGTGTGGGTGTGTGTGGGTGTGTGTGGGTGTGTGTGGGTGTGTGGGTGTGGGTGTGTGTGGGTGTGTGTGGGTGTGTGTGTGGGTGTGTGTGGGTGTGTGGGTGTGTGTGGGTGTGTGTGGGTGTGTGGATGTGTGTGGGTGTGTGTGGGTGAGTGGGTGGGTGTGTGTGGGGGTGTGTGTGGGTGTGTGTGGGTGTGTGTGTGGGTGTGTGTGTGTGTGTGGGTGTGTGGTTGTGTGTGGGTGTGTGTGTGTGTGTGGGTGTGTGTGTGGGTGTGTGTGTGGGTGTGTGTGTGGGTGTGTGTGGGTGTGTGTGTGTGGGTGTGTGTGGGTGGGTGTGTGTGGGTGTGTGTGTGGGTGTGTGTGTGGGGGTGTGTGGGTGGGTGTGTGTGTGGGGGTGTGTGTGGGTGTGTGTGTGTGGGGGGTGTGTGGTGTGTGTGTGGGTGTGGATGTGTGTGTGGGTGTGTGTGTGTGGGTGTGTGTGTGTGGGTGTGTGTGGGTGTGTGTGGGTGTGTGGGTGTGTGTGGGTGTGTGTGGGGGGTGTGTGTGTGGGTGTGTGTGGGTGTGTGTGGGTGTGTGTGGGTGTGTGTGGGTGTGTGTGTGGGTGTGTGGGGTGTGTGTGTGGGTGGGTGTGTGGGGTGTGTGGGTGTGTGTGGTGTGTGGGTGGGGGTGTGTGTGGGGGTGTGTGTGGGTGTGTGTGTGGGTGTGTGTGTGGGTGTGTGTGGGGTGTGTGTGTGGGTGTGTGTGGGTGTGTGTGTGGGGTGTGTGTGTGTGGGTGTGTGTGTGGGTGTGTGTGGTTGTGTGTGGGTGTGTGTGGGGTGTGTGTGGGTGTGTGTGTGGGGTGTGTGTGTGGGTGTGTGTGGGTGTGTGTGTGGGTGTGTGGGGGTGTGTGTGTGGGTGTGTGTGGGTGTGTGTGCGGGTGTGTGTGTGCGGGTGTGTGTGGGTGTGTGTGTGTGTGTGGGTGTGTGTGTGGGTGTGTTTGTGTGGGTGTGTGTGTCGGGTGTGTGTGTGGTTGTGTGTGGTTGTGTGTGTGTGTGGGTGAGAATGAATGCGTGTTTGTGTGTTAGTATTTCTGTGTTTGGGGGTGGGGAAGGGGTCGTTTGAATTAGTTATGTAACTGCCATTCATCTGTTGTTGTCTGTACACACATACCCTAAAGAAGCGTTGTAAAGTTACATAGTGTTACTGATAGTAAGAGATGACTTGAACGTCTTCACTGCGTTTATTGCAAGTGTGTAGTGACGGGGTCAGGGGTTATTGAAAAATCCGGGGTCAAGAAGAACAATGCGTTTAACTTTCATCAAATATTTATTAAGACGATATAAATGGTTTACAGTTTTGTCTTAAACTAATCAGTGTTGTCAATGTGTTTAGCCGTGCAAGTATCAACTTTATAGCAGTAAGGATCAAGAATGTGCAAGTTAAAATCAACATTACACAAGTACAAATGTAAATATTGCACAAGTCATTCGATTTGTTTGACTAACGTCCTTGACTCAAGTGTAATCAAATAGAAAAATTAAAAAGACCACACCAAACCATCATTTATAAAGCTTAATATATCTTACATTTGTTTTGCCTTCGGCTACAAACGCGCATGGATGTGCAGAGGGAAGCAACCCAAGGTATTCTTAAACTTTCATTTTTATACCGCCATCCGTTATCCAGACCACACAGACTGCTTTAAACTTAAAGCCTCTTCCAGACATAAGCGACCCAAACAACAACAATCTCCATGGTAACGTTCCCAATACCTTCCGTGCACGAGGGGGGGGGATAGAAGCGCTTGCACCAAAAGTGAATGTTAATTGCTCTAACTCCTCTCCTTTTCCACCTTGAAAACACCACTAATTGGACACACGGGAGAATGGTCCAACAAAAACTGCATCAAAAATAAAATATTAAATGCGTTCTCTGACAGGCACGATTTGTCTAATTCTCTATTAAGTCATTTATATATATATTATTTATTTATTTTGTATATATATATATATATATATATATATATATATATATATATATATATATATATATATATATATAATATATATATATATATATATATATATATATATATATAAATAAATAAATTAGAGATTTAGAGGAAATACCGTATTTACTCGCATATAAGCCTACATCGCATATAAGCCGACCCCTTAAACTGTTTTAAAATGACCAGTTTTTGCAAAACACCCGCATGTAAGCCGACCATACAATTGTCTAATTTTACTCCATATTTTTGGTTCATAGACATTTGTTACTTTAAAGATGTAAAATGTTTACTTTTCTGTTACAGTCAAGTTTGTTTATCTTTTGGGTTGACACAAAAACGTGTTCTGCTCTCTCAACATTATTTGCTATAATAATATCTAAACCTCCGCTCATAAGTTGTTCACAACTCCTGATTAACGAAGTACATATTTAGAAGAAAAAAAATACATTTAAGTGTCTGTCCTTGTGTCCATTTTGTTTATGCGCATATAAGCCGACCCCCTGATTCCAGTATTGTATTTTATAGTTCTAATCTCGGCTTATATGCGAGTAAATACGGTAACACTTGACTTTAGTCTACTCCATTACAATCTCTTTCATGTACTATATCTAGTCTCACCTCTCTCGGTTACAAGTCTATTTTATGTACTATATCTAGTCTCACCTCTCTCGGTTACAAAACTATTTCATGTACTATATCTAGTCTCACCTCTCTCGGTTACAAATCTATTTTATGTACTATATCTAGTCTCACCTCTCTCGGTACAAATCTATTTCATGTACTATATCTAGTCTCACCTCTCTCGGTTACAAATCTATTTTATGTACTATATCTAGTCTCACCTCTCTCGTGTACAAATCTATTTCATGTACTATATCTAGTCTCACCTCTCTCGTGTACAAATCTATTTCATGTACTATATCTAGTCTCACCTCTCTCGTGTACAAATCTATTTCATGTACTATATCTAGTCTCACCTCTCTCGTGTACAAATCTATTTCATGTACTATATCTAGTCTCACCTCTCTCGTGTACAAATCTATTTCATGTACTATATCTAGTCTCACCTCTCTCGTGTACAAATCTATTTCATGTACTATATCTAGTCTCACCTTTCTCGTGTACAAATCTATTTCATGTACTATATCTAGTCTCACCTCTCTCGTCTACAAATCTATTTCATGTACTATATCTAGTCTCACCTCTCTCGTGTACAAATCTATTTCATGTACTATATCTAGTCTCACCTTTCTCGTGTACAAATCTATTTCATGTACTATATCTAGTCTCGCCTTTCTCGTGTACAAATCTATTTCATGTACTATATCTAGTCTCACCTTTCTCGTGTACAAATCTATTTCATGTACTATATCTAGTCTCACCTTTCTCGTGTACAAATCTATTTCATGTAATATATCTAGTCTCACCTTTCTCGTCTACAAATCTATTTCATGTACTATATCTAGTCTCACCTCTCTCGTGTACAAAACTATTTCATGTACTATATCTAGTCTCACCTCTCTCGTGTACAAATCTATTTCATGTACTATATCTAGTCTCACCTCTCTCGTGTACACATTTATTCCATGTACCATCTCTGGTCTCACTTCTATCAATGAATCTATTAAAGATGAAAATGTTTGGGCGCTCACTTAATTATCGGACTATGGTCACTGGCCATTAAACTATTCTCAGAGTTTCACAACTTCTATCGTCATGAAGATCTGGGTTCACTAAAGAAAAAATTTTGAGGACACTTTCATTTTTTTTTCTTTTCAAAGTTTCCGATTACTTCATGTACCTTACTTTGCCTTTGGTTACTTAATGAATTTTCCCCATGACACCCCCCCCCTCCGAAAAATGTTTAAATAACACTGAATTTGTACACTAAATTATAATAACTTTTGGTTTGTACACATAGAATACTCCAATAACATTTCATTAGTACATAGAGAATAAATTCTAATAACATTGAATTTGTACACATGTGCAGCGAACATGGCAATAAAAATGTGTGTCATCCTTCCATCTCATGTGTACATACCCACAACATAATAACCAAGATAAAGACAGCGTCCTTGACCTCGGCTCACTCGTGTTTTTGATCACTCCAATAAAACAACCACAACTACCAATACTGTCAAAATAACATTCAGATGTATTCATATAACATTCACTTCAGTCAAGGGCCTATATTTATTTCTATAACCCGATGTCTTGTTTTCTTATCATTTCTCGTCTGCCAGATTTCAATTTAAGTTTTTTTCAAATTTTTTTTTGCTACCGCGAATTCCTTACTCCAAAACTCCTGTTATTTGACCATTGATTATTGTCACCCACCCCCCCGCACGTTTTTTTTCTCTCTCCCTCCCCCCTCCCTCTCTCTGGGGGTAATTCCTCTCGGTCTCAGGTGTTCGGATTTAACACCTCTCCAGCCACTAGGAACAGGTGTGTTCGTTCACAACGGTGCCTGCTGAAAGGTATTTCAAGATATTAAAACCCAAGTGTCAACGTTTCTAATCTCCAGGCACAAAAATCGTCTCAGTCTCGATAGCGCAATAAGTCAATTTTTGTATGTTACAACTCTCCAAATATGTCAGTAACACCGGCCCTCGGCCCAGCAGGGTCGGGCTTTGAGGGCCGGGTTTTCTAGGGGGAGCAACTTTATCTTTAGCAGTCACAAAGAGATATTGGCTCTTGTACGGACAACAGCCCGCTGATGCTTATCGCCATAAACATGGAATATAAAATTTGAGCTTTGACTTGACAACTTCAGTCGATCAACAACTGAATAGGCAAGTCATACGACTGAAGCGGATGGCGAGGAGAACTTGGGAGTTTAATGCATAAGAAAAATGTGTATGTGTAGCAGAAACGGATAATGTATCCAGTTGAGATGGACACGATCCAACTTCAATTTGAGAAAGAATTTCAGGCATCAAATGTTAAATTAATTAGGAGGCCTTAATTTTCAGCGGATTAAATTACTGATGGCCCCATGATGGCCCCATTCAGAATTCTGAAGGAACCAAGCAAGTACAGACCTCTACATACGCAGTAGCATCATCAGACATTTGGACAGTACATTAGTGTGGGCCCCAAGGATGTCGCATCATTCGTATGACGTCACAGCCCGCCTTTATCCCAAAGGGGCTCTTGGATTAACGGTCCGCATGACAACACAATTGTCTGGGTATGGTCTCATTATCAGTCTCATTTAGACATGGTATGGTCTCATTATCAGTCTCATTTAGACATGGTATAGTCTCATTATCAGTCTCATTTAGACATGGTATAGTCTCATTATCAGTCTCATTTAGACATGGTATGATCTTATTATCAGTCTCATTTAGACATGGTATGGTCTCATTATCAGTCTCATTTAGACATGGTATGATCTTATTATCAGTCTCATTTAGACATGGTATGATCTTATTATCAGTCTCATTTAGACATGGTATAGTCTCATTATCAGTCTCATTTAGACATGGTATAGTCTCATTATCAGTCTCATTTAGACATGGTATAGTCTCATTATCAGTCTCATTTAGACATGGTATGATCTTATTATCAGTCTCATTTAGACATGGTATGATCTTATTATCAGTCTCATTTAGACATGGTCCGGTCTTACTGTTAGAGTCATTGTAACCATGATATGGTCTCATTGTCAGCGTCATTGTAGCTGTGCTATGGTCCTATGGCTAGCATCATTGTAAACATGGTAAGGCCTCAGTGCGGCTAGGGTATGGTCTCATTATTACCATCTCGGCTAGGGTATGGTCTCATTATTATTATCATCTCGGCTAGGGTATGGTCTCATTATTACCATCTCGGCTAGGGTATGGTCTCATTATTATTATCATCTCGGCTAGGGTATGGTCTCATTATTACCATCATCTCGGCTAGGGTATGGTCTCATTATTACCATCATCTCGGCTAGGGTATGGTCTCATTATTACCATCATCTCGGCTAGGGTATGGTCTCATTATTACCATCTCGGCTAGGGTATGGTCTCATTATTACCATCTCGGCTAGGGTATGGTCTCATTATTATCATCTCGGCTAGGGTATGGTCTCATTATTACCATCTCGGCTAGGGTATGTTCTCATTATTACCATCTCGGCTAGGGTATGTTCTCATTATTATCATCTCGGCTAGGGTATGGTCTCATTATTACCATCTCGGCTAGGGTATGGTCTCATTATTATCATCTCGGCTAGGGTATGGTCTCATTATTACCATCTCGGCTAGGGTATGGTCTCATTATTATCATCTCGGCTAGGGTATGGTCTCATTATTACCATCTCGGCTAGGGTATGGTCTCATTATTACCATCTCGGCTAGGGTATGGTCTCATTATTACCATCATCTCGGCTAGGGTATGGTCTCATCATTATTACCATCTCGGCTAGGGTATGGTCTCATTATTACCATCATCTCGGCTAGTGTATGGTCTTATTATTACCATCTCGGCTAGGATATGGTCTCATTATTACCATCTCGGCTAGGGTATGTTCTCATTATTATCATCTCGGCTAGGGTATGGTCTCATTATTATCATCTCGGCTAGGGTATGGTCTCATTATTATCATCTCGGCTAGGGTATGTTCTCATTATTACCATCTCGGCTAGGGTATGGTCTCATTATTATCATCTCGGCTAGGGTATGCTCTCATTATTACCATCTAGGCTAGGGTATGGTCTCATTATTACCATCTCGGCTAGGGTATGTTCTCATTATTACCATCTCGGCTAGGGTATGGTCTCATTATTATCATCTCGGCTAGGGTATGGTCTCATTATTACCATCTAGGCTAGGGTATGGTCTCATTATTACCATCTCGGCTAGGGTATGTTCTCATTATTACCATCTCGGCTAGGGTATGGTCTCATTATTATCATCTCGGCTAGGGTATGGTCTCATTATTACCATCTAGGCTAGGGTATGGTCTCATTATTACCATCTCGGCTAGGGTATGTTCTCATTATTACCATCTCGGCTAGGGTATGGTCTCATTATTATCATCTCGGCTAGGGTATGGTCTCATTATTACCATCTCGGCTAGGGTATGGTCTCATTATTACCATCTCGGCTAGGGTATGTTCTCATTATTACCATCTCGGCTAGGGTATGGTATCATTATTACCATCTCGGCTAGGGTATGTTCTCATTATTACCATCTCGGCTAGGGTATGGTCTTTTTATTACCATCTCGGCTAGGGTATGGTCTCATTATTACCATCTCGGCTAGGGTATGGTCTCATTATTATCATCTTTGTGGTTAGGATAAAATCTCATTGTTAGCACCAATTATCATCCATAACCTCACAAGAACTAGGAAAGGGTTTACAACGGTTCTCAAACAAAAAGATCAAGCTATTCTAGATGAAAGTTTCAAAGCCGTATGTGCAGTCGCCATACATACACAGGCTTTAAGCCCCGTATACCACATCTGAAAACCCTGGGGGGGGGAGGGGCGGTGCATACAAATCAGGAATATGTTGAGAATATTTTGTAGTCTTAAATTATTTTTCTTCGTAAAACTTGTTTCCACAAACGTTGCCACAAGTTATTGGACCAGTTATTTGACCAGTTATGGGACCAGTTATTGGACCAGTTTTTGGACCAGTTATTGGACCAGTTATGGGACCAGTTATTGGACCAGTTATGGGCTTCACACTTAACAATTGTATTAAATAACAAAAATATATGATCAGGTGGATTTTGAAACATTATATATTTTTATTTTGCGAAGGCCCGTCATTTAGAATCGGTTTTTTTTTAAATTTTATTTTTTTATTAGTTTTTTTTTATAAACCTGCGATGTTACATCCGGTTTCTGTTGGAATTGCCTTCAGTTATTAGTGTAAAAAAAATTTAATCCCTTGCATGAAAAATTGGGAAACAGATATTCAAATTTATCATATTTTGAAGGAAGTTTTTTTTTCTTTGTTAAATCTGTTACTTGCATCCGAGTTTCGAGGCAAGATTTTTGTGTACAATGCAGACCTACGATCAAGTGGATACGCCCATGATATACCGAGAACTTAATTTTTCGAAAAGTTCTAAAATTCATGTTGCTATATTCTGGCATAATTATTTTAAACAGTGGCTACTGGCTAAATGGGTGGTGGCTACTGGCTAAATGGGTGGTGGCTACTGGCTAAATGGGTGGTGGCTACTGGCTAAATGGGTGGTGGCTACTGGCTAAATGGGTGGTGGCTACTGGCTAAATGGGTGGTGGCTACTGGCTAAATGGGTGGTGGCTACTGGCTAAATGGGTGGTGGCTACTGGCTAAATGGGTGGTGGCTACTGGCTAAATGGGTGGTGGCTACTGGCTAAATGGGTGGTGGCTACTGGCTAAATGGGTGGTGGCTACTGGCTAAATGGGTGGTGGCTACTGGCTAAATGGGTGTTGGCTACTGGCTAAATGGGTGGGGGCTACTGGCTAAATGGGTGGTGGCTACTGGCTAAATGGGTGGTGGCTACTGGCTAAATGGGTGGTGGCTACTGGCTAAATGGGTGGTGGCTACTGGCTAAATGGGTGGTGGCTACTGGCTAAATGGGTGGTGGCTACTGGCTAAATGGGTGGTGGCTACTGGCTAAATGGGTGGTGGCTACTGGCTAAATGGGTGGATCTTGACGAAACTTGATGCATGAAAATTTGATGGCATATGTTAAAACTCTATAGGGTAGTAAACTGATAATGTCATCTCCTTTGGGGCCTGGGGCCTGGGGACCCAAAAAATTTTTCATAAACTTTTATATCATTATTCCCCTTTAAATTTTTAAATTTCTTGGCAAATTTTGACACATATTGACACATATTGACATATATTGACACATATTGACACATATTGACACATATTGACATATATTGACACATATTGACATATATTGACACATATTGACACATATTTACATATATTGGCCTATATTGACACATATTGACTCATATTGACACACATTGTCACACATTGACACATATTGACACACATTGACACATATTGACACATATGGACACACCTTGACACACCTTGACACACATTGATACATATTGACACACAGCTCCATCATGATCCAGATTGAAATGTTTAGGCCTATGAACTTAACATCTTGCACCATTCTAGGCCGGGGCCTTTTGGTGTCATCTTACTCACAATTTGATTTTGACAAATGTTGGCAAACAAGTTTATTCATCATGGTCCAGATTGAAATTAACAGGTGTTTTAAAATTTAAATCTTGTACTGATTGGGCCCATTAATGTCATATTATTATTAGGGCTGGTACTAATTTAAAAAATTTGTTCGATTAATCGGGTGAAAATTTAATCGATTAATATATTAATTTCGATTAATTATATTTTAACGTATATATAGATCTCGTTAAGTTGCGATTCATTATTCCGCGAAATCAGTTAAGTCGCGGTTATTCAATGGCTCCCAAATTTCGTGTCGTAACACAGCAAATTCGTTCTGCTATGCAAGTAATAAGGAGGAAAAACATTGTTGTTTACGTATGCACGCGTAAATAAATAATATATTATATTATAATAATAATACGAGGGAAAAGTATGTAAGTAACAAAAAATATAAATTATTAATAAATTTGGGGAAAAAATATTGGAAACATTTTCTTACATTTTAATGGAAAGGGTTCTGGGTACCATGGGTGTTTCTTGATCAAACTGAGTACATAAGACTTAGATGACACATAGTGAGACACATAGTGAGACACATAGTGAGACACATAGTGAGACACATAGTGAGAAACTATAGGGCAAAATAGGTCCAAAATTTAAGCAGGTTTTATTTTTGAAATTCTACGCGCAACGGACTTAGCGGTCGACAACGTTTGCCATGTTCAACCTTGACCTTTATGGCCCCATGTTCGCCATGTTCAACCTTGACCTTTATGGCCCCATGTTCGCCATGTTCAACCTTGACCTTTATGGCCCCATGTTCGCCATGTTCAACCTTGACCTTTATGGCCCCATGTTCGCCATGTTCAACCTTGACCTTTATGGCCCCATGTTCGCCATGTTCAACCTTGACCTTTATGGCCCCATGTTCGCCATGTTCAACCTTGACCTTTATGGCCCCATGTTCGCCATGTTCAACCTTGACCTTTATGGCCCCATGTTCGCCATGTTCAACCTTGACCTTTATGGCCCCATGTTCGCCATGTTCAACCTTGACCTTTATGGCCCCATCTTCACGACCTTTGCTAGTTGACTTCCCTGCTCTAACCGTCACCGATAAACTTACTTATTTCGTTGGTATGACGTCAATGCCATTCGTCATATTAAACCATTTCCAACGGTTTTATACTTATTGTCCCATCTTCCAGAAATCATGTACGCGGGTTCTCAACACTAACTGAAATCTTAATTGTTCCGCTGCAGGGGACGGGTATTTTGCTAGTCCTCAGATAATACTATACACAAATCCCCGCGCCCCCCCCCCACCCCACACATTTTCCCAATATTCTCGCCTTTGATTGTAAAAACAAATAATTGCCAAAACAAGGTTCATAATTTTATTTTAAATTATTTCTATACTCGTATCTAATGCCTTGATGTTTTTAATTATTGCTATGACGTAAACGGCGTCCCCCAAGCACATATTAACTATTTTAAATGTAACCTCCAACCCAAAGTCTCCGTCCTTGAAATGTGAATGCAAAATGGTGACATTAAAAGCACATAGCTTTGAAACAATTTTGAATTTCGAGAGATGATGATAATGTGTCAACGAATTTTTTCTTCTTTGGAACATTATTTAAAATATTTTATTATTTTAAAAGAAAATCTAAGCTTCGAAATGATCATATTAAAAATTATAATGCACATAAAATGTAAATACCTTATTTCATCTCCAGGTATTTATCAGACGCTGAAATTATTCATAAAAACCGAGCTGTCTGCAGGCAAAATAAAAATAAAAATGGCAGCCCTTCCCCCTAAAGTGCAGCATGTTTTTTTTTAAATAATCATTGATTTAAAGACATCTGGGATGAGAACACCCGTACCCACCCACACACACACGCACACACACACGCGCGCACACACACACACACACACACACGCAAACACATACACACACATATATATTTTGAGAACGCTGCTGAGAGTTAGAAGCTTGCATCAATTTAGAAATGTTTTACTGGCATCAAAATCATACATACCACTGTGATAACAAGACACATAACGTGTTTATGGGCAGTTTCTCCTAGTTTTTATGCTATTAAGCACTGATTCGCGAGTTTCATTTCAGAGATCGCAGTTGAGACATAAACTTACATTTCTAGCCAAACTTACATTTGTTATCAAACTTACATTTCCATTGCAAAACTTACATTTCCATTGCCAAACTTACATTTCTAGCCAAACTTATATTTGTAATGAAACTTACATTTCCATTGCCAAACATACATTTCCATTGGCAAACTTTTATTTCTAGCAAAACTTACATTTGTAATTAAACTTTCATTTCCAATGACAAACTTATATTTCTAGCCAAACTTACATTTGTTATCAAACTTACATTGCCACAGCCAAACTTACATTGGTGGCAAAACTTACATTTCTAGTGACAATAAAAAATGTAACTAGAGATAGCTGTAAGTTACATTTCTATTAGAAGTAGAGGTGGGCGTGTCCTGTTGTCACGTGAGAACGACTCTGTCATGCGCAATGAGAGGTGGGCGTGTCATGTTGTCACGTGACAACGACTCTGTCATGCGTTGTTGAGAGGTGGGCGTGTCCTGTTGTCACGTGAGAACGACTCTGTCATGCGTTGTTGAGAGGTGGGCGTGTCCTGTTGTCACGTGAGAACGACTCTGTCATGCGTTGTTGAGAGGTGGGCGTGTCCTGTTGTCACGTGAGAACGACTCTGTCATGCGTTGTTGACTTTCACATTAATACAAACTGTTTTTGTTTTTGGTCGTATTGCGGTAAAAGAAACATTCATAGAATTACGAATTCATGTTTGTTTCGTTATTGAGTAGTTGTTTAAAATTATAGACGTTGAAGTTGTGATGTTTGGTGCTGCATTGTGGGAGCTTTTTAATAATTAGGTCAGCCAATGGGGGCGGTATAGAAAAAACGAGACAGTCCTAAATAAATGACAATGTGTGGCCAACGTCAAATTTCGATTTATCTTTGATACAATAGGCTTTTTAATATTTAACCGGAAGTCTAATAATAGAAATATTGGGGCCATATATATCTTTTTTAAGGACAAATTTCATAAAAATGTAATAAAAGATGCGAGTCAATATGTAAATGTAGGTATATTGAGAAGGAAGTATCTTATCAGCTATTTGTTAATTCTTCTTTAATTTAAGACAGCTTATTGGACTTGAAAGGGGAAAAACAGTTTCGTAATTTTACAATGCTAACAATTTTGAGAACATAGTGATTCGACAGTATTTATGTTCAAAACCCGCTAAAATGTAATCTAAAAATAGAACATTACTCATTGAGCTATGACGTTTTCCGGTTTTAGAAATGACAAACCCTATTATGTTGTCCTACGTGTAAAAAAAATTATTAATAGTGAGACATAAATTGCTAATGTAGAGACTTAAATTACTGTAAAAATAAGAATGTTTATAATACAAATTCTCCATGAGCACGAAGTCTAATTAGAAAGTTTGTTTTTTTTTAATTTCAAGATGTACAGTTTAGACCAGGGGTGGCCAGACCTGATGTAACTGAAAGTCATTTTAAAATATATTAAAATTGTTGAGAGCCGCATTGAATCACTTTAGGTCATTAAGCCTGGCTCGGAATACTTCCAGTAATCCTTGTAACATATATTTCATAAATTGTACGCGAGCCGCATTGTGAACACAGAAGAGCCGCATGCGGCTCGCGAGCCGCGGTTTGGCCACGGTTGGTTTAGACTATATGGCAAAGACAGATTGGGGAGATGAACTAATTATGGAACATGATAATGACGTCAGCCAACTCAATAATAATGTTAAGATAAGCATTTTAAAATATTTCAACATTTTTTTGGATATTTTAAATGAGAAAATGATGTCTTTTCGAAGAGAATACGAAACTAATCTGGCATAAACTTTACCAGCAAAAATATATATGCATAATTAATTCTTTGATAAATATTGCAAAAGAAATTGATTTTAGTCATAGATTAAAGTTGTTACAAAAATTTATTTTTTTACAGGCATTTACATGTAAATAATCACTTGATATGAGTATTTAGAGGGCCAGTTAGGCTTGCAGTTGTGGATATAATTAATTAGAGGGCCAGTTAGGCTTGCAGTTGTGGATATAATTAATTAGAGGGCCAGTTAGGCTTGCAGTTGTGGATATAATTAATTAGAGGCCCAGTTAGGCTTGCAGTTGTGGATATAATTAATTAGAGGCCCAGTTAGGATTGCAGTTGTGTATATATTTAATTAGAGGTCCAGGAACAGCCATGATTTCTTTTCTATTTTTCCATGACTCATGATTGATATTCTAATTTTTTTATGAGTAGCTGATAAATGACTCCATTGAATTTTTTCTTGGCCTCCAACAGATTTTGTTGGGGAATCGTTTGAGCAAACAACTGAGCGCTAATCCGTCATTTCTTACTCCAAAGTAAGACTCACACAATCCCATTATATGCCAATAAATTTGAATAATCCATGAAGCGCTTAGCGTGTATGGGCTGGAGAGTATTTGAGTAGCAGCCGGTGAGCATATTTTGGTTACATTCAAAGGTCAAAGGTCATCATCACGTGATGTTGATTGGCGCGACACCGGCAAGGTTCATGAGGTCATAGAATATTTGCATAATGTTACATAAGTGAGTCATCTCAGTAACGGTCTCTTAACCAATCGCAGCTGCAAATAATTTTTATTTAAAAACCGTTGAAAAATCAACAAGAAATTTGGACACACGTGTGTTACTATTATATAGCAGAATGCATACATTATGTCTTTCTACTTTTCTTAAACTCTATTTATATTCTTTTTAACAATTATGCGTGCTGTTTCCGCTTGTCTTTTCTTTCTCCCACTCTGTCACACATCTGTCACACATCTGTCGCACATTTGTCTCTAGTTCTCTAGAATTGTCACCGTGAAACTTACCATCGACTACCTCAACACCCCACCGACTACCTCAACACCCCACCGACTACCTCAACACCCCATCGACTACCTCAACACCCCACCTTCCAAACTCACCTCATCGACTACCTCAACACCCCATCGACTACCTCAACACCCCACCGACTACCTCAACACCCCATCGACTACCTCAACACCCCACCTTCCAAACTCACCCCTTGACTACCTCAACACCCCACCTTCCAAACTCACCCCTTGACTACCTCAACACCCCACCGTCCAAACTCACCCCTTGACTACCTCAACACCCACCTTCCAAACTCACCCCTTGACTACCTCAACACCCCACCTTCCAAACTCACCCCTTGACTACCTCAACACCCCACCTTCCAAACTCACCCCTTGACTACCTCAACACCCCACCTTCCAAACTCACCCCCTGCCCCCCGACTACCTCAACACCCCACCCGTTCATTCTCAACTGCATTGACTCTCCTACCCCCACCCACCCCACAACCACCAGGCTAAATGAAGCTAATAAATCTAAAGAACAAGTTACCGTCTAAAGTCCCCAAGAATGTCCAGCTAATTCACCTCGTGCTTACGGCCCATTCCTGCTCTCTTTATTGCATGGTGCGCAGTGATAAGACATGTTATGCTGTGATTAGGCCCAACCAGACGACAAAAGCCTCCTCTACCGCACTCTTTTATACGGGGTTTTCGAACAATTCTCATAGTGTGAACTCTCACCCCCTACCCCCACCCTTTCTTCCGTCGTATTGAAGGGTCTAAGGGTGGCCTGATGGGTCTCGGCAATAAATAAGCCCTCCTAGAGGCTCAGCTCTGGCGTGTATGGAGATCAATTGGAGCGCGGCACGCAGCGCAACTCGTGAGGCCGTGGCACAGTGAGGCCCTGGCCCAGTGAGGCCCTGGTACAGTCCTAAGTCAATTGGGACAGTGAGGCCCTGGCACAGTGAGGCCCTGGTACAGTCCTAAGTCAATTCGGACAGTGAGGCCCTGGCACAGTGAGGCCCTGGCACAGTGAGGCCCTGGCACAGTGAGGCCCTGGCACAGTGAGGCCCTGGTACAGTCCTACGTCAATTCGGACAGTGAGGCCATGGCACAGTGAGGCCCTGGCACAGTGAGGCCCTGGAACAGTCCTAAGTCAATACGGGCAGTCCACGAAGAGTCAGTCATTGGAGTGGTCCCCACACCTTCTGTATGTACACCTAATGTACACTAATGGTGGGAAGGCCAGAGGTTCTCATCGGTTGGAATTCGAAGTTCATTAAAAATCGTTATTTGAAAACTACTATAAAAAAGTTGAGTCACGAAGTTGTGTCACAGATTTTACCTATAACATGTTTATCAGTCATAGACATGTTTTTTTAAAGAAAACCAAAGTGCCAATACTCCAGCATTGAAAGCCCATTCTACCTCATGGTATTCCAATGTATTCCACTCTAAATAAAAATCTATACTGTGGTTATAATTGGTTACTATGGTTATGCACCAGTTTTTATTTTTTTCTTTTAGGTCCAAGATTTATTCATACATTTGGACAAGCAATTTTTTGTTTACTAGTTAATGCCTCTTTGTGAAATGTGTGTGTTGCCGTTTTATGAACTTACTCGGTGTTCATTTAAACATTTGAGAACCTTTAAAAAAAATCTCAGAGACTTGAAACTAGCTACCACCTTGCCCTCAAGTTACCTCCCATAAATCTGCCATAAAACATATTGTCCTAACACCTGCAGTTACCACCCCTGATCTTGAGCAGGGCCGTAGCTCTCCACCCTGAAGGGTCCCCACCCCAGCTATTACTTATATAACCGTGAAACCTAATGATAATGTCTTCCTGCACACCACGGCACCTTATGGTAGTGTCTTAATACACGGGCGGATTAAGACTGCACGGGGCCCCTGGCTGCAATTCAAACTGGGGCCCTATCCAGCCAGTGTCCCTTTAAATAAAATGATTGCTAGAAGCTAATATAATACTGTAACTTGTAACTAAATAGTTCATTGGTTCCTTATCTGATCTCATACTTTGTACTACGTAGAGTGGGCAGACAGACACAGGGACACACTGTGGCGTTGAGTGGGCAGACAGACACAGGACTGTGACATGGAGTGGGCAGACAGACACAGGGACTGTGACATGGAGTGGGCAGACAGACACATACAAAAGCATTGCAAAGCATCCACCACATTCTAGTCTGTTGCCAGTTGTTAGGGTCGTTAACGAGAATCAGCCTGTTTCAAAGAGTTTGGCTTGAAGCGTCACCATAGCAACAAAGTCTAAGTATGTTCAACTCATTAGAATTGGGTTTTCCTGCTTAAATATTGTGAAGTGTGAACTGTGTCTGCCAATTTTATGTTTGGGGATATTTCAAAGTTGTAGGCGGAGGTCTAATGTGGGACACAGTTAAACACATGTATCTCTAATTCAAATTTGAACTTTCGCTGAGATTTATTTTTAACATTATGAACATCATCATTAAAACGCTTCATTTCATGTATAAATATTCATTACTTTCTTTATTTCCCTTTTCGTGACATAAAGCTCGCGAATATTCAAATTGCGGGTACATCTTTTAAGAAGATACCTGAACATCAAATGCCCTAATGGGTGCGCAACCTTTGGACTGTTGACGGCCGCAGGTTGCGCACCCCTGCCCTAATGTGTCTTATATTCCAACTATAAAAAAGGTTTTACGAATAAGAACTCCAGTTTTTTTTTGTTGTTTTTTTTCCAAAATATGGTTACTTTTGTATTTCGTTGATAAATAAAACAAACCCGTAAAAACAAAGTTTTTGACTATAAATCCCTTATATATGAGACATAACTAGCAGTATTGATTATTTTCAAACATTTACAGACTGAATCTGTCTTAACACAAGTTTGCTTCATAACCCTAGGGGGGAGGGGTGGGTGGGAGGGGGAGAGGGGAAAAGTCTGGTCACCGATTCGCTTGACCGAGCTCAGAGTGACACGTAAAATGTAAACAAAAGCGCACCGTCGTTTCGTTGGGTCGCCTCAATGCTCAAACTTTCACGTGGCAAAAAAACAATAACAAATCGTGAATTTAAATTACATACCTCATATAAGGATAAACTAAAAATGCATTAATTTAATTACGGTACGTTCGATCGATCTGAAATTTTGATACGATGCATTGTTAGGTAAGACGGGTCCGTGTGCCAAATTTCAGTTCGATCGGATCATTGGAAGTGGGTCATTTTTGACTTCTGTTTTTCCGCCCGCCGAGCCCATGAGATGATGAGAGAGAGACAGACAGAGAGAGAGACAGAGACGGCGGTGAAGTTAATATAAGGGATTTAAAAAGAGGAGAGGTGGGGTGGAGTTGGTTTCATTTCATTATACCAAAGATTTTAATTTTAAAAAAACAGTTAATGATAAAATCATGCATTACCTTTATAATCATTACCTTTATAATCATTACCTTTATAATCCTTCAAAAGCAAAGAAAGCTTAATTAACTCTACCCGAAAATTTAATTATTTGTAAGGTAAGGGACAAGTCATTATTTTATTAAGAGATACAGCAAAACCCAATTCAGCAATAAAAATTAACACTGTGTTTCTTAGGATGTTACATTTCCCCTGTTATTTATTATTGTAATATATTGTAATGCATTACACTAAGATTTAATTATCGTGCTACGATTTATACATTTAGAATTCTCTCTAATACCTCCTTGGTACAACTAATGTTGAAACGAATGAATTCTCAAAGTAATTAAAATCAAGAAAGGGCCGACAAACAGAACAATTATTGTGTACAGTGGTCACGTGAGGGGAACTCTTTTTGAAACATGAAACCTCGTGCATGGAATTGAATCCTCGACTCATGGACCACGAGTGACCACTGTCCACCTTACCGCCCCCACCCCCACATCACAACCTCCTTTATTTGACGCCACAGCCAGGGCCCCCCCACACACACACACACCACCAGGGCTCCTTTGAGTTAATTGATATTTGAGGACCAGGTGCTTCCTTAAACTATTCTAGCGTAAGGAGGGGTGGGGCTGACCATTGAACTATACGGTGACCAGTTGATAGGGGCTGACCATTGAACTATACGGTGACCAGTTGAGGGGAGAAAGACAGACCACTGAACTATACAGTGACCAGTTGATAGGGGCTGAATACTGAACTATACAGTGACCAGTTGATAGGGGCTGACCATTGAACTGTAAAGTGACCTGTATAAAGTTACTGTACCATCAACCATCTACTGTACCATCAACCATCTACTGTACCATCAACCATCTACTGTACCATCAACCATCTACTGTACCATCATCCATCTACTGTACCATCAACGATCTACTGTACCATCAACCATCTACTGTACCATCAACCATCTACTGTACCATCAACCATCTACTGTACCATCAACCATCTACTGTACCATCAACCATCTACTGTGCCATCATCCATCTACTGTACCATCAACCATCTACTGTACCATCATCCTTCTACTATACCATCAACCATCTACTGTGCCGTGAGGTCATGGAGAAGAAGGAAGAGGCAAATGTAACGTCGAGACTCCTAGCATAGAAGTCTATGAAGGAGCGAGCAGTTTCAAATCTGGAAACCTCTATTGAAATACATGATCGATTTGCCTTCAGGAGGCAGAGACTTCGCCCCCCCCCCTCTCTCCTTTATCCAGAAGGGTGATACCCCCTACACCTCCCCCTCCTCCTACCGAACGCAGATTTGTTACCACCTCTTGTTCAAGTGCCGCTTTCTCCCGCGTTTCTCGGCCCTGTGAACCAATCTTTACCCCGGTTACTTCCCCTGGTACCCTCGTACCGTCTCAACTTCAGAGTTCTCTTTTCCTTTTCTACCCCTCCCCCTCCCCAATTTTCTCAGCCTCACTTCACCCCCCCCCCACCCCCCACCCCCACCTCGAGTCTCGGCCAGCGTTCGGGGAACCGCCCGGTTTGTTTACAATGCTGAAAGCCACCCGAATGTGACAAATCCACGTTGTATCCACTTGTATCCATCGGGAGAGTTCGGGGCATCGGTAGGTGGACTTCCAATACCGAGAGTAATAACACGGACACGGAGAAGGTTAGAGTGTGAACACACTTGGACTGTCCAACACTTGGACTGTCCACTTGGACTGACACTTGGACTGACCAACACTTGGACTGAAACTTGGACTGTCCAACTCTTGGACTGACCAACACTTGGACTGTCCAACACTTGGACTGACCAACACTTGGACTGAAACTTGGACTGTCCAACTCTTGGACTGACCAACACTTGGACTGTCCAACACTTGGACTGACCAACACTTGGACTGTCCAACACTTGGACTGTCCAACACTTGGAGTGTCCAACACTTGGAGTGACCAACACTTGGACTGTCCAACTCTTGGACTGTCCAACACTTGGACTGTCCAACACTTGGAGTGACCAACACTTGGACTGACCAACACTTGGACTGTCCAACACTTGGACTGTCCAACACTTGGAGTGACCAACACTTGGACTGACCAACACTTGGACTGTCCAACACTTGGACTGTCCAACACTTGGAGTGACCAACACTTGGACTGACCAACACTTGGACTGTCCAACACTTGGACTGTCCAACACTTGGAGTGACCAACACTTGGACTGTCCAACACTTGGACTGTCCAACACTTGGAGTGACCAACACTTGGACTGTCCAACTCTTGGACTGTCCAACACTTGGACTGTCCAACACTTGGAGTGACCAACACTTGGACTGTCCAACACTTGGACTGTCCAACACTTGGAGTGACCAACACTTGGAGTGACCAACACTTGGACTGTCCAACTCTTGGACTGTCCAACTCTTGGACTGTCCAACTCTTGGACTGTCCAACACTTGGACTGACACTTGGACTGACCAACACTTGGACTGACCAACACTTGGACTGTCCAGGGGCTGGCATGCAGCGGATTATTGTGTTCATATTGGCAGACGACCTGTGGACAAGTGGGGCACGAGCACATGACATTAGGACGGTAAGTGAGTCATTGTGATAGGTCCTAGGTGACCTTCTTACTTCACTGTGATAGGTCCTAGGTGACCTTCTTACATCACTGTGATGGGTCCTAGGTGACCTTCTTACATCACTGTGATAGGTCCTAGGTGACCTTCTTACATCACTGTGATAGGTCCTAGGTGACCTTCTTACATCACTGTGATAGGTCCTAGGTGACCTTCTTACATCACTGTGATAGGTCCTAGGTGACCTTCTTACATCACTGTGATACGTCCTAGGTGACCTTCTTACATCACTGTGATAGGTCCTAGATGACCTTCTTACATCACTGTGATAGGTCCTAGGTGACCTTCTTACATCACTGTGATAGGTCCTAGATGACCTTCTTACATCACTGTGATAGGTCCTAGGTGACCTTCTTACATCACTGTGATAGGTCCTAGGTGACCTTCTTACATCACTGTGATAGGTCCTAGATGACCTTCTTACATCACTGTGATAGGTCCTAGGTGACCTTCTTACATCACTGTGATAGGTCCTAGATGACCTTCTTACATCACTGTGATAGGTCCTAGGTGACCTTCTTACATCACTGTGATAGGTCCTAGGTGACCTTCTTACATCACTGTGATAGGTCCTAGGTGACTTTCTTACATCACTGTGATAGGTCCTAGGTGACCTTCTTACATCACTGTGATAGGTCCTAGATGACCTTCTTACATCACTGTGATAGGTCCTAGGTGACCTTCTTACATCACTGTGATAGGTCCTAGGTGACGTTATTACTTCACTGTGATAGGTCCTAGGTGACTTTCTTACTTCACTGTGATAGGACCTAGATAACGTTCTTAGGATAATGCGCTAGGTCCTAGATCACTAAGGTCATACGATAGGTCTTGGATCACTAAGGTCATACGATAGGTCTTGGATCACTAAGGGTCATACGATAGGTCTTGGATCACTAAGGTCATACGATAGGTCTTGGATCACTAAGGTCATACGATAGGTCTTGGCCCACGCTCTTACTCTGGCCGTTGTGACTGGTCGTCAAATCACTTTAATTCTAGCAGCTTGACGACATCTCGTACCAGCAGTAAATCACCAAACACGCATTGCTTGCCCTGTTAGCTGGAGTCTAACGGATATTCTTTTCTCAGTTGTTTTATTACCAGCCATACAAACTTATCCAATGACAGGTTATGCTGAGCTCGGGTGAAGAGAAATTTATTTCTAAGCTTCGGCTGGCTGTGGAAATGATCTGCTGATCAATAATGTTGATAATTGAACAAACTATTGTAAGGGTTGGAGTTAGGGTTAGCGATAGGTTTGGGTTCAGATGCATGGGTGTGAAAAGATATATATATATATATTAGGGCTGTTATCGATTAATTTAAATTTAATCGTTAACTTTTGAAAAATTAACGATTAATAAATTGTTAATTTCGATTAAAGCCAAAAATAGAAATTTATGACGTCATTAAACTGAACATTTCGAGGGAAGTAAAAAAAACAGGTAATTGACTTTTTTTTTATTGAGTCATTTCCCGTCTCACAGACATTGAGAAGTAAGAATATTTTGAACTAAATTTTAGGACAATGTGTTGATACTTGATTGGATGTTTGTGCTGAAGGTGGTACGTCAGCGATGAATCTGATCATTTAAAATAGAATTGTTTATGGCAGTGAAAACAGTAAACTTTTTCACCATCTTCGACTTTGCCATCCGCAGTTAGCTTAAAAACAAAATATTTGCTCAAATTTGTGTACGGTAGTTTCAGATCTGTGTAACCCACTGTGTTACTAGATGGTAGTTTATTGGCAGACATTGTTCAACGAATTTTTTGCTTGTTCACAGCTAATTTGAGAATAATTGTCTCATTTATAAAATCCTGTTTTATTTCTTTTCTCCATGTAATTGGAACACTACATGATGTGTAAGATAAACACTGATGTGCGCTGGAGAAATATTATAGTGTGAGAACGAATTTTTTGTTGTAATTGTGTAAATAGCTGTAACTAAAATAAAGTGTGTGAATAGTGTGAACATTTCCTAGTCTAGTCGCACATCTAAAGATGACATATCTAGATGAATAAGTTTAATCTAAAGTCATGCTATTAGTGGTACAGTGCATTGTTTATTGCGAGATATAATTGTTACAATGTTATGAGTGAACCGATTTATTCAATCAATATCTATCCGCTTGTGGTGTTACAAACAGTTATAAACTAAACCTATTTGTTTGCCAATATCAAAGGGTTTAAGAGATTGGTAAACATATGGCGTGATCGATTGTTGGTTATAATGTGAACTCGCCGCAATACACACATTCCTCTGCAAATATTTCAGCGTCCATTCAAAAATACAAACATTATTGAGTGGAATGGAATTATACCAGGAGATTTTTTAAATATTTTTTTTCTTATTGGTTGGGACGGGCTGGTTTTCTGATGTTTTAAAATTCTGAGAATCTCCGATAAAACTGGGTTAACATAGTTGGTTTAATAAATACATTGGCGTAATTTTGTAAACATACTCTGACATACTTGAGTTAACATACTTTGTTTTACACACTAGGGTAACATACTCTGAACTCCTTTGTATTGGTGATTGTGATTTGGTGACGCCCTTGTATTGGTCATTTGGTGACGCCCTTGTATTGGTGATTTGGTGACGCCCTTGTATTGGTGATTTGGTGACGCCCTTGTATTGGTCATTTGGTGATGCCCTTGTATTGGTGATTTGGTGACGCCCTTGTATTGGTCATTTGGTGACGCCTTGTATTGGTCATTTGGTGACGCCCTTGTATTGGTCATTTGGTGACGCCTTGTATTGGTCATTTGGTGACGCCCTTGTATTGGTCATTTGGTGACGCCCTTGTATTGGTGATTTGGTGACGCCCTTGTATTGGTCATTTGGTGACGCCCTTGTATTGGTCATTTGGTGACCTGTTCTACAAAACGTGTTTAAATAACACACCAGATTTAAAACCGTATTTTCCCCAATAAATACATTACACATTTTTTGGCTATCATCTAACAATCCACGTAAACCGCATCCCGCCCCCCCCCCTCGAAAATGCACTTCAATGCCAATTATCTAACAACTTACGTCACCTATATTTCCCCCAATAAATGCGCTTCAATGGTTATTATCTAACAACTCACATATTCCGTATTTCCCCAGATAAACGCATTTAAATTGCTTGTAACTAAAAACTCACGTCCCTCGAATTTCTTTTTTAAAATGCACGTTGAAGTCCCTCAGTATCGATTGGTCATTTCGTATCGCCTCATCCATTTTGGACACTCACGACAAGGGTCAGCGAGTTTTCCTGAGCTGAAATAATCTCTAAACGCCCGTCTATGTATTTTTCACCCCGTGTAAACATGCATGATGAGCAAATAGAAAAGCAATATGAGTATGAGAGTATGGATTGCACCAGCTCAAGTGAGTGGCTCCACGTGCCTCTGGGAAGGTCTTCAACGTCCTACGTCACTGATATAATTACATCAAGTCTTTCGGCTGATTGCTCCATCGCTTCAGGAGGGAACAAAATCAGACACAAGCAACAGGAAGCAATTGTTGTTATGGACACAATCAGACACAAGCAACAGGAATCAATTGTTGTTATGGACACAATCAGACACAAGAAACAGGAAGCAATTGTTATTATGGACACAATCAGACACAAGAAACAGGAATCAATTGTTTTTATGGACACAATCAGACACAAGAAACAGGAATCAATTGTTTTTATGGACACAATCAGACACAAGAAACAGGAATCAATTGTTTTTATGGACACAATCAGACACAAGAAACAGGAATCAATTGTTTTTATGGACACAATCAGACACAAGAAACAGGAATCAATTGTTTTTATGGACACAATCATACACACGAAACAGGATTCAATTGTTTTTATGGACACAATCAGACACAAGAAACAGGAATCAATTGTTTTTATGGACACAATCAGACACAAGAAACAGGAATCAATTGTTTTTATGGACACAATCAGACACAAGAAACAGGAATCAATTGTTTTTATGGACACAATCAGACACAAGAATCAGGAATCAATTGTTTTTATGGACACAATCATACACACGAAACAGGATTCAATTGTTTTTATGGACACAATCAGACACAAGAAACAGGATTCAATTGTTTTTATGGACACAATCAGACACAAGAAACAGGAATCAATTGTTTTTATGGACACAATCAGACACAAGAAACAGGAATCAATTGTTTTTATGGACACAATCATACACACGAAACAGGATTCAATTGTTTTTATGGACACAATCATACACACGAAACAGGATTCAATTGTTTTTATGGACAAAATTTAGGGAACTTGGGGGCCGTCCATAAAGTACGTCACGTTATTTTTGACATTATTACCCCCCCCCTCCCCCTGTCACAAACTGTCACACATCTCGGACGACCCCCCCCCCTAAAGTACGTCACACTTTCGAAAAAAAATGTTTTTTATTAACAAATAATCAAAATTTAATATAAAACAGCGTGACGTCACACATGGCCGGACCCCCCTCCCCCCTGTCACAAACTGTCACAGTTTGTTACACCCCCTCCCCCCTCTGGAGCGTGACGTACTTTATGGACAGCCCCTTGCGTTTTCGTTTGTTGGTTTTTTATTATTTTTTATAGAGATGAAGTGTTCCAGGGGTAATGTTTAATAGTACAAGTGCATTGAACCATAAGAGGGTATGTTTGGTAGTATATGTGTATTGTCCAATGGGAGTTTATGTTTTGTAGTGTTCCTTATTTAAGCTCTCATTAATCCTTCTAATAAAAAAAAGAAGAAGTCGATCTGAATTCAATTCATGAAAAAAATAAAATTCTACTAAGTCCATCACTAGCCAACAAGTCATTTCATTCATCGCCGTAAGTTCAATTATTACCAAACGGAAATCCATGGTCGCAAAATTATGATGGCTAATTCCTGTCAGACTGGTTCTCTGTCAGCTGCTTAAAAAGTTTTTGGAAATGTCTTTGAAACTATTTACTTTTAGATTAAAGTTAAGGAGTAAAAGGGAGATAATCTTTCGTGAAATGCTTTCAAAATTTTTTAATGTATGGATGGATTACCTTCAATCTCTAATCATCAGGACCATTTTTAAAATTATTTGTCAAACTTTCAGCATTTATAGATGATAAAAGTTTTGTCTCGCTCGTTACAGAGGAAAAACTGGATCAGCCTTTTCTGTGATCACAGATTGTGCACCGATGTAGAACGCGCTAAGTGTTTTACCGAAAGAGAAAAGCACTGAACGTCACCGATGCAGACCAAGCGTCCCACTGATGTGCAGCATAGTTCACCAAATATTACTTTCATAAATGAACCTAGAGGTATAAAGGGACTTTAGGATACTTTTTAAGGGGATTCATCTATGCATTATTTCAATATCCCCAAAATATCTTGACACAACAATTGTGAAACCGGCCAAATTACCCGGCCAAATTACCCGGGCGCTAAAAACACAACACAGCCAGAATAAAACAAACCCGTAAAAACAAAGTTTTTGACTATAAGTCCCTTATTTATATATGAGACAGAACTAGCAGTATTGATTATTTTCAAACATTTACAGACTGAATCTGTCTTAACTCAAATTTGCTTCATAACTCTAGGGGGGGGAGGGGTGGGTGGGAGGGGGAGAGGGGAAAAGTCTGGTCACTGATTCGCTTGACCGAGCTCAGAGTGACACGTAAAATGTAAACAAAAGCGCCCCGTCGCTTCGTTGGGTCGCCTCAATGCGTCAGCTCAAAATTTCACGTGGGAAAAAAACAATAACAAACCGTGAATTTAAATTACATACCTCATATAAGGATAAACTAAAAATGCATTAATTTAATTACGGTACGTTCGATCGATCTGAAATTTTGATACGATGCATTGTTAGGTCAGACGGGTCAGTGTGCCAAATTTCAGCTCGATCGAATCACGGGAAGTGGGTCATTTTCGACTTTTGTTTTTCCGCCCGCCCATGAGATGATGAGATGATGAGAGAGATGATGAGACGGCCGCGAAGTTAATATAAGGGATTTAAAAAGACTACTCTTAATTGGTCCTTTATTGAACGAACATAAATAATATTGTAACATTCATCTTCTCATTGATCTCTCCTTTGCTACGTCATGTCAACCGTCATGTCAACCGACATGTCAAACGTTTCTTAGTATGCCGGTAGCTATTTTTAGAACCCACAATAATAAATCTGAGACAGAGGGATGCATTTTAATATTCACAACATTTGAAAGTTTCCGGAACTCACACTTCTGATGTATGATATCTTTTGATTCCAGTTACTGAATCTCAGATGTATGATATCTTTTGATTCCAGTTACTGAATCTCAGATGTATGATATCAAGAGTTCCCTGTTATTAAAGTATGCATGAAATCAGTTTTAAAATCCATTTTGGTCCCGCCTTGAAGTTGACCTACCAGGAGTCCAGGTGCATGCCACAAGTCTCCCCTCCCCCACCCATCACTCGCCAACTGATGCCGGTGTAGAGCACTAGCAGGCCTTCCTGTCAGCTGCAAAGGGCAACAAGCCATGGCTACGTCTGGGCCCAATTCATTAGTGCTGAAGGAATTCTTTGTCAACAAATGAGAGCCTCCCATCGCTCGACTCACCAAGTTGGTGATGAGATTCACGTGAGTAGGTCAGACCAGACACGTCGAGGTGCTCAATGGGTGTCTGTGCGTTTATCGCACTTGTTCCCTAGTGCTGGCTACCCTTGTAGCTTGGTGCTGGCGTGTATCTTGGCGCTAGTTCCTCTCGTATCTTGGTGCTAACTCCCTTGTATCCTGACACTAGCTCCCTTTGTATCGTGGTGGTAACTTACCTTGTATTTTGGTGCTAGCTCCCCTTGTATTTAGCTCGTCTTGTATTTTGGTGTTAGTTCCCCCCTGGTATCTTGTTATCTTCCCTTGTATCTTGGTGCTTGTTCCCCTTTGTATCTCGGAGAAAACTCCCTTTGTATTTTAGTGCTTATTATACCATGTTGTTAACCAAACTTGTATCTTAAAGCTCACCCCACAAGTACCAAGATGCTCAGTCCAAAGGTAAATTGACATAGACCAACGGTACAATGACATTGACAAATGGTACATTGACATAGACCAATGGTACATTGACTTAGACCAATGGTACATTGACATAGACCAAAGGTGCATTGACTTAGACCAATGGTACATTGACATAGACCAAAGGTGCATTGACTTAGACCAATGGTACATTGACATAGACCAATGGTACATTGACAGAGACCAATGGTACATTGACTTAGACCAATGGTACATTGACATAGACCAATGGTACATTGACTTAGACCAAAGGTACACTGACATTGACCAATGGTACATTGACTTAGACCAATGGTACATTGACATAGACCAACGGTACATTGACATAAACCAAAGGTGCATTGACTTAGACCAATGGTACATTGACATAGACCAATGGTACATTGACGAGACCAAGGTACATTGACATAGACCAATGGTACATTGACTTAGACCAATGGTACATTGACTTAGACCAAAGGTACATTGACATAGACCAAAGGTACATTGACTTAGACCAAAGGTACATTGACATAGACCAAAGGTACATTGACTTAGACCAAAGGTACATTGACTTAGACCAAAGGTACATTGACTTAGACCAATGGTACATTGACTTAGACCAATGGTACATTGAGTTAGACCAAAGGTACATTGACTTAGACCAATGGTACATTGAGTTAGACCAAAGGTGCATTGACTTAGACCAAAGGTACATTGACTTAGACCAAAGGTACATTGACTTAGACCAAATGTGCATTGACTTAGACCAAAGGTGCATTGACTTTGACCAAAGGTGCATTGACTTAGACCAATGGTACAATGTCATATCCATCAATATCAGCCTTAATGTCATGTCTACCTGTCATACCTATCAATATCAGCCTTAATGTCATGTCTACCTGTCATATCCATCAATATCAGCCTTGTGAAACTGCCCAGGGCTCACCAACACTATCAGCCTTAATGTCATTTCTATATGTCTTATTCAACAATATCAGACTTAATGTCATGTCTACTTGTCATATCCAACACTATCAGACTTAATGTCATGTCTACCTGTCATATCCAACACTATCAGACTTAATGTCATGTCTACCTGTCATATCCATCAATATCAGCCTTAATGACATGTCTACCTGTCATATCCATCAATATCAGCCTTAATGTCATGTCTACCTGTCATATCCATCAATATCAGCCTTAATGTCATGTTTACCTGTCATATCCAACACTATCAGCCTTAATGTCATGTCTACCTGTCATATCCATCAATATCAGCCTTAATGACATGTCTACCTGTTATATCCATCAATATCAGCCTTCATGTCATGTCTACCTGTCATATCCATCAATATTAGCCTTAATGTCATGTCTACCTGTCATATCCAACACTATCAACCTTAATGTCATGTCTACCTGTTATATCCATCAATATCAGCCTTAATGTCATTTCTACCTGTCATATCCATCAATATTAGCCTTAATGTCATGTCTACCTGCCATATCCAACACTATCAACCTTAATGTCATGTCTACCTGTTATATCCATCAATATCAGCCTTAATGTCATGTCTACCTGTCATATCCATCAATATTAGCCTTAATGTCATGTCTACCTGTCATATCCAACACTATCAACCTTAATGTCATGTCTACCTGTTATATCCATCAATATCAGCCTTAATGTCATGTCTACCTGTCATATCCATCAATATTAGCCTTAATGTCATGTCTACCTGTCATATCCAACACTATCAACCTTAATGTCATGTCTACCTGTTATATCCATCAATATCAGCCTTAATGTCATGTCTACCTGTCATATCCATCAATATTAGCCTTAATGTCATGTCTACCTGTCATATCCAACACTATCAACCTTAATGTCATGTCTACCTGTTATATCCATCAATATCAGCCTTAATGTCATGTCTACCTGTCATATCCATCAATATTAGCCTTAATGTCATGTCTACCTGTCATATCCAACACTATCAACCTTAATGTCATGTCAGACCTGATTTTTGACACAAGAATGACGTGTTCAGTTTCTAGTTGGCCGAATGTCTGCATCGTCAAATTATTCATCAATTTGTTTCCTTATCTAGTCTTTCAAAGAAGAACGTCTCACTTTTTGTTTTACAGAAAGCTCGCGTATCTCCCAAACTTAGCTGTGAGATGATCTATGTCATATTAGCTGTGAGATGATCTATGTCATATTAGCTGTGAGATTATCTATGTCATATTAGCTGTGAGATGATCTATGTCATATTAGCTGTGAGATGATCTATGTCATATTAGCTGTGAGATGATCTATGTCATATTAGCTGTGAGATGATCTATGTCATATTAGCTATGAGATGATCTATGTCATATTAGCTGTGAGATGATCTATGTCATATTAGCTGTGAGATGATCTATGTCATATTAGCTATGAGATGATCTATGTCATATTAGCTGTGAGATGATCTATAATTGTGAACACCGGTACCCACCACCCACCCCCGCACATATTTTCTAAAACTGTTGGTTCCGAGTGTCACGATCATCACCCCCGCCCCACCCCCACTCAACTTTTAGCCATCCCACCCCCCTCTCACGTGCATGTAGATACCCCACACCTGCAGGCCTGGGAACATATGCACGAGATAACATTTATTACTGGGAGCCGGGCCCCCACCTCGAAAAAACATGTCTCCCCCCCCTCGCCTCATTCATCTGCTGATCAAGTGTAACCCTCACCGTCCTGATGTTGGTCGGGACAAGTAGGATTATCTGGCTGGACAAATAGGATTATCTCGTAGGACAAATAGGATTATCTGGCTGGACAAATAGGATTATCTCGTAGGACAAATAGGATTATCTCGTAGGACAAATAGGATTATCTCGTAGGACAAAGAGGATTATCTGTCAGCATCAATAGGATTAGTTGGTAGGAAAAAGAGGATTATCTCGTAGGACAAATAGGATTATCTCGTAGGACAAATAGGATTATCTCGTAGGACAAATAGGATTATCTCGTAGGACAAATAGGATTATCTCGTAGGACAAATAGGATTATCTCGTAGGACAAATAGGATTATCTCGTAGGACAAATAGGATTATCTCGTAGGACAAATAGGATTATCTCGTAGGACAAATAGGATTATCTCGTAGGACAAATAGGATTATCTCGTAGGACAAATAGGATTATCTCGTAGGACAAAGAGGATTATCTTTCAGCACAAATAGGATTAGTTGGTAGGAAAAAGAGGATTATCTGGCAGGACAAGTAGGATTATCTGGCAGGACAAATAGGATTATCTGGCTGACTGAGACTGAATCGAGTCATCTTCTTTACCGTCTTTTATGAATTACAAAAAATGCTCTTGACTATCAAAATTGCACACTCCAGCACTAGGAGAACCTTTGACCAGTTTTATGGTGGTATTCTTTGACCATAACTATAACAGAAAACAGTAAATATCATTGCGTCTGTCGAGTTTTATTGAACGGTTATTTCTGTAATAACTTATCTTTAATTGGTATTTAGGACCCAGTCATTGTGTAACGTGGTCAACATTTAGGACCCAGTCATTGTGTAACGTAGTCAACATTTAGGACCCGGTCATTGTGTAACGTAGTCAACATTTAGGACCCAGTCATTGTGTAACGTGGTCAACATTTAGGACCCAGTCATTGTGTAACGTGGTCAACATTTAGGACCCAGTCATTGTGTAACGTGGTCAACATTTAGGACCCAGTCATTGTGCAACGTGGTCAACATTTAGGACCCAGTCATTGTGTAACGTGGTCAACATTTAGGACCCAGTCATTGTGTAACCGTGGAAATTGTTGTTCAACCCCCCCCCACCCCAAGCACGGACAGCCCTGTACTCATCTCTAGCAGCCGTGAGGTTATCGGGTGTGACCCAGTACGTCATCACAACTTGGACTCGCTACTTGGCGGGGGTAAAGGGCAAACACCAACAAGGGGAAGCTACCCGTCACTAAACATTCCAACAGCCTCAATTGATTCTGGCAGACGATGAGCGACATCACACGTGACGTCAGAGGTCTGCTCTAACAGGAATAGTGCACACGGCGGCAGCCACTGTCAAATGAGCCTGACTTCTGCACTAATGAGAAACAAATGGTGCGCCAAGGAAAACCATGGACCAGTCATCGCCGCGATAATACTGGTTTGGGGTAACTGGACCTTTTCAACGTTGTCCTGACCTTTTCAACGTTGTCCTGACCTTTTCAACGTTGTCCTGACCTTTTTAATACTGGCATACATTTTTCATCATTACCTTCACCTTTGAAAGGTTATGCCTTTTTTAGTGCTGACATGACTTGTTCAATGTTTCCATGGCTTTTCAGCATTGTCTTAACTAAGTGTTGACTTTCTGTTTAAGTGTTGACTTACTGTCTAAGTGTTGACTTACTGTCTAAGTGTTGACTTTCTGTTTAAGTGTTGACTTACTGTCTAAGTGTTGACTTACTGTCTAAGTGTTGACTTACTGTCTCAATGTTGACTTACTGTCCAAGTGTTCACTTACTGTCCAAGTGTTGACTTACTGTCTAAATGTTGACTTACTGTCTAAATGTTGACTTACAATTATAAAATAAAACAGTCACCAACCTAACTCCCAAAAGTGTTCTTGTCGATTAACTTTGACAAGAAATGTGTCGAGATAAATGGCATATGAATATCATATATGTATGTCACATGAATGGTGCATGAATGACATATTAATGTTACATGAGTGCCACATGAATGTCATTTGAATGACACATGAATGGCACATGCAAGCACCAAGTTATATAATGTGTAAACTCCATTGATAAAAAGACAAATTGGGCGTCCATAAAGTACGTCACGCTCCAGAAAAGGGGGGGGGTGTAAGAAATTGTGACAGGGGGAGGGGGGATCCAGCCATGTGTGATGTCACTGTGTTTTATATTAAATTTAAATTATTTTGTTAGTAAAACACATTTTTTGTTGGAAAGTGTGACGTTCTTGGGCGAGATTTGTGACAGGGAGAAAGGGGGGAGTTAAAAATGGTCAAAAATAGCGTGACGTACTTTATGGACGGCCCCAATGCACATTTCGATTACGATACCACAATTATTTTCAGTTTCCAGTGAAAACTCGAAAATATTCTTTTTATCATTAAGTCGTCTTATTTGAAAACACACAAGTTGACAGACATTTAAACGAACGGTTGTTATGTAGACACAAATTGACAGACATTTAAATGAACGGTTGTTATGTAGACACAAATTGACAGACATTTAAACGAACGGTTGTTATGTAGACACAAATTGACAGACATTTAAACGAACGGTTGTTATGTAGACACAAATTGACAGACATTTAAACGAACGGTTATGTAGACACCGGGGAGGGGGGGGGGTAGTGGGGGGTACCATGCCCCCCCCCGATGACGTCATTATTGATTGGACCAAAATAACGCCACCACGTGACCCGAATTTCTCTCTCACTTCCAAGTTTCCTGCCTCGTTCTGAGCCCATCTCTCACGTCTTTTCCCCACCCCCACCCCCACCCCCACATTCTTCGTGGTGTATTTATTTATTTGTTGATGATGTATTTATTTATGACAGCTAACAACTAGTGCAGTGTGCAGTGTGCAGAGTCCAAAGTTTTTGTCAATAGATTTAGGGCCACGCCAATAGAATGTGTGGAAATTGTTCCTGTGATAGTTTTTTTTTATTTTAATTTTTTTTTACCCTAGTCGCGGTGAGGCCTCTGTGGGATCTTAAATATCCAATCTATTCTATCGTGTAATATTGGAACGCTGACTGTTCATGCTGATTTGGGGACGTTCTATTTTTGGGCTTGTTTCGATTCTTTTCTTGGCATGATTTGATGAGTTTGTTTTCATGTGGACTGCGATCAGTGGGGAGGGGCAGCGTTATAGGGATTCAACATTTAGAGTTTTGAGGTTGGAGGTTGGCCATGTAGATCTTAAAATTTTGAAGTATCCTATGTAGAGTTTCCAGTTTTGAATTTGCCCATGTAGAGCTTCCAGTTTTGAAGTTCCCCATGTAGAGTTTCCAGTTTTGAAGTTGCCAATGTAGACTTTCCAGTTTTAAATTTGCTTATGTAGAGTTTCTAGTTTTGAATTTACTTATGTAGAGTTTCCAATTTTGAAGTTGCCCATTGAAGTGGATTGAGTTTTCAATTTGTCCATGTTGTTTGAGTTTTGAAGTTGTCCAAGAAGATCCTACAGTTGTAATGTTACCCAAGTAGATCCTACAGTTGTAATGTTACCCAAGTAGATCCTACAGTTTTAATGTTACCCAAGTAGATCCTACAGTTGTAATGTTACCCTAGTAGATCCTACAGTTGTAATGTTACCCAAGTAGATCCCACAGTTGTAATGTTACCCAAGTAGATCCCACAGTTGTAATGTTACCCATGTAGATCCCACAGTTTTAATGTTACCCAATTAGATCCCGCAGTTTTAATGTTACCCAAGTAGATCCTACAGTTTTAATGTTACCCAAGTAGATCCTACAGTTTTAATGTTACCCAAGTAGATCCTACAGTTTTAATGTTACCCAAGTAGATCCTACAGTTTTAATGTTACCCAAGTAGATCCTACAGTGTTAATGTTACCCAAGTAGATCCTACAGTTGTAATGTTACCCAAGTAGATCCTACAGTTGTAATGTTACCCAAGTAGATCCTACAGTTTTAATGTTACCCAAGTAGATCCTACAGTTGTAATGTTACCCAAGTAGATCCTACAGTTTTAATGTTACCCAAGTAGATCCTACAGTTTTAATGTTACCCAAGTAGATCCTACAGTTTTAATGTTACCCAAGTAGATCCTACAGTTTTAATGTTACCCAAAGTAGATCCTACAGTTTTAATGTTACCCAAGTAGATCCTACAGTTTTAATGTTACCCAAGTAGATCCTACAGTTTTAATGTTACCCAAGTAGATCCTACAGTTTTAATGTTACCAAGTAGATCCTACAGTTTTAATGTTACCCAAGTAGATCCTACAGTTTTAATGTTACCCAAGTAGATCCTACAGTTTTAATGTTACCCAAGTAGATCCTACAGTTTTAATGTTACCCAAGTAGATCCTACAGTTTTAATGTTACCCAGTAGATCCTACAGTTTTAATGTTACCCAAGTAGATCCTACAGTTTTAATGTTACCCAAGTAGATCCTACAGTTTTAATGTTACCCAAGTAGATCCTACAGTTTTAATGTTACCCAAGTAGATCCTACAGTTTTAATGTTACCCAAGTAGATCCTACAGTTTTAATGTTACCCAAGTAGATCCTACAGTTTTAATGTTACCCAAGTAGATCCTACAGTTGTAATGTTACCCAAGTAGATCCTACAGTTTTAATGTTACCCAAGTAGATCCTACAGTTTGTAATGTTACCCAAGTAGATCCTACAGTTGTAATGTTACCCAAGTAGATCCTACAGTTTTAATGTTACCCAAGTAGATCCTACAGTTTGTAATGTTACCCAAGTAGATCCTACAGTTTTAATGTTACCCAAGTAGATCTACAGTTTTAATGTTACCCAAGTACATCCTACAGTTTTAATGTTACCCAAGTAGATCCTACAGTTTTAATGTTACCCAAGTAGATCCTACAGTTGTAATGTTACCCAAGTAGATCCTACAGTTTTAATGTTACCCAAGTAGATCCTACAGTTTTAATGTTACCCAAGTAGATCCTACAGTTTTATGATTTTGAGTCCGGCATGTTTGAGTCGTGACAGGAAGCAGAACGTCGATGACGTAATAAATCTGGCTATTTTTAAACGATATTTTCCATCACAAGTTTTTTTCTCTTCATTCAGATCTTGACTTTGTCCGCCATCTTTCATTGATTAAGATGGAGTTGAGGATTCTGATTGTCCCTGGTTTACTTCTTCATCGTTGTCGTAAATATCTGCTTTGAAATAAATAGGGGGGGGATGAGTCCGAGACCATAAATTTCATCGAATAATCAATCTAGGTCTTTGGGCTTGGAACTTTTGATGATGTCATCGGTGAATGCTTACTGTTGTGCGATGTTGTCTAACAATAACTGAAGCGTTGTACAACAGAAGGAAGCCATCTTGTTTTAATGCATCTGTAGCCAGATTTCTAGCCATCTCTCGGCCGGCATGCATCAACGTCTGTAAACTGTAATATAAACAAAAATGTATACGCAGCAAAAATGTTACATTCACACTTCAAAGTCATTAACAATACCTTTAGCTTATCATGACCTTTTGAAATTTCACAAACATACCAGCGTCAGATTTCAGACGAGTTTGACAGTTATTCGCCCATGCGCTGAGGACAGCTACAACCCAATACTGACCATTGCTTACCACCAAGCTCGGACATTAACAAAAAAATAAAGATTAGTGGCTGGTCAACCAACTGTTAAGGGGAATGGGAAGATTTTTTTTTAAACCCAATGTCCAGAGCAAATTTAAACGAAATCCGTGAAACCATGCACCCAGTATAAAAAGTTGCCAGATATATTTTATTAACTCTCAACAACTCTTCAACTGCCGGTATAAATTTTTAGAAAGTTCAAACTCGGGTCATTAATTTTTAACTCAATTTCCCTTGAAAAATTTGCGGTTATAGATTTGAAATGTCTGTCAAGCTTGACAATGCAACTCCTCCTGAACCATACCAGATAGAGGGTTCGAGTCTTTTGCAAATATGCTAAGGAGGTCCCAAGGATGTGCAACGGCCAAAAAAATACCGAAAAGGTTTACTTGATTTCCTGGAAAAAAAGAGAAAAAAAACGTTAAAATATCAGTATTTTGTCAATTTCTCGCCAACCATAACATCTATCAGGTTGAAACAAACGTCAAACGATAGCTAATATTATTTAGAACAATTTTGGAGAATGAATTTTTCAAAAATCTATTTTGGTTCGACTCCCGTAATTTTAGAAGCAATTTTTTAAAAGCAATTGTTTTGTTTAATTTGAAATTTATTGATTTGAAATTACTTTTAATGCTATCTAGAATGATAGTTAATGAGGTTTTCCCGCTTTGTGAATGCTTCAAGCATTATGTTAGACTAGCGTATCACCCGTCAAAAATGACGGAAGTTTTCAAAATAAATACACATCAGATTAAAAAATAACGTAATACAGAACTTTCATTTATTTGATTTATTTTTATTTGATTCATTTATTATCATATTGAACAATTTTATGCGGAAAGTTCGAAAAGAGTTGTATTTCGTGCAGTAATTTTTGGTGCGCACTATTGAACAAATCATCATTACATCCGAGAAGCATTACATTACTACGGGAATTGTGTATATTGATTGTTGCGTGGTGCGCATTATATTGACACATTCTTGGTTTGATGTAGCGTGAAGGGATATGACGTCATATTGTGTTTACTTTCAGAATTACTTATTTGAATCGACTTTTACTGTAATCTTCAATGATTTCCCTTGAATAAATAATCGGAAATTCTTTTTGGAAATTGCGTTTAAGTTTTAATACTCATTCGAGTTGGAGATTTCATTAGTTGTTTTGTTTTACAGCCACATATCTTCATTAATCTCTTCATCCAATATAGACTATCAACTCGTTATGATGGAGAATTGATACGAACTGAAATTTCAGCGAAAATCTTAGCAGCTCCGATGTAATTTGTGTGTCTCATATTCCAAAAGCCCCAATATAATTTGTGAGCATTATATTATAATTTTTGTGTATCATGTTCTAATTACTATCTAATTACAATTTGTGTCTACGATATTCCAATTTTACCAATATAATTTGTGTGCATCAGTTTCTAATTGTCCCAAGATAATTGCCCAGTATCTGGTGTGACCCTCTCTTTTCTATCGAACGGAATCAGAAATCGATCACTAGCATGATTAATCATATTTTATTTTAATACAAAAAATGTAGATATATATTGATTTGGTCTTAATAAGATTTAGTTCATCTTCTTGCTATTAAATATACTTTTTATTGGTGGATCCAGCAACTGAACTTGTGGCCCTATTTCACGTTCAGTGTGAAATGACGTCAGCATAAGGTTTCTTTAAACTATTTCCTTCAATATTTATTAGAAAATTTAAATGTTTATTTTCTAATTCATTTACTTAATCATTTTTAAATCAAATGCCAAAAACACTTATTAAATTTGTAAAAAATGTTAATAATTATTAATTTAAGTTTAATAAATATTTATTGTGTACCCGTTTAAATTTCTAAGGGAAGTAACAATTTTACCCAAATTATAAAAATAATTGCTATTGCGTCCCTTGAAACAATTCTTTTATCTTTCCCCAAACTAAATAAATACATGACATAATGGTTTGTGCTGTTAACTGTTAATTCATGACTTTGTATGAACCCCTATTTAACTGGTGTAGAAATCAATATTATGACGAGTGGGGATGGGCAATAGTGTTGGTGGTGCATGGGCGTAGCTAGGGTTTGTGATGCTCGGAGCGGTATTAGAATATACAGTACACACATCAAGATTTGGGGGGAGGGGGGTGACAAGGTAGCATCGACATACCGAAAAGGTTTGATTATTCCACGGTTCCACCCTCCCACCCCAACACTCCGGATCTGATGCGCCCATGGACATGCCGTACAAAGTGATATGTAAGAACTGGAGCCGTGTGTTCAAGTCATTTGAGAGGCTTCCTGGCCAGTTATTACATTGTTTTGGAATCAAATGTGGATTTAGGTAGTGGCAAGCTGTGCAGCCGCCCCACGCCCCTCACTTGAGGGGGGGCACGTCTGAAGGGGTCCCGTGATAGAAAATCACACTTAAGCTCTCGGCTCCCCTTATCAGCCTTATGACACTCGCCATAGCCTCGCGTACTACCTCTAAGGCCGCCTCTGAATATTACTTGACCTTGTGGAAATGATCTTTGAATACTGTATGTCCCATGAAAAGATCTTGTTTAGCTATGAATGAGATCTATGATTCGCCAGTGTTAACCTCACCACCCCCTCCTCCCCTCCCCCCACTTACCTCTCTCACATAGGCCTAAACGAGTTTGATGTGTGTGCCTGATATACCTATGGAACTATTCAGTACATGTTAGAGTTAGCTGTGCCTGATATACCTATGGAACTATTCAGTACATGTTAGAGTTAGCTGTGCCTGATATACCTATGGAACTATTCAGTACATGTTAGAGTTAGCTGTGCCTGATATACCTATGGAACTATTCAGTACATGTTAGAGTTAGCTGTGCCTGATATACCTATGGAACTATTCAGTACATGTTAGAGTTAGCTGTGCCTGATATACCTATGGAACTATTCAGTACATGTTAGAGTTAGCTGTGCCTGATATACCTATGGAACTATTCAGTACATGTTAGAGTTAGCTGTGCCTGATATACCTATGGAACTATTCAGTACATGTTAGAGTTAGCTGTGCCTGATATACCTATGGAACTATTCAGTACATGTTAGAGTTAGCTGTGCCTGATATACCTATGGAACTATTCAGTACATGTTAGAGTTAGCTGTGCCTGATATACCTATGGAACTATTCAGTACATGTTAGAGTTAGCTGTGCCTGATATACCTATGGAACTATTCAGTACATGTTAGAGTTAGCTGTGCCTGATATACCTATGGAACTATTCAGTACATGTTAGAGTTAGCTGTGCCTGATATACCTATGGAACTATTCAGTACATGTTAGAGTTAGCTGTGCCTGATATACCTATGGAACTATTCAGTACATGTTAGAGTTAGCTGTGCCTGATATACCTATGGAACTATTCAGTACATGTTAGAGTTAGCTGTGCCTGATATACCTATGTATTAATTTCATACATGTAAACATTGATGTTTTGACTTGCGTCTATCTGTCCTCTACTCTGCTGCTGTGTTATCCCTGCAATCCGTGACCACCAATGGGTAGGGTTAGTTAAGAGTTAAAGTTTCGATGATATTTTCCAAAGGTAATAGGGGTGGAAAAGGGTAATATGACTGCACAAAGGTAATATGGGTTCCCAAGGGTAATTTGGGTGCTCAGATGTAATAATATGTTAGTAATATGAGTGCCCAAATGTAATATGGGTTTCTAAAGGTAATTTGGGTGACAAAAGGTAATATGGATTTCCAAAGGTAATATGGCTGCCCAAAGGTAATATGGGAGCCCAGATATCTGCCTCTGATCAACTACCACCACCATTCCCCCCACCCCCCAATCATTCATACACACACTATGATACACAACACCTCACATTAAACAATACTAGCAAGCTACTCAAAGTTACTGTGCCCTAGTACTAAAAGCGTCCTAGTTTAAAACTACTTCAGTATGTACAGGCCATAGCTTTATGACTGTGTGTTTAATCTTATGGTGAAAGTGTTCCACCATCAAGCACTGCAGCCGATAGTTTCACTGTCTGTATCAAACACAAATCATCTGGTACATTATTGGAGCTGCACGCCTACATTTGCCAAGTTTTACTTTCGTCCCAAAGGGTCTAGATAAGAATTCCTCTCTATTCGCCCCTTGAAGCTCCGAGTCTCAGATTTCCTCTTCACACCCTCGATGCCTAGGCATCTCCTCCACCTCACCCCCGCCTCCTCCCCCCCCCACTTGCCCCCCACCACCCCCACATAGGCCTAAACGAACAGGTCTAGGTGTGAAAGCTTTATGTTTTAGCCAATCATCTGTGGCTTTTCTTCGCGGTTTGCGAAATGCAATGGGTACAGATCTGCTAGATATGCACACAGGAGGGTAGTGTACGGAGGCGGGTTTTCGCACCTTCTCTGACAACTGACGGCTGACGCTCCGCCCTTTGACCCATTTTTTCTTCTCCTGTCTCACTTCTCTAGGGCTTTTTTATTTTTAATACCCCCTCCCCTCTTCTTTTTTCTTTTACCTCGGCTGCCGGTCGCGAGCGACCGCGCTGTGAAAGGCTTCGAGGCTACACACAGTACTTGCGAGGGTGAAAATGGGATAGCAACTACACATCCGCGGTCGCTCTTTGTTGTGCACCTTGGATTCGAGCTTAACGTTTGTGGATATTTTCGTCATTAAAGGAATGTGTGACCCTGGTTAGAACTTATGGTTGTTAATGTCCAACATGGCTGATGGCTTATGGTGTGTTGTGTTTTCACAGAGAGGGAGAGGAGGCTAGTCCAACAGCAGCCGAGGCCCACGGCCTTCCTAACCCTGCCGCTGCATGGAAGGGCATGGGTCCCAGTGGCTACCATAAGCCACCGTCCCTCGCCATAGCTTCGTGCCTCGGGTACCTCCTACTGTCTCTGAGCATGGTGTTTATGACAGGTAAGTCAATTTACTAGACACAGTGCGGAAGATTTGTTTAATTGTGGTTTTTTTCAATGTTGGCCGACGCTTAACACGCAGTTCACACTCACACAGCAAGCACATCACATAGCCAACACATCTTTCACACAGCAAGCACATCACATAGCCAACACATCTTTCACACAGCAAGCACATTTCACAATCGAGCGGTCACTTACACAGGTGCTAGCAATGAAAGTGATGATTGAAAAGTTGGGAACAGATGACATTTATTTTAATTGTTCTAGCAACTTCATATAAACTCCCCTCCTAAACCGTGTGACTAAACCACTTTCTTAATTTGTTATAAGTTATACCGACTAATGTTATACCAACTCATGTTATACTGTATATACCAACTAATGTTATACTAACTAATGTTATACTAATTAAAGTTACACCAACTAATGTTATACCAACTAATGTTATACTAATTAAAGTTACACCAACTAATGTTATACCAACTAATGTTATACTAATTAAAGTTACACCAACTAATGTTATACAAACTAATATTAAACCAACTAATGTAAGTTATAGTTATACCAACTAATGTTATACTAACTAATGTTATACTAATTAAAGTTACACCAACTAATGTTATACAAACTAATATTAAACCAACTAATGTAAGTTATAGTTATACCACTAATGTTATAAACTAATGTTATACCAACTAATGTAAGTTATACCGACTGTTATACCAACTAATGTTATAAGTATAAGTTTAAGTTATACCAACTAATGTTATACCAACCATTCATTTCATTAGCCCTGCACAAAATACCTAAACAATAAGTTATAAACATTATCATTTACTATTTGACTATAGACTGTAGTCTATATTGTCTATACTTATATTAATATCCTTTAATTAAGCATTTAGTTTAATCAAATTAATCTATTCGTCTTTATAGTCTATAATGATAGTAGCTGATAATACTGATCAATGAATATGATTTCTTTCATATTGCAAATGACAATGTAGGCGAAGAGCTAGGCCCTTATACTACTACTACTGCTATACTACAAACACTAGTGTACAACAGCTAGACCCTAATACTACTACTACTACTATGCTACAAACACTAGTGTACAACAGCTAGAATCTAACACTACTACTACTATACTACCATCACTCGTATACAACAGACCTAAATGTATCCTAAAGACCAGATTTGTGAACGTCAGACATGCAGTTAGAAAGTTTCTAGTTCATCTCAACTTAGTGACCCTTGACTCCTCACGTCCCCTTTCCTTGTAGGTAGCCTACCTGCCAGCATACCCCCCCCCACACACACACACACGCACCACTAGATTGACTGGTGAGAACAAACACTGGCCGAATTATCTGTACGCGGTAATTTGACCACACGGGGAAAAAACATGGTCTTGGGGGGGGAGGGGATTGTTGAGGAGAACGATATAATCGTGACGCTTCAAAACGGCCCCAGACAAATTCTTTACATTTTTTAAACAACCATTTATTATTATTATTTTATTTTTTTTCATTTTAAGCTTTTTAAAAACTTTTTCACCCTTTGAAAAGTGGTAAAATTGTAAAGTTATTTCTTGTGATGTTATTATATCATTTCTTGTCAACAAACTATTAGTCCTGGGCCGTTTTGACCAGGGCAGTTTTGTCGGGGCCTAATTGTCGGTGAACCAATATAATGAATAACCAAGGCGTCCAATGTTAGGTCTTTAGATATATGTTAGGTCTTTAGATATATGTTAGTTCTTTAGATATATGTTAGGTCTTTTGCTGTATGTTTGGTCTATAGATATATGTTAGGTCTTTTGCTGTATGTTTGGTCTATAGATATAATATATGATATATATTTGGTCTATAGATAGGTGTTTGGTCTACTGGTGTATGTTTGGTCTATAGATATATGTTTGGTCTATTGATGTATGTTTGGTCTATGTTGGTGTATGTTATGTCTATGTCAATGTTCCCTTTAAGCTGCATGGTCGTGCAGATATCAGACAGATGCCGTGGAGCAGTTTAGAATTACTGCGTAGGTGTATGTTAGGTCTATAGGTGTATGTTAGGTCTACAGGTGTATGTTAGGTCTTTAGGCTTTAGGTGTATGTTAGGTCTATAACTATAGGTGTGTGTTAGGTCTATAGATGTATGTTAGGTCTATAGGTGCATGTTTGGTCTATAGGTGCATGTTAGGTCTATAGGTGCATGTTAGGTCTATAGGTGCATGTTAGGTCTATAGGTGCATGTTAGGTCTATAGGTGCATGTTAGGCCTATAGGTGTATGTTAGGTCTATAGGTGCATGTTAGGCCTATAGATGTGTGTTATGTCTATAGGTGTGTGTTAGGTGTATATATGTGTGTTATGTCTAAAGATGTATGTTAGGTTTATAGGTCTATGTTTGGTCTATAGGTGCATGTTAGGCCTATAGGTGTATGTTAGGTCTATAGATGTGTGTTATGTCTAAAAATGTATGTTAGGTTTATAGGTGTATGTTTGGTCTATAGGTGCATGTTAGGCCTATAACTATAGGTGCATGTTTGGTCTATAGGTGCATGTTAGGTCTATAGGTGCATGTTTGGTCTATAGGTGCATGTTAGGTCTATAGGTGCATGTTAGGTCTATAGGTGCATGTTAGGTCTATAGGTGCATGTTAGGTCTATAGGTGCATGTTAGGCCTATAGATGTGTGTTATGTCTAAAGATGTATGTTAGGTTTATAGGTGTACGTTTGGTCTATAGGTGCATGTTAGGTCTATAGGTGCATGTTTGGTCTATAGGTGCATGTTTGGTCTATAGGTGCATGTTAGGTCTATAGGTGCATGTTAGGTCTATAGGTGTCTGTTAGGTCTATAGGTGTGTGTTAGGTGTATAGATGTGTGTTATGTCTAAAGATGTATGTTAGGTTTATAGGTCTATGTTTGGTCTATAGGTGCATGTTAGGCCTATAGGTGTATGTTAGGTCTATAGATGTGTGTTATGTCTAAAAATGTATGTTAGGTTTATAGGTGTATGTTTGGTCTATAGGTGCATGTTAGGCCTATAACTATAGGTGTATGTTAGGTCTAAAGATGTATGTTAGGCCTATAGATGTATTTTAGGTAAAAAGATGAATGTTTATTAGGCCTACTTCTGTATGTTAGGGACCATCCATATATTACATACGCCATGAGGGGGTAGAGGGGGGATCTTTACTTAACGGGATTTTACGTATGGATGCGTACGGGGGAGGGGGGAGGGAGTCTCGACGTAATGTGTACGTACGCACAACAAATTTAATTTGCTTAATGCTAAGCCTAGTAACGTAAACCGCTCAGGCTGCAAACGACATTCGAGACTGACTGAGTCAAGACTGATATGTAATTATGTTTTATAATTTATGCAAACGAAATTCTGAGCTTTTAATTACATGCACTTGGAAGTAATGAACATTTGATTCAGACTAAACGTTCACACATTACTAAAATATATCCGTCTGAGTTATCTGTCCATTTCTTGAAATCAGTAAAGTCTTTCTTTCTTACACCGGTGCCCCAGCCCCTATATATACAACGGGACGACGACTTCACAGCTGATAATGCTGGATTTTATCAGTTTTTTAATGCAGTTTTCCAGACAATGAAATGTGAATGTTCTATTGTATTTCTTTGTTCTATTGTATTTCTTCAATAAGTTTAACATGGAAATACACAATATTACAAAAATTCTATAAAAGGGCCGTCTATAAATGACGTCACGCTATTTTGGCTGATTTTACTAACCCCCCTCCCCTCGTCACAAAAACATAGACCCTTCCTCCAATATGACATCACAAAGTGTGATCCTCCCCCCTCCTTAAAGCCGTATTTTCTAATTGAAAATTAGCATGTTGCAAATTAACTTTTTACCATTTAAGTATTTATTTAGAGTAATTTATAACATTGTAACACGTAAGAATCCATTGAAAACGTCATTAAATAAATTTGCAAGCAATAACATATGTTAGTGGAACTTTTATTTTAAGTTGCGCATTTGATGTGACGTCACATTTCTTAAACACCCCCTCACCCTTGTCACAAATGCATGAGCCCCCCCCCTCATTAGGCACGTGACGTCATAATGTATTTTGACTCTGGCTAAGATTAGTTTTTCAGAGTGGTGGGGGGGGGGATCGAATTCGTACGTACTGTCTGGGGAGGGGGGGGGTCCCGAAGATGTACGGGGTGCAACATGGGGGAGGGGGTTACGAAAATATGACTTTGTTGCGTACGTTATATATGGATGGACCCTTAGGCCAATAAATTAATGTTGGCCTCATAGGCTTTTGATTATGTTAGGCCTATAGATATATGTTTGGTCTATTTATGTATTAATTGGTCTTAAGATCTTAAGATGTATTTTGGGACTGTAGATGTATGTTTTAACCACTGTGACTTAACTTTGAAACAAGCAATTCTTTGTCCAAAAAGTCCATCCGGGCTGGCCCAAGAAGACAAACTGGTCGGTCTAGAAGACAAACTGGTCGGTCTAGATGACCTACTGGTCGGTCCAGATGACCTACTGGTCGGTCCAGATGACCTACTGGTCGGTCCAGATGACCTACTGGTCGGTCCAGATGACCTACTGGTCGGTCCAGATGACCTACTGGTCGGTCCAGATGACCTACTGGTCGGTCCAGATGACCTACTGGTTGGTCCAGATGACCTACTGGTCGGCCAAGAAGACCTACTGGTCGGCCAAGAAGACCTACTGGTCGGCCAAGAAGACCTACTGGTTGGTCCAGATGACCTACTGGTCGGTCCAGATGACCTACTGGTTGGTCCAGATGACCTACTGGTTGGTCCAGATGACCTACTGGTCGGCCAAGAAGACCTACTGCTGGGTCTATTTCATTTAAGTGTGAATAAATTAATTCATTAAATGTGATTTCCTGCTATGTTTAAAAGCTGAACTATTTCATTCATTCAATCATGTTGTATGAAACATTCGAAATCCATGTCACTGTCATGTTGTGATTCAATGATGACAGAAATGTTTAGTCTTGACACATTTGACATGTAGTCTCACAAATTTCAAGAATGTTTAGTCGCCCAAATTCTAACGAATTACAGTTTTACACACATCTCTCACGCTCTTACCACACATCTCCCACATGTCCAACATCTCCCACATGTCCAACATCTCCCACATGTCCAACATGTCCAACATCTCCCACATGTCCAACATCTCCCACATCTCCAACATGTCCAACATCTCCCACATGTCCAACATCTCCAACATGCCCAACATCTCCCACATGTCCAACATCTCCAACATGTCCAACATCTCCAACATCTCCCACATGTCCAACATCTCCCACATCTCCAACATGTCCAACATCTCCCACATGTCCAACATGTCCAACATCTCCAACATGTCCAACATCTCCCACATGTCCAACATCTCCAACTTGTCCCACATCTCCAACATGTCCATCATCTCCCACATGTCCAACATCTCCCACATGTCCAACATCTCCAACATCTCCAACATGTCCAACATCTCCCACGTGTCCAACATCTCCAACATGTCCAACATCTCCCATGTGTCCAACATCTCCCACGTGTCCAACATCTCCCACGTGTCCAACATCTCCCCCATGTCCAACATCTCCAACATGTCCAACATCTCTCACATGTCCAACATCTCCAACATGTCCAACATCTCCCACATGTCCAACATGTCCAACATCTCCCACATGTCCAACATCTCCCACATGTCCAACATCTCCCACATGTCCAACATGTCCAACATGTAACATCTCCAACATCTCCAACATGTCCAACATCTCCAACATGTCCAACATCTCCAACATGTCCAACATCTCCCACGTGTCCAACATCTCCAACATGTCCAACATCTCCCACGTGTCCAACATCTCCCACGTGTCCAACATCTCCCACATGTCCAACATCTCCAACATCTCCAACATGTCCAACATCTCCCACGTGTCCAACATCTCCAACATGTCCAACATCTCCCATGTGTCCAACATCTCCCACGTGTCCAACATCTCCCACGTGTCCAACATCTCCCCCATGTCCAACATCTCCAACATGTCCAACATCTCTCACATGTCCAACATCTCCAACATGTCCAACATCTCCCACATGTCCAACATGTCCAACATCTCCCACATGTCCAACATCTCCAACATGTCCAACATCTCCCACGTGTCCAACATCTCCAACATGTCCAACATCTCCCACGTGTCCAACATCTCCCACGTGTCCAACATCTCCCACATGTCCAACATCTCCAACATCTCCAACATGTCCAACATCTCCCACATGTCCAACATCTCCAACATGTCCAACATCTCCCACATGTCCAACATCTCCCACATGTCCAACATCTCCAACATGTCCAACATCTCCAACATGTCCAACATCTCCCACATGTCCAACATCTCCAACATGTCCAACATCTCCCACATGTCCAACATGTCCAACATCTCCCACATGTCCAACATGTCCAACATCTCCAACATGTCCAACATCTCCAACATGTCCAACATCTCCCACATCTCCCACATGTCCAACATCTCCCACATGTCCAACATCTCCAACATGTCCAACATCTCCAACATGTCCAACATCTCCCACATGTCCAACATGTCCAACATCTCCCACATGTCCAACATCTCCAACATGTCCAACATCTCCCACATGTCCAACATCTCCCACATGTCCAACATCTCCAACATCTCCCACATGTCCCACGTGTCCAACATCTCCAACATGTCCAACATCTCCCACATGTCCAACATCTCCAACATGTCCAACATCTCCCACATGTCCAACATCTCCAACATGTCCAACATCTCCCACATGTCCAACATCTCCCACGTGTCCAACATCTCCAACATATCCCACATGTCCAACATCTCCCACATGTCCAACATCTCCAACATGTCCAAAGTCTCCAACATGTCCAACATCTCCCACGTGTCCAACATCTCCCACATGTCCAACATCTCCCACGTGTCCAACATGTCCCACATGTCCAACATGTCCAACATCTCCCACGTGTCCAACATCTCCCACGTGTCCAACATGTCCAACAGACCTGTGCACAAATTATTACCAGACGGCCCAACCAAACACAATTATTCAACAATCTTTATTTTAGAAACTGAAGATCGTTTTGTTTTCTAGAATAAAAATTGTGTCAACCAATGTTCCCTCTAAGGTTCGTTGGTCAACCAATGTTCCCTCTAAGGATCGTTGGTCAATCAATGTTCCCTCTAAGGTTCGTTGGTCAATCAATGTTCCCTCTAAGGATCGTTGGTCAACCAATGTTCCCTCTAAAGTTCGTTGGTCAATCAATGTTCCCTCTAAGGTTCGTTGGTCAATCAATGTTCCCTCTAAGGTTCGTTGGTCAACCAATGTTCCCTCTAAGGTTCGTTGGTCAACCAATGTTCCCTCTAAGGTTCGCTGGTCCGTGTGCAAAGTAAAAAAATCTCGTGCAAATGTTGCGCAGCATCAATTTTTTGCGTAATATTTTACCACATTTTCTGCGCGGTCATTCTAAACTGCTGCACGGCGTCGGTCAGATATATGCGCGGCGGCGCAGCCGCGCAGCTTAAAGGGAACATTGATGCCGACGCACATTATATCAATTCACCAACCAACATAATATCAATTCACCAACCAATACTTATATCAATTCACCAACCAACACATCAATTCACCAACCAACTCATCAATTCACCAACCAACACATCAACTCACCAACCAACACATCAATTCACCAACCATCACTAATACCAACTGACAAATGTCTCTCCCACCAGCCGATGGTCTCCAGGCCCACAAAGGTGCCGGATGTCACGTAGAGCAGTGCTCAGACTCGTACCAAATGGCCAAACAAAATCTGGACATCAACGGACCAGGCCCCCACGAGAACCTGGCCAAGTGCAAGGCGCTGAGGACCTACAAGTATTGTATGCACAACATCGCCCAGAGCTGCAACGGGGACCTGGTCTACTACACGGCCCGCAACTTCATACGTCAGCAGATGGAGGAGAACAGCTGTCCCACTCATGGGGATCACGTCACCACGGAGCAGAACCATACCCGAGGACCCAAGCCAGTCCCAGCCGTGTGCCACTTCAACAGTAAAGGATCTTTCCGGCATTGTGGGCTCTTTGGTGACCCTCACCTGAGGACTTTCTATGAGGAGTTTCAGACGTGTAAGGTGAAAGGGGCGTGGCCCTTAGTAAGCAACGATTACCTCACGGTACAGGTGACCAATAACCCGGTGGAGGGGACTCTGGATGCTACAGCCACGAGCAAGGTGAGTACTGTCACCATTGTAAATGTTATCGATAGGACTGGACACAGAGTGTCCTAGTAATGATATCACTGGACACACAGTGCCCTAGTAATGATATCACATGTCACAGTTTAAAACGCCCTTGATTATAATGATAGTACTCTTCACAGTTTATAATTAAAATGCCCTAGTAAAGATATTCCTAAACACTATATATAACGGAGTGATTATTCGGAGGTTTCTCTGTTTAACGCTGGCCGTTATTCGTAGATTTTCCCATGATTGTTAGCGTTATACGCAGATATTTTTTTACTAGTTGCTGATTTGATATAAGAATTTTAGAAATTCCCATGAATCGTCAGCTGCTGTGGTCTCACATTCGATCCTTGACCTAAAACTGTCAGATGGTGGTTCAATTTTCGATTGGGTCTTGTTTTTTCTTTCTTTCCAATTTCTTTTTTCAATTACTTCCCATGATCTTTAATTTATAATTATGATGTTAAGATTAGGGCAGGGATTAGTATTAGTAGTATGCTAAAGTCTAAAGTAGTTTTTGTTATGAACTGTTGGAAACCCCGCGCTTAGGCCTTAGACTTAGTCTTAGTCATAGGCTACTACTAGTACTGTACACTTAATTAATGTAACTAATCGACTTTTCCCCTCTGGTAACGATGCAGATTGATTAAATTAATTTTAAAATCATTAAACTTTTTAAAATAAATTTTATTATTATTTATAAACAATACAAACACTAACAGTAATAAAACTAGATAAATGATTTTAATATTAATGTGTTCAATCTTCATCGTCGTAAGTAAGTGGGAGAAGTCCATGGTCCATTCATAATGTCAATAATGACCATACTTATGTCCAAGATCCATAACCATCTAAATGAAATCTAGTTGGGTTTGCCAAAGTTAGAACAAAAATAATAAAGATTTTTTTTGTGGTGGTCGGATAAAAAACAAGTACCAAGTAGAAAATTATTGTCAGCCAGCCGTTACTGTTACCATGACAACTGGTGGGCTGGTGTTTCAGATCAGATGAATATTTTTATTTATTTTTTCTTCTAAAAGGCTAAAAGCTAAAATGAAGTAATTATCAGTAAAATAACACTTAAAAGACGTATAGTATATACCTACTATACACACGTAAATATATTAATATATCAACATTATACTATAATATAGTGAATTAAATGACTAGTCCTTGTGCCTCGGCTTGTGTCACTTGTGTTATTATTATTATTATTATTGGGGCTAGAAATAATGAAATCAATGTTACATTCTTATAGTTACAAATCACTTAGAGCTGACAAGACTAATCACAACTATTTATTTTGATTTTTAAAAAAATAAGCTATGAGCTAGGATGTAAAAATACGGAATTTTATTATTATTATTTTTTATATCTTTTTAAAAGAAATCTCCTTAAAACGCCGGGTGTTATTCGGAGATTTCTCCGTATTTTACTGACACTGATCTAACGTTCCAACTTGTACAATATACAAACCCGATATTGTACAGCAAAGATTCAAAGAACAAACGGACCAGTTATTGCCTAAAGTGAATAGAGCAGATATAAAGATAACAGAACAGACAGTTATAGCTGATATTAGTCTATTGTTATAAATCTGGAGGGTACAACCATAATTCTGTCTCAGGTGTGTGTGTCAGTGTGGACATGCGGGAAAGTGTGTGTGTGTGTGCTTGTGTTTGTCCCTCCTTGATGAAATGCTCTTCCAACGTTATTATTAACTACGTGACCTATTGACCTAATTTACGGGAGTACGAAAGGAATTGTTCCCCTTGCTATAGTACGTGCCACTCTCCTTCCAGCTGTCCGTAAATGAAAAACTAAAAATTATTTAACACTTATCGTAGGAATAGTTTTGGACACAGGTGATACAAATTATGAAACAAGTGCATTGCGTCAATATAAGTCAATATTCCACTATTCCAAATAAAAGTTCGTAAATTGAAATGAAATGACTTCCATTCAGCTAAAGCTATGGGCTTGTTTCATGTTCCGGGGCGTATGGTATCGAGATTCTTTGACTTGTGATACTTCTTGACTTAGTAATATGTTGGCTAGTTGGTATGTACATGTTGGCTGGTTGGTATGTACATGTTGGCTGGTTGGTATGTACATGTTGGCTGGTTGGTATGTACATGTTGGCTAGTTGGTATGTACATGTTGGCTGGTTGGTATGTACATGTTGGCTGGTTGGTATGTACATGTTGGCTGGTTGGTATGTACATGTTGGCTAGTTGGTATGTACATGTTGGCTTATGGGTATGTACTATGTACATGTTGGCTGATTGGTATGTACTATGTACATGTTGGCTGGTTGGTATGTACATGATTGCTGGTTGGTATGTACATGTTGGCTGGTTGGTATGTACTATGTACATGTTGGCTGGTTGGTATGTACATGTTAGCTGGTTGGTATGTACATGTTGGCTGGTTGGTATGTACATGTTGGCTGGTTGGTATGTACATGTTGGCTAGTTGGTATGTACATGTTGGCTTGTGGGTATGTACTATGTACATGTTGGCTGATTGGTATGTACTATGTACATGTTGGCTGGTTGGTATGTACATGATTGCTGGTTGGTATGTACATGTTGGCTGGTTGGTATGTACTATGTACATGTTGGCTGGTTGGTATGTACATGTTGGCTGGTTGGTATGTACATGTTGGCTGGTTGGTATGTACATGTTGGCTGGTTGGTATGTACATGTTGGCTGGTTGGTATGTACATGTTGGCTTGTGGGTATGTACTATGTACATGTTGGCTGATTGGTATGTACTATGTACATGTTGGCTGGTTGGTATGTACATGATTGCTGGTTGGTATGTACATGTTGGCTGGTTGGTATGTACTATGTACATGTTGGCTGGTTGGTATGTACATGTTGGCTGGTTGGTATGTACATGTTGGCTGGTTGGTATGTACATGTTGGCTAGTTGGTATGTACATGTTGGCTTGTGGGTATGTACTATGTACATGTTGGCTGATTGGTATGTACTATGTACATGTTGGCTGGTTGGTATGTACATGATTGCTGGTTGGTATGTACATGTTGGCTGGTTGGTATGTACTATGTACATGTTGGCTGGTTGGTATGTACATGTTGGCTGGTTGGTATGTACATGTTGGCTGGTTGGTATGTACATGTTGGCTGGTTGGTATGTAAATGTTGGCTGGTTGGTATTTACATTTTGGCTGGTTGGTATGTACATGTTGGCTGGTTGGTATATACATGTTGGCTGGTTGGTATGTACATGTTGGCTGATTGGTATGTACTATGTACATGTTGGCTGGTTGGTATGTACATGATTGCTGGTTGGAATGTACTATGTACATGTTGTCTGGTGGGTACGTAGCTATTGGCTAGTTGGTATGTAGCTATGTATCTGTTAGCTAGTTGGTATGTACATGTTGGCTGGTTGGTATGTACATGTTGGCTGGTTGGTATGTACATGTTGGCTAGTTGGTATGTACATGTTGGCTGGTTGGTATGTACTATGTACATGTTGGCTGGTTGGTATGTACATGTTGGCTGGTTGGTATGTACATGTTGGCTGGTTGGTATGTACATGTTGGCTAGTTGGTATGTACATGTTGGCTTGTGGGTATGTACTATGTACATGTTGGCTGATTGGTATGTACTATGTACATGTTGGCTGGTTGGTATGTACATGATTGCTGGTTGGTATGTACATGTTGGCTGGTTGGTATGTACATGTTGGCTGGTTGGTATGTACATGTTGGCTGGTTGGTATGTACATGTTGGCTGGTTGGTATGTACATGTTGGCTGGTTGGTATGTACATGTTGGCTAGTTGGTATGTACATGTTGGCTGGTGGGTATGTACTATGTACATGTTGGCTGGTTGGTATGTATATGTTGGCTGGTTGGTATGTACATGTTGGCTGGTGGGTATGTACTATGTACATGTTGGCTGGTTGGTATGTATATGTTGGCTGGTTGGTATGTACATGTTGGCTAGTTGGTATGTACATGTTGGCTAGTTGGTATGTACATGTTGGCTGGTTGGTATGTACATGTTGGCTGGTTGGTATGTACATGTTGGCTGGTTGGTATGTACATGTTGGCTGGTGGGTATGTACATGTTGGCTGGTGGGTATGTACTATGTACATGTTGGCTGGTTGGTATGTACATGTTGGCTGGTTGGTATGTACATGTTGGCTGGTTGGTATGTACATGTTGGCTGGTTGGTATGTACATGTTGGCTAGTTGGTATGTACATGTTGGCTGGTTGGTATGTACTATGTACATGTTGGCTGGTTGGTATGTACTATGTACATGTTGGCTGGTTGGTATGTACTATGTACATGTTGGCTGGTTGGTATGTACATGTTGGCTGGTTGGTATGTACATGTTGGCTAGTTGGTATGTACATGTTGGCTGGTGGGTATGTACTATGTACATGTTGGCTGGTTGGTATGTACATGTTGGCTGGTTGGTATGTACATGTTGGCTGGTGGGTATGTACTATGTACATGTTGGCTGGTTGGTATGTACATGTTGGCTGGTTGGTATGTACATGTTGGCTGGTTGGTATGTACATGTTAGCTGGTTGGTATGTACATGTTGGCTGGTTGGTATGTACTATGTACATGTTGGCTGGTTGGTATGTACTATGTACATGTTGGCTGGTTGGTATGTACATGTTGGCTGGTTGGTATGTACATGTTGGCTGGTTGGTATGTACATGTTGGCTGGTTGGTATGTACATATTGGCTGGTTGGTATGTACTATGTACATGTTGGCTGGTGGGTATGTACTATGTACATGTTGGCTGATTGGTATGTACTATGTACATGTTGGCTGGTTGGTATGTACATGATTGCTGGTTGGTATGTACATGTTGGCTGGTTGGTATGTACATGTTGGCTGGTTGGTATGTACATGTTGGCTGGTTGGTATGTACATGTTGGCTGGTTGGTATGTACATGTTGGCTGGTTGGTATGTACATGTTGGCTAGTTGGTATGTACATGTTGGCTGGTGGGTATGTACTATGTACATGTTGGCTGGTTGGTATGTATATGTTGGCTGGTTGGTATGTACATGTTGGCTGGTGGGTATGTACTATGTACATGTTGGCTGGTTGGTATGTACATGTTGGCTGGTTGGTATGTATATGTTGGCTGGTTGGTATGTACATGTTGGCTAGTTGGTATGTACATGTTGGCTAGTTGGTATGTACATGTTGGCTGGTTGGTATGTACATGTTGGCTGGTTGGTATGTACATGTTGGCTGGTTGGTATGTACATGTTGGCTGGTGGGTATGTACATGTTGGCTGGTGGGTATGTACTATGTACATGTTGGCTGGTTGGTATGTACATGTTGGCTGGTTGGTATGTACATGTTGGCTGGTTGGTATGTACATGTTGGCTGGTTGGTATGTACATGTTGGCTAGTTGGTATGTACATGTTGGCTGGTTGGTATGTACTATGTACATGTTGGCTGGTTGGTATGTACTATGTACATGTTGGCTGGTTGGTATGTACATGTTGGCTGGTTGGTATGTACATGTTGGCTAGTTGGTATGTACATGTTGGCTGGTGGGTATGTACTATGTACATGTTGGCTGGTTGGTATGTACATGTTGGCTGGTTGGTATGTACATGTTGGCTGGTGGGTATGTACTATGTACATGTTGGCTGGTTGGTATGTACATGTTGGCTGGTTGGTATGTACATGTTGGCTGGTTGGTATGTACATGTTAGCTGGTTGGTATGTACATGTTGGCTGGTTGGTATGTACTATGTACATGTTGGCTGGTGGGTACGTAGCTATTGGCTAGTTGGTATGTAGCTATGTATCTGTTAGCTAGTTGGTATGTAGCTATGTATCTGTTAGCTAGTTGGTATGTAGCTATGTATCTGTTGGCTAGTTGGTATGTAGCTATGTATCTGTTAGCTGGCTCGTACGGGGTTGTTAGGGATCCTGGTGGAAGTTAGATTCGAAGAAAACCTTGTATTGCCGCTCGTTGGTTTGTTCTATTTAACTGGTTAAGATAAATTACATTTATCAACACGCTCACATGGCCTTATCAACACGCCCACATGGTCTTATCAACACGCCCACATGGCCTTATCAACACGCCCACGTGGCCTTATCAACACGCCCACGTGGCCTTATCAACACGCCCACATGGCCTTATCAACACGCCCACATGGCCTTATCAACACGCCCACATGGCCTTATCAACACGCCCACATGGCCTTATGCACACACCCACATGGCCTTATCGTCCACGCGATGTATATTCTCGACAGCTCGTGATTCACGAGTTGGTGTTAATACTCACACCTGTGGTGACATGTACTCGCCAGTGTCGCCTGGGAAAGGTCAACCTCGCGACTCTGTGCCAGTCAATCATGACACAGGTGTCGGTGGCACCCTTGAAAACTCGCCTCCCCGCGGTCCCTTGAAATACCACAACAATTACCCGCTAATCTAGCACGTCACCCGCTAGCATAATCATCTCACGGTCTGGGCACTTGGCCAGACCTAACACCACCACCACCCTACCCCCGCTCCATGCTGCAGTCTGTCTCCTGGATGTGCACACATTTTGCAGCAAGTTCCAACATGACCGGATGTTAAAGAGCTCTCTTGCATTTGGGGTTTCATACTTGGCACCCTAGAATCTCCCCACTTTTCAGATACCAGGTGCAGATTTACTGACCCTTGTGTGGCAAACATTTCAGTTCCGGTTCCATGGAAAACCGAACAAAAGTTATAGTAGAAAATTGTTTATGTTTGGTTCCAAATAATAAGAAAATGAATGTTCAAGTCAATTATTGTCCAGTGTTGAATGTATCAGTTAAAGACCTAATGTAGATTCGCCCCCCAAATAACACTAATATTACAAGCCCAATTATTATGTAATACCAACGGGTAACTTGTAGTTAATCTCTGAAATTTTATTTTTTATTCAAACTAAATTAGACTTAGTATGACAGTTTAATTCGTAACAATTTTTTTTCTGAAACATCAGGGACATCAAAATTGAGTTCACGTTACACTAAGGACGAAGGATATTATTACAACTGACTGTTACTGTTACAATGGGTTTAATAACTGCAGCGTAAATGTTTATTTTAATTAATGCTTATAAAAACGTCTTCCAATGCAAGGAATGCATTTTGTTGCCCCGTTTCCTCTTAAATGCTACACATTCTGTTTTGCCTACAAACTTCGTTTACCTTTTGGACATTTCCTACCACACGAATGTCTAGGGCTATACTTCCACCGTACCGCTCCTCTGTGACAAGCGCTCCCACCCCCACATCCCTCCCCAGCAACCCTAACTACCATTCTATTTAAATGCAGGACATTGCTATCTTAAATTTCAGCTCTAGTCTCTCATGGCACTGGGCTGTTATTATAGCTGAGTGCTTGTGTTATGCTGTAATTACCCCACGGGTCTGTCGTGAAATGGCTCGTCTGCTGGTTGCCCGACCCTGACACTAGATGGCGGTGTACTTTTTTTTAAAGTCACGTGACACACGTCAGCTGATACATGCAATATCAATAATATTTTAGTAATTGTGTTGATAGCTGCACTAGCCAGTCTGTTAGAGTCGTGAGGTGGGTGCAGATAGAAATAGTTAATGTTACTACCCTAAGGTTCAATTGTGTTGATAGCTGCACTAGCCAGTCTGTTAGAGTCGTGAGGTGGGTGCAGATAGAAATAGTTAATGTTACTACCCTAAGGCTAAGGTTCAAATATTGGTGACCCCCAAGGGCTGCGAGATTGCCTTTCAGGGAGCTGTGCCCCACGGTGCACCAAGATGTGTGTCCCACGGTGCACCAAGATGTGTGTCCCTCAGTGCACAAAGATGTGTGTCCCTCAGTGCACAAAGATGTGTGTCCCACGGTGCACCAATATGTGTGTCCCTGAGTGCACAAAGATGTGTGTCCCATGGTGTGCAGCAAGATGTGGGTCACATGGTGTGCACCTACATGTGTATCCCATGGTGTGCACCAAGATGTGTGTCCCATGGTGTGCACCTAGATGTGTGTGTCTCATGGTGTGCACCTAGATGTGTGTATCCCATGGTGTGCACCAAGATGTGTGTCCCATGGTGTGCACCTAGATGTGTATCCCATTGTGTGCACCAAGATGTGTGGCCCATGGTGCACCATGATGTGTGTCTTACGTAACTCATCTTTACTTACATTACTAATTACATTAAAATAATAGTTTGCATTCAACAACTTACGAAGAAGTAACGGTTGACACAAAGGTGCTTTAATGGGCATTGCACTTTTCGTGAGAGTAAACAAATCTAAGAACAAAGAATTCCAAATAAATGCAGTGCCTATAACTAGTAATAATTATAATTTTTGAAGAAAGTCCAATCCACTTTTTCTATCCAATTATATGGTAGTAATGTCTTGAATTAATCCGATAAAATACTAGGTAAACTTTAGAAAGTTGTCTTATTTCAATCGGTTTTAAATTAAAGAGATATTTATACAAATAATTTTAGAAGTCAAGATATTTATACAAATAATTTTAGAAGTTAAGGTATTTTTACAAATAATTTTAGAAGTTAAGATATTTTTACAAATAATTTTAGAAGTTAAGATATTTTTACAAATAATTTTAGAAGTTAAGATATTTTTACAAATAATTTTAGAAGTTAAGATATTTATACAAATAATTTTAGAAGTTAAGATATTTTTACAAATAATTTTAGAAGTTAAGATATTTATACAAATAATTTTAGAAGTTAAGATATTTTTACAAATAATTTTAGAAGTTAAGATATTTTTACAAATAATTTTAGAAGTTAAGATATTTATACAAATAATTTTAGAAGTTAAGATATTTTTACAAATAATTTTAGAAGTTAAGATATTTATACAAATAATTTTAGAAGTTAAGATATTTTTACAAATAATTTTAGAAGTTAAGATATTTTTACAAATAATTTTAGAAGTTAAGATATTTTTACAAATAATTTTAGAAGTTAAGATATTTTTACAAATAATTTTAGAAGTTAAGATATTTTTACAAATAATTTTAGAAGTTAAGATATTTTTACAAATAATTTTAGAAGTTAAGATATTTTTACAAATAATTTTAGAAGTTAAGATATTTTTACAAATAATTTTAGAAGTTAAGATATTTTTACAAATAATTTTAGAAGTTAAGATATTTTTACAAATAATTTTAGAAGTTAAGATATTTTTACAAATAATTTTAGAAGTTAAGATATTTTTACAAATAATTTTAGAAGTTAAGATATTTTTTTCTAGAACCTGGAAACTTTAGATTATCTCCGACTAAAGTGAATAATGGGAGACTTATTTAACATTAACCAACATATATATACGCACACGCACACACACACACATACACACACACACACACACAAAGGATACAACTAGCAACGTTTCTCTTCGGTCGAATTCACTTGCAAACCAATAAAATTGTTTAACTCTATTTGAATTTGTATATAGCTTCCATAGAGTAATGAACGGAGCACCCCCTCCCCCCATAGCTTACATAGAGTAATGAACGGAGCACCCCCTCCCCCCATAGCTTACATAGAGTAATGAATGGAGCACCCCCTCCCCCCCATAGCTTACATAGAGTAATGAACGGAGAGCCCCTCCCCCCATAGCTTACATAGAGTAATGAACGGAGCACCCCCTCCCCCCATAGCTTACATAGAGTAATGAACGGAGCACCCCCTCCCCCCATAGCTTACATAGAGTAATGAACGGAGCACCCCCTCCCCCCATAGCTTACATAGAGTAATGAACGGAGCACCCCTCCCCCCATAGCTTACATAGAGTAATGAATGGAGCACCCCCTCCCCCCCCCATAGCTTACATAGAGTAATGAACGGAGCACCCCTCCCCCCATAGCTTACATAGAGTAATGAACGGAGCACCCCCTCCCCCCATAGCTTACATAGAGTAATGAACGGAGCACCCCCGCCCCCCATAGCTTACATAGAGTAATGAACGGAGCACCCCCTCCCCCCATAGCTTACATAGAGTAATGAACGGAGCACCCCCTCCCCCCCATAGCTTACATAGAGTAATGAACGGAGCACCCCTCCCCCCATAGCTTCCATAGAGTAATGAACGGAGCACCCCCTCCCCCCATAGCTTACATAGAGTAATGAACGGAGCACCCCCTCCCCCCATAGCTTACATAGAGTAATGAATGGAGCACCCCCTCCCCCCCATAGCTTACATAGAGTAATGAACGGAGCACCCCTCCCCCCATAGCTTACATAGAGTAATGAACGGAGCACCCCTCCCCCATAGCTTACATAGAGTAATGAACGGAGCACCCCCTCCCCCCATAGCTTACATAGAGTAATGAATGGAGCACCCCCTCCCCCCATAGCTTACATAGAGTAATGAACGGAGCACCCCCTCCCATAGCTTACATAGAGTAATGAACGGAGCACCCCCTCCCCCCATAGCTTACATAGAGTAATGAACGGCGCACTCCCTCCCCCACCCCGGTTCACACAGGAGTGGATATCACGTCTCTTCTTCAATATCCTATTAGGACAGTAAAATTCATGATTATTTATTTATTTTTTTCAAAATCTAACCACACATGCTACAACTATTTGTACAATTATATTTACATAGCTCATATAAGTTATTATAAGGATGACAAAAAAAGCAGGGCTCCATGGTCACAACGTTGCATGTTGTGGATTCAAAATTTCTTTGTACATGCATTTTGTTTCTGAATGAGAATGTTTGTGCCGAGATTTTCCAAGGGACGTCAATCTATGTAAAATCATAAGCGGGACAAAGATTTAAAATTGTACAACAAATTGGAATTGGGGTCCCGACCCCGGCGTCCCACCCCGAAGCCCCACCCCGAAGCAGTGGATATGAGCGTGTCGAACACAAAGGGAAGCTACCGAAAGTTTAATTTAAATAAGTTTCATGTCCATGGCTTCATACCTGTCAAGAAACATCAAAAAGATTTTTTGATAATAATTAAAGATGAACTCTTGGAAGTAAAACATTCAAGATCAGCTCTAGGAAATTTATCATTAAAGATCAGCCCTGGGATTTTAATCATTAAATATAATATGAGCTCATGGAAATTAATCATTAAAGATCAGCTCTGGGAAATAAATCATTAAAGATCAGCTCTGGGAAAGTCCTGGCTTCTGCATGGTACGTCAAGCCGTCTGCTGGGATAGAATGCAAGGACTGCTGACAAGCCTTGCCGTGACACGACTGGGAGACCGCAGCACAACGCCGGGCCCTGCCATGTGACAGTGAAAGGCTAGAGAAGGTGTGAGGGTATCAAGGCACTCCGGCTAGCAGACGCCAATCTACCTGACGCCTGCCTTGATCCCGCGACCTTTAAGGCCTCCCTTGTAAACATTCCCTGGCGTGCTCGGGCCCCCCTCCCCCCATTATTTGGTTCCCTCCATGAAGAGAACTAGGCAAACCTCGCTACTCTCGACAAGTAGGCATGCCCCCCCCCCTATTCCCTCCCGATGGTATTTTTTTTACCCGCCATTCACGCCTGTGCTATATTTAGCAGTCTGAAGAAAGCAGAAAAGAGTTTAAATATGCCTGGGACCAAGGGTACGCTTTCTTTTAAGCAGATTTGCTTGTACGTGGAAGGTCTGTGGGGTTGTATTAGAGAATAGCTGGATATTGAAAGGTCATGAAATGGTCCGGGATGAATTAGGTTAGATTTAAGTGGGCACCGGTGACAGATTTGATTGTTGCGGGTACCGCTGGGTTAGTTCCCTTGCCTTGTGTAAAAATCAGTTTCCTACTGCATTCGTTTGTGTTCTTTTATCATCTTTATATCTAGCCCCATGGATTATTTTATTTCATGGCTTTATTTTATCATCTTTATATCTAGCCCCATGGATTGTTTTATTTCATGGCTTTATTTTATCATCTTTATATCTAGCCCCATGGATTATTTTATTTCATGGCTTTATTTTATCATCGTTATATCTAGCCCCATGGATTATTTTATTTCATGGCTTTATTTTATCATCTTTATTCACATGGCTTGTCTATCATCTTTATCCGTAACCCCCTGGTTTATTTATCATTTTTATTCCCATGGCCCATAGTTTAAAATTATTTCACCCGTATTCATTCCCTATATCCCATTTTCTCCTCTTTTTTTTAAAACACATTTGCCTCATTTGACAATGGCCGTTGATGTCAATAATGTAATCGTACTTGGTAAGGGAGATTAGTCAAGGATGTTAATCTCTTCACACTTCGAAAAATAGTCAAAATCTGCTTGATTGACGTCATTGACTGACTTGACGATCCTGGTCAGATAATGAAAGTAAACATAGTAATGAAAGTAAACATAGTAATGAAAGTAAACGTAGTAATGAAAGTAAACGTAGTAATGAAAGTAAACGTAGTAATGAAAGTACACGTAGTGATGAAAGTAACATAGTAATGAAAGTAAACATAGTATTTATTCTCTCAACAGCGTGGAAAGGAATGCACCAAACTAGCTACCATGGCGTGCCTTACTTCCACCACACCACCAAACTAGCTACCATGACGTGCCTTACTTCCATCACACCACCAAACTAGCTACCATGGCGTGCCTTACTTCCATCACTCCACCAAACTAGCTACCATGGCGTGCCTTACTTCCATCACACCACCAAACTAGCTACCATGACGTGCCTTACTTCCATCACACCACCAAACTAGCTACCATGGCGTGCCTTACTTCCATCACACCACCAAACTAGCTACCATGACGTGCCTTACTTCCATCACACCACCAAACTAGCTACCATGGCGTGCCTTACTTCCATCACTCCACCAAACTAGCTACCATGGCGTGCCTTACTTCCATCACTCCACCAAACTAGCTACCATGGCGTGCCTTACTTCCATCACACCACCAAACTAGCTACCATGGCGTTCCTTACTTCCATCACTCCACCAAACTAGCTACCATGGCGTGCCTTACTTCCATCACTCCACCAAACTAGCTACCATGGCGTGCCTTACTTCCATCACTCCACCAAACTAGCTACCATGGCGTGCCTTACTTCCATCACTCCACCAAACTAGCTACCATGGCGTGCCTTACTTCCATCACTCCACCAAACTAGCTACCATGGCGTGCCTTACTTCCATCACTCCACCAAACCATAAAAGACGTGCTTTAAAAAATCACATGCCCTTTATTTTAAGTTGTTGAGCAGATTATAAAATTTGATAAATGACTGACACTGGCAGCGACTTTACGGAATTATGGTTGTCATTTTAATTTGTGAGGTTGAAAGGTATTAAATGTAGGCGTGGGGGACACGTATCACATCTTTCAAAAGTTTTACAATATCTATGCAATTATTGTTGATGTACAAGATTCACCTCGTCAATTTTATTTATTATTTGCTAACATATAATGTTTCATCATTTCATCTCATTACTTGTCTGTTATGGCCAGGTATGTTTACACATTTCTTTCTCTCTCGTTGCCAGTTGACTGTCATCGTGAAAGGAAATGCCGAGTGCACGTCCAAAGACTTTCAGACCTACCAGGCTCAGTCCAATTCCCTGCCCAATACATTTGACGATGGGCGGGTAACGGTAGGACCTTACAACAGCCTTGAACTTGTGGAGGTGGACCCGGGCCGGCATATAGAGATCCACATCAAGTACATAAAAACTGTTGTTGTGGTCCGCCAGATTGGCCGCTACTTCACCTTCTCCATCAACATGCCCGAAGAGCTGGTCAACCAGAGTAGCTACAGTCAGGAGCAACAGCTGTGTGTGAGAGGATGTCCACAGTCGGAGCTCATCAACTACCAAGAATTCCTGGCCACCAGGAAGTACAGCACCCCGTTGTCGTCCGTGGTCCACGTGGACGGTACGGTTAGGACTGTGGTGCCTCGCTCAACTGCTGAACAAATTTGTCGAGACGCCAAACTGGTGGACTTCTACTTTGATTCTTGTGTGTTTGACCTGATGGCCACTGGGGACCAGAACTTTACTCTGTCTGCTCTCAGTGCGCTGCAGGATGTGGTCAAGCTACAGCCATCTTTGGCCCACTCAATGGACAACCGGACAACACTTGACCTTTATGATAAAGAATACGGGACAAATGGATGTGGATATCACTATCTGAGGACCTGTGGCGGTTACCAGTTGGTGATATTTGTGACGTTTTTATTTCACTTCCTGTGCTATAGATGAGACTCGGCCATCTGATGGGCTCATGCGTGTAAAACACTTGTACACGTGTTCTTGTACATGAGAATACAACATAATGTGTTAACATTTGATGCATAATTAAGACTTTAAGTTCAATATGTTTGAAGCTATCAGAAGTAACTGTCCAGATAAGTTATTTGCTGTTAGTGGCATGACTTTGAGGGAATCCATTGAAATATTTACAGCAAGATTTCCTCAGAAAATAATGTTTGGTGTTAGAATGTTTAAGAATTACTTTCAGCCTTGAAATTTTAAAATAAGAGTTGTTTTTTCATTACAAAAATCCATTAATTATACTTTGGCTAAATTAAGGCATTCAAGTCTTTTACTTTTAGTGGAACTAGAACAAAATTATGAAATTTTCCAATGGAATAAACACAGAAGATCGTGTAGACTTGTAAGTAACTTGCCTCCTATTCTGATCATGTGATGGCTGCTGAGGCGAGATACATACATGAGCTCATATAACTCTTAGACGACAGGATAATGATTTAGGCATCAAGTCCTGGGGATGTCCATCAAATGCATAATTCTCAACCTTTAACAGTAAGGATCTAAAGGTGACCATTGACCAGTGCTGTCAGAAAAGCAATTTGTGAAAAGAGTAAACGAATGGAATGAACCCTTAAGAATGAGACTTTCCCCCATGTCTCAGAATCATATGATTGGTGTGTGGGACAGGATCGGATCGTATGATTGGTGTGTGGGACAGGATCGGATCGTATGATTGGTGTGTGGGACATGAATCATCACAGTTCTATACATAAACACAGTGGTGGCATTGTGATTCTAAGGAGCCAATGGAAAGAATTATTTAAAATGTTATTTAATTGCAAAGTATGGTTTATTTGACAGAATTTCAAAGTACAGTTTCATGGAAAGAATTACAAAGATTTTCATCTTACATCACCTGACATGGCAAAGTTTCCTTTGCTGTACTTAAATTGGTTGATTTTATTTTTTTAAATTGACTGTGATGTTTTTATTGGCTCTTGTAATTAATTTCATCTCACAATATCACATCCACCATTTCTATCTCACAATATCACATCCACCATTTCTATCTCACAACATCACATCCACCATTTCATCTCACAATATCACATCCACCATTTCTATCTCACAATATCACATCCACCATTTCATCTCACAAAATCACATCCACCATTTCTATCTCACAACATCACATCCACCATTTCATCTCACAATATCACATCCACCATTTCTATGTCACTCTTGTGTATTTGTGGAATGTCTACTTCATCTCTCAGACTTTAAAGTGTTAAAATTAGGATCCATCTATTTTTGACTACTAAACACAATGTATCATGCTATCCTGATGTATTTGTATTTGTCACCCTATAGAATCATGATCATGGATGGGTCTCAAAGCAAGTGTCATAAGACTCAGATGGATTAGTCCCCAAATGTTTTATGTGTGTCACTAACGTGTCTTGATATCCTTACTGATGTCATCTGTTTGTTTAGAAATAATCATCTTATCTTGACTTATAACATTACTAATATTAAATTATTTTATATGTGGTTCTAACTTTATTTACCAAAATGGGAATCAACTTTGATCAGAATATTGGGAGCTTCTTGTACACTAAACAAATTAATTCAACAATTAAGTCAAAAGTCTTCTATTTCTATTCATTTAGTCAGGAAAATGTTTTGATTTTTTTAAAATTATCAGTTGCTGACTTTTTTTTTCAATATCAGTTTATTTTCAGAAGTTAACTTTCATTTCAACAATTTTGTTTATATTTTAAAAAACAAACACTTTTTCCAAAACTCTTTGAAAATTTGCAATTAGATGGAGAAAAAAAACTGCATTGGTGAGAGTTTAATAGATATCAATTAATTAGTCAGTGGCATAATTATGGTACATGGAACTGGTCAATACATCAACTACCTCATGTCATTTGATACTCAGGAGACCTTGACCTTTGATAAACACTTTATTCAGCTTAGGTCAGTAATACAGGTCACTGACCACCCAGTGCAAATGTAGTAATAGCAAGGTCAAGAAAACTAAGCTAAAAACCTAGCACACTGGAACATAGAATAGATATTTGTCCACTTATACAAATACTTATTTCTGTTTTTTTTTATTTTTACAAAAAGCAAAAGAAAAAATGCAAATAAATTATATGTGATAGACCTGAGGGGATACAAACATCTATATACAATATACATGTACAATCAAACAAAAAAGATTGGATGAAAATATTTCTCATTTATGATTATTAAATTAATGCAAGATTTATCAAATTTCCTTTTTAAAATAGAAAAACTGCAAGACGTTTGATGCATCAACAATCTTTTGTAATATGTGAGTGATTCATTTGTATAGCATGTCCCTTGGATTTTTGATGTCACAATTTGTGCTGTAGTTGTAGATATGTTGGTGTAAATAGTCATGCCACAGCCAATCCCAATGTATTTAAAGATGTCCTACTTGCTGGGATACAAAGAAATTGAATGAAATCCATTTTATTTAACAACGCAAGTTATCACTGCAAGTGAATGTGTATTATTATTTTGTGAGCTTGTTTCTGCAGCCATTGTGGTTGATGGGATTATAAATAGAAAAGAGGGGAGCTAACAAAACAAAAGGGCGAAAACTGTTAAATTTATTTTCAAGTGATTTAAGTTTTGAACACAAATATTTTGTGATCATGCACCTGGGATAAAATGTAAATATTGGATGATTTCTTTTTACTCAGTATTGATTTTCACACAAATAAGAGTTTTTGATAAAGTGTTTGGCGGGCTCAAATCTTATAATGTAAATTCAAGAATGGAATCCATCAGATGACTTTAAAGTGTTTCTATCAGTGATCAGAGAATATATATAAAAAGAATTAGTTTTTCATATTATGACTCTTTTATTTTCATCTGAATATTTGAGCTACACAGTAAAACAGGGATTAAAACTGTCAAGTCTTGAGCCTCATCCTCTAAGGAGAATTCTGGTTTGTTTTTTGTTTTTTTTAATTTTGTTTAATATGTGGTCTTGTAACATCTATTTCTTTTATAATATGAAGGGGAAAAAAATTAATTCTCCAATGTTGAATATTACATGATTTTAATTATTCTGTTTAATTTAAGGTAAGTTGGTTTGTCATATTTTAGAATTTTATGGCCAAATATTTAGTGTCCATCAGAACATTTATTGGATTAAAAATTAGTTGCAAAAAAACAAAAATTCATTTGACTCAAGAAGGAGAAATTAGTGGTCAGTCCAGTGGTCAGATTATTTAGCTTTTTTAAAAAAATGGGAATAAAATGTAATAATTTTAGGTTGCAATGTTATTAAAATTGGCATTAACGGTAGCTCCAATTTTGGTAAGGTACTTAGTTGCATGTCAATATTCACAAATGTTAGTTAAATTTTTTGCTAAGTGGCTCTCAAAATGTGATACAAATTAACTCTGTACTGTTGTAAAATTTAACGATCTCCTTGACGTTCTAATTGTTTAAGAAATGTAACTTATGGAGATGGTCCCTGTTATGTTTTAATCCATTTAACTTACGCCTGTTATTTTTATGAGATGTTTTTATTTGATGACAACTTTTGTTGATACTGTATAGCCGTGTAGTCATTTGACATGTAAAATTTGTCTTATTATGTGTGATCTTAACTATGCCATTTTTTCAATGAAAGAAAACAAAGATTCCCATTTAGCTCTTGTTGAATATCCATTGTAGGCGACACAAGTCTTGTGGGCATGACCTCAAGAAGAAGTTGTCTAGAAATTTTAATTAAATTAGACTTCAATTCTTTAATTCCCTAACATTGTTAGTTTTAGTGAGATTTTAACTTTTAAAAAGCAATAATCTCAGGTTCAGCTTGCTTAAAAAAATAAATAAGAAATTTGGAAATTTATCCTGAAACAAACTTTTAAAAAAATTATTAAAATTTGATTTAATTATTTTTCTTTTTAGTTCACAAATTTTAGGAAATCAAACTGTTTATTTGTTTAACTACTGTTATTTTAAAAAAATAATAATTAAGGCTCTCTTTCAGATTGTTAGCTTAATTATCACAAAAACAATATTTATATAATTAAAAATGAGATTATTGATGGAAATGTTTTAAAAATGTAAACAATATTTAGAGAAAAATATTTACGGTACATTATACAATGATGATAGAAATTGATGGGAACCTTTCAGTTTTAATGAATTTCATTGATACAAGTGTGGTGTCTGTCACTATGGTGTATGCCAGTGATACAAGTGTGGTGTCTGTCACTATGATGTATGTCAGTGATACAAATGTGGTGTATGTCACTAGGGTGTCTTTACAGATAATGGTATCATTAGGTAATTTTACATTTAAAAATCCTAAAATCATTTGTTGATGTTGCTGTGCAACAGTGGAACTCTTCCTTGTCCTGAAAGAAATAAAAATTGTAACTCTATCCCCCAATTATAAATACCAGATCTTCAAGATCAGTTTGAGAGAACTGTTGTTAACAATGTCTCAACTGCTGCTGGTGATGTTGACTAAACTGAATTAGTTCTAAATCAGAAGTTTGACCGATTCTAACAAGCAAAGAAATTGTTTGTTTTTAAAGCAAGAAGAAGCTTCAGTACATTAATACTAATAATACACTAGTATTAGCATTCACAATGTATGAACATCTGTTTTACTGGTAGTGAAGGCTTTTTTGTTATGCAATGAACAGATAAGACATTTATTGAATGAACTACCATGTCTGGTAAACATGTTATCTCAATAATTACTGCTACACGCTGGAGTGAAGGTTTGCAACTTATGTCTTGGATGATTAATTAGTAGGATAGTTGTGCGAGTGAATGATTATATTTTATTTTTAATGTAAAAAAATCTGTTTGAAAATCCATATTAAAATTATTTTTATTTGCAAAAGGAAATGATATTAAAAGATACTGTTAATAAAGGACTTTAGTTTTGTTAATTATTGTTTGTTGCCAATGTGTTAATGTCGGTATTTCTGATGGAAATGTTTTATTCCCATGTAATGAATAAGGATAACTAAATTTGAATCAATTCTAATTTTAATAAAGAAATTTAATATAATTTCATAAAATGACTCCATCAATAACTGCAATACAATTTCCCAAACCCTCGGGCCTTGGCTGATGTAAAAACTATCCCCCTAAATTGTCATTTAGCCAATGATTATTTTAGATATTTTTCTGTACATGTTTTTTTCCCATGAGACTAAATCTAAAAGTCATGGCTCAAGTCTAAAAGTCATGGCTCAAATCTAAAAGTCATGGCTCAAATCTAAAAGTCATGGCTCAAATCTAAAAGTCATGGCTCAAGTCTAAAAGTCATGGCTCAAGTCTAAAAGTCATGGCTCAAGTATTGGAGGTTAAAGAAAGTTTTCTCTCAGCAAGTGAATGAGAATTTCATAGCCAGAAATTATATAAGAAATGCTATCCCAGAGACCACAGTAATATGTTTGAAAATGAGTTGATATTCCGAAACAGATTTGTTTTATATCAGCCCTATGTTAACATAAAAATATTTTTAGCATTTAGAAAACAACTAGCTAACAAAGTAGCCAACGTCTGGCCAACTTTTGACTGTTCTAGCCCCTCACCAACCCACTCAATTTTTGCTCCAGGTTCACATTATATATATTTATATACATGTATATATATATATAATATATATATATATATATATGTAGTAATTCGTTGTTTTTTTTTAAACATGAAAAAACTCTACTATATGAAATTTGAAACACTTCCTTAGAGCTTTTCAAAGGTCTCCTAACTAATTGTTGTCCTTCCAAACATTATTTATGTAAAGATTTTTCTCTATGCATACTATTCCCAAAGGATTGACTATAAACTATAAATCATATTTATACAGGTGAACCTGACAGAATTACAATTTGTTTAAATTTAAATGTTACAACACTGCTAACAGACTGGCTGGAAAAAATGAGATAGAATATCATACACCACCCCCCCCCCACGCCTTCCCCCATATCAATCCTAATACTTGTTTCCAAACTGTTGGACATGGCAATTTTATGTCAGTTTTTACAAATGACTAATGCCTATGTCAGTGTGTAGTATAATTTAGAGATTGTTGTTTATTTACTTGTATTTTTGTAAGTTTTAACTGTCTGCAATTTAATGTATTCTCAAAATATACATAATATAATTATACCCGTAAAATGTCTTGTACACATTCAAATATAACAATAACCATAGTATGTGTCGTACACATACAAATATAACCACAAAATGTGTCGTACACATACAAATATAACCACAAAATGTGTCATACACATACAAATATAACCACAAAATGTGTCGTACACATACAAATATAACCACAAAATGTGTCGTACACATACAAATATAACCACAAAATGTGTCGTACACATACAAATATAACCACAAAATGTGTCGTACACATACAAATATAACCACAAAATGTGTCTTACACATACAAATATAACCACAAAATGTGTCTTACACATACAAATATAACCACAAAATGTGTCTTACACATACAAATATAACCACAAAATGTGTCTTACACATACAAATATAACCACAAAATGTGTCTTACACATACAAATATAACCACAAAATGTGTCTTACACATACAAATATAACCACAAAATGTGTCTTACACATACAAATATAACCACAAAATGTGTCGTACAACTACAAATATAACCACAAAATGTGTCTTACACATACAAATATAACCACAAAATGTGTCGTACACATACAAATGAAACCATAAAATGCCTCGTCACATACAAAATTAGCGATGAAATGTCTAGTTTTCGTGTTAACTTTTTAGTTTGCAGCAGAGATGGAGTTTGAACAATAACTAGTCCCCCCCCCCACCCAATCCCCCGTGTTTATGACCGCGAGACATTTTAGTCGTCACATCCGTATCTCAGGAGCAGATCATGAACTCGGCTTATTCAAACGTTAGGGTCAAATGTTATCGAATGGTGTTGCTAACATTTGCATAAAGTTCATGACAGTTCAGTTGATTATTATGTAGCAATGAGGAAAGATGGGGACACTGCTTGAAATGAGGAGAGGTAGTGGATGAGCCTGAACATATCTAACAATAGGCTACAGAGACGTCAATAGAGTTGGTGTCACCCGGTGCGGTAGCTCATGGTGTCACCTCCTCACCACCTACCCCATAGACTGTCTTGGAGTCTCCCATTGCCAAATAAGAGCCCGCCCATAAATGACGTCACGCTATTGTGGCAGATTTTTACTTTTTATTTAAAGTAGCGCGTTTTGATGTGACGTCACATTTCTTAACACACCCCTTCCCCGTCGTCAGACATCGTCACAAATGCTCGACCCCCCCCCCTTTAGGCGCGTGACATCATTTATGGACGGCCCCAAACGGAAAAATACAAAATTTTACATTTTGTTGTCACCCCTCGTAAAGTTCTAGTCCCCAGTGGCCATCAGGTTCGCAGTGACGTCACTGATAGGTTACATCAAACGTGTCGGCAAGACGGCATCGTCGGAAAACTAACCAACAATTAGCATACATATTTAACTAGTACATGTAAATATAACAACAAGAAGGCAAGAGAGCTTGTGTTAAGAAAATAACAAGACGGATACAATATAGTGTACCTCAAACTAAAGGTAAGTCATTTGTTTAAGATAAGAGTGAGATTTATTAGGGTAAATTCGGTAAGCGAGAAAGCCAATATATGTCCATGTTGATTGTAAAATATATGATAATAAGTGGGTAAAAGATCTCCTTGCTAGAAGACTCTCCTCCCACCTTAGACGTAGAAGTGAGCCATGACCTCTCTGACATCTGGACTCAGGGGCGGATTAAGACTGCGCGGGGCCCCTGGCTGCAATTCAAACTGGGGCCCTATCCAGCCAGTGTACCTTTAGATAAAATGATTGCTAGCAGCTAATATAAGACTGTAACTTGTAAATATTCATCCAAAATTATTATTCATGAAAAAACCGAATTCGAAGAAATAACTTTTTGCCGGTATCCTAAAATTGAGTGTAAAAGACAATTTATAAAATTAAAAAACACATGAGAAAAAAAAGTTCACACCCCACCCGGGAATCGAAACTGCCACCGCTTGCACCAAAGCTTTAGTACTTCACATTCGGCCACGAGAGCTCATTTAGAGTTATCAATTTAAAATATATATATAATATTCTCTAATAATTTCTGTTATTGAGCCTATCAAATCAGGTTTTTTGACTGCTAAGACTATTGTGTGGGAAAATAGATCATTTTAATAGATAAGATTTTATTAATTTATCATATTTTCAGCAATTCATGTATACATTTTTCCACATTTATTATAAAATATGCTAAGTTTGGGGGCCCTAAATCATCGGGGGCCCCTGGCTTTAGCCCGTTCAGCCCCCCCCCTTAATCCGCCATAGTCTGGACTCAACATATTATCTTACTGCTTCCCTAGAGGATAGTTTTCTTTTGTAGGTTGCAGCTAATTTCCAATAGCCACAATAGTATCTACCAGAGGCGTCACTAGGGGTGTGCGGGGGTGCAGACCACCGCACCGGGGGACACCATCACAAGGGGTGGACACCAACGTTTAAAAGTATGTATGTTCCAGTTATTGGACACTAGCAGACTTGGAGGAGGTCTATGTTCCAGTTATTGGACACTAGCAGACTCGGAGGAGGTCTATGTTCCAGTTATTGGACACTAGCAGACTCGGAGGAGGTCTATGTTCCAGTTATTGGACACTAGCAGACTTGGAGGAGGTCTATGTTCCAGTTATTGGACACTAGCAGACTCGGAGGAGGTCTATGTTCCAGTTATTGGACACTAGCAGACTCGGAGGAGGTCTATGTTTAGTCGTGTGTGGGTGACACCATGAGCTACCACGCTGGATGACACCAACCCTAGTGACGCGTCTGCCATCTATGCCATCATCAGTTACCGCTGACGTATGACTTATCTGCCATTGGGGGAATACCGTCAAAATGTAGATTACGTCATATGTAGATTACGTCATACCTCGTCGAACGTCAAAATTATAAATAGACATGGAACCTAGCGACTAGGCAATCACGCCATTCATTTCTGTACCAACAGCCGCTAGTTGAACAACACGCCAGAAAATTATTGTCCTACACGTGTTGATTATTTTACTCTCCCCTGTCTCTCTAATAATCTTTTAAGACATAATGAAATTCCTTTTGTTATTGGCCTAAATTGTTTCGTTTAAATTGTTCAATTACTCATTTATTCGAAGCAGGCTTCTGGTCGATACTTAGCATTGCTTTGATTTATGCCCATTTCAACAGCCAGCTTTTCCCATACCTTGTTTCACATAGTTCCTACCACCTAACTTTATTGCAGTCGTCCTCTACATTTTTTTAAAATTAATCAACAGAGGAAAAAGAAAGGGTGAAAGCTGCGATGTCAAACATTGGTGTCTGGAAATAAAAGGCGCCGGATAAATTTTTCCTCCGGCACCTTACCATCAGCCGCAAGCTAGTAGTGAAATCTTGCATCATAACATGGGTATGTGAAAGCGAACTAGGCAAGCAGGAGATGGAACATTATCTACTGCGTATCTGAAACTAGCCTAATTGAGGTAATGTTCTCATTTAGCGACCCCCCCCCCACACTTATTTTTTTTATGGGGGTGGGGGAGGGGTTGCAAGGCTCACATTACTGTTCGTCTGCTTGCTGGGGTTATCTAGCTGGTTACCTCCACTTACCTCGTCATAGGATAAAACTAAAGAAGAGCAAGGATGGTTTGTTTACTGTTACATATAGCAAACACAGGACTAGGATGGTTTGTTTACTGTTACATATAGCAAACACAGGACTCACAGACGTAACATGAGATATTTGATTTGGAGGTCTAATATGGATACACCACTCTGTTGTAAAATGGTCTCATATTGGATACACCACTCTGTTGTAAAATGGTCTCATATTGGATACACCACTCTGTTGTAAAATGGTCTCATATTGGATACACCACTCTGTGCACCAATGAACTCGGTAGGTTAGATATCACACTCGAGTAGTTATTGTACCAGTGAACTCTGAATTCTGAACTCGCTAGATATCGCACATGAATAATTAGTGCCCTGATTCAAGTGAAATCATTCACATTCCCTATATTCAGTCAAATGACACAGATGCCCTATATCCAGTCAAATGACACAAAGCCTTATTTTCTATATCAAGTCAAATTCTAATAAGTAAAATACGATGGATAGAAAAGGGATACAGTTGTTTTGTTTATGTCAACATAAAAAGACAGGAGCATAAGAAATGAGCATTATTATGATAATTATTATTATTTTGTTGCTAGTACTATTAAATGTTTATGCAATACGTTATCGAATGAGTTTTAGGCCTAGCTGGCTAGATTTGACTTTAGATTGAATGAGTCAAACAAGATTTTGAACATGTGTCTACATGGCGATGCCCTGCAATGAAGCCTCTACTCCACGCAAAGACGTTAGAGAGTTGTGTCCTCTTGGAGAAAGTCTCTACTCCCCATAAGAGTTGTGCCCTTGTTTTCCTATCTCTTTTCCTCTACTTTTCCAATCAGTAATTTCAAAAATCGCAATAATCCGTAATTGCATTTGATATGTTCCAAAAGGCCTTGTAATTTCATGGCGGAAATCTATTGATCGATTATCCGGATTTTTAGTCGGTGCAATTCCATAAGACACTAATCAAACATCCGAGTTTGGACAAATCCAATTACAACAGATTCTCATCGATTTCTATCACGTCTGTCTCATTCCCCATACAACATACAGTGTTACCTCGAGATACGAAATTAATCCGTTCCGGGGTAGCTTTCGTATCTTGGATCATTCGTATCTCGAACAAAGATTTACATGTAAAATACCTAATCCGTTCCAAGCCACACAGAAATAACACTAATAATTGAAAATATCATGGTTAACTATAGAAAAATAAAGTAGGATTCTTCAATCCTTAAAAGTAAACATTATAACAAAATAAAATAGATAATAATAAAACAATGAAAACAGAATAAAATAAATGAAAATAATATGTATACAAATTTGAAATTTGACCTTTCGAGTAAGACGATTAATTATTAACGAGCAACCAAGCCCGTCCAAGGACGTTCCGCCACCGTTCGGTGGCATGTTGTTGTAACCCAACAGCCGTCTCGACCGGCATACAAGTGCATCGCGTCAAAAATACAATTCATTATAGTTGAAATAAATAACTCGTAAAAACAGAGCTTTTGACTATAAATCCCAACGCGCATAACTCAAAATAAAGTCTTCGAAGAAATACTGCACCAAAAATAACACGTTTTGAACGTCCGCGTAAACTTGATATGATTGGCTGTAGGAGTCATGTGTGTTTGAGAGACCAATCGCTATAGATGACGGGACAGAACTTAGCCTTTTATTATATAGGATTTCTTTGAAGCCATGGCCATAAAAAAACGCTTTTTAAAAAAATTTCACGAAAACATTCACGAATTTAGGACACCTACACTAAACCAACTAAACAGTAAATAAAGCATGCTTGACACGCACGAACACACAGCAAAAGGGCTAGCCCTATTGACCAATAGGAGAGCAGAACTGTTAGTTGCACGTTGAATGACGTCACGTTATTTCCAGTGTTGTCATCTGTGGTTTTTAATCGTATCTTGGATTTTGTTTTCATATCTTAGAGCAAAACATTCTTCAAATGGCCTTTCGTATCTGGATCTTTCGTATCTTGAAGCATTCGTATTTAGAGGTACTCTCAATTATTTCTGTCTCAGCCCCCACACCCCCACCCAATACATTAGCTGGCTTTCATGTTCGAAATTTAATTGTTTAGAAACGAAATGTCTTAGAGACCCCTTCTTCACACCTCATCAGTTGCTATGAATGACTTTCTGATTAAGATATCAAATCTATCAATGCTACACCATAAGGTAGTGGCGCTGCTCTCTAAGGATTTGGAGTTTCCGAAGCAGTGAGGTGGCTCAGAAAATTAACATAAAACCTGGAATTTAAGGGGAAAAAAGAAAGAAAGTGTAAGTGGGATGGGTTTGGTATAAAAGTCACGTGGCGGCTCTTATTGGCTGTTGTTGCTACCCGGCAAAAAGCTCATTGCAATGGAAAGTTGATTACGTCACTGTAAGTTTGTCTAATTACAGAGTTAATCATGTTTATAATGTAAATAGGACTCTCAAAGCCAGCTTGTTTATCAGTTTTTTACAGCTTTTGTTATCTTTTTGTTTACGTGTTTACGTCATTATTTGCGTTATGTTCCGTCGAGCCATCTTGATTCCCTCAAATACTCGACCATATTATAAGGTCTGCATGGTGATTGGGAGGAGAGGTAGTCTTGTTAATCTTCACTGTCTGTCTTAGTGTGATGGGGAGGAGAGGTAGTCGTGTTACTCTTCACTGTCTGTCTTAGTGTGATGGGGAGGAGAGGTAGTCTTGTTACTCTTCACTGTCTGTCTTAGTGTGATGGGGAGGAGAGGTAGTCTTGTTACTCTTCACTGTCTGTCTTAGTGTGATGGGGAGGAGAGGTAGTCTTGTTACTCTTCACTGTCTGTCTTAGTGTGATGTAAAATTAAGAAGTTTTAAATTATTTTAACTTTTTAGTAGAATTTTCTGTTTTATTTCTCATTCATATTTGTACAGAGTGATGCCAGTTTGGTCGATATTTCAAGGTTCTAAGTCATGTCAGCTTATGCCACAGTCCACCAAAGCACCACCATATCCTTACCAACGCCACATTCCACCAAAGCACCACCATATCCTTACCAACGCCACATTCCACCAAAGCACCACCATATCTTTACCAACGCCACATTCCACCAAAGCACCACCATATCTTTACCAACGCCACATTCCACCAAAGCACAAAATTTTTACCAACGCCTCATTCCACCAAAGCACCCCCATATCTTTACAAACACCACATTCTACCAAAGCACCATATCTTTACCAACGCCACATTCCTCCAAAGCACCACCATATCTTTACAAACACCACATTCTACCAAAGCACCACCATATCTTTACCAACGCCACATTCCTCCAAAGCACCACCATATCTTTACAAACACCACATTCCACCAAAGCACCACCATATCTTTACCAACGCCACATTCCACCAAAGCACCACCATATCTTTACCAACGCCACATTCCACCAAAGCACCATATCTTTACCAACGCCACATTCCACCAAAGCACAATATCTTTACCAACGCCACATTCCACCAAAGCACAATATCTTTACCAACGCCACATTCCACCAAAGCACCACCATATCTTTACCAACGCCACATTCCACCAAAGCACCACCATATCTTTACCAACGCCACATTCCACCAAAGCACCACCATATCTTTACCAACGCCACATTCCACCAAAGCACAATATCTTTACCAACGCCACATTCCACCAAAGCACCACCATATCTTTACCAACGCCACATTCCACCAAAGCACCACCATATCTTTACCAACGCCACATTCCACTAAAGCACCACCATATCTTTACCAACGCCACATTCCACCAAAGCACCACCATATCTTTACCAACGCCACATTCCACCAAAGCACCATATCTTTACCAACGCCACATTCCACCTAAGCACAATATCTTTACCAACGCCACATTCCACCAAAGCACCATATCTTTACCAACGCCGCATTCCTCTGAGCGCGATATCTTGACCACCCAACACCCCCCCTTCCACGATTTCCCATATCTTGACCGCGTCCCTCACCAATCTCAAAGAACCATATCCCAACCACCCCGGCCCTCATCATTCGACATAGCGCCATATCTTGACCTGTGCTTTTTTTATATCCGCATTAGGATCTTGGGACCAACGCTTTTCTACATACAGTTGTTTTTCTTTATAATTATAATCTTCAAATAGTGAACAAAAACATTAACACCTCCTGAGATTGCCATAGTGAGTTCACATCTTTACCTGGGAACGGGGATATTACATTCAGAACCATGGCACTAGACCTCGAGTTCTATATTATGGAATCGCCTGCTCTCTCTCTCTCTCTCTCTCTCTCTCTCTCTCTCTCTCTCTCTCTCTCTCTCTCTGCAGCTCACTTCTTTCGACAAATGGGGAGATACTTGAGCCCGCCTCGCCGGCCAAACAACATCTGTGTAAACAAACCGTGGCCCCAAGCGCTGGCAGACGAGACCGGGCTTGGAATATAAAATAAATATTCAGCCTCACTCTGGAAGATAGATTTTGCTCTCCCTTCTTACCTTTCCCTTTCTCCATGGAAGATAGATTTTGCTCTCCCTTCTTACCTTTCCCTTTCTCCATGGAAGATAGATTTTGCTCTCCCTTCTCACCTTTCCCTTTCTCCATTCCTTTCCTTCAGTTAGCAGTCGCTGAAGATCTATCTGAGCTGCTATTTCGTACCTTCCAAGACAAAGAGCTGGAGTTAAGCTGATTTTTGTAAACCGATCGGTTGTTCACGATACTTGGATAATTATCCGATGAAAACACCATTTTATGATTTTCATTGCGTTTCTTACATGTCAAATTTCAACCCAAAAGCACTATTTAATAAAACCAGGAGACACTTATTGTACTTATAATATGATTCTAGATCATAAACTTTTGTCAGATTTATGTTCAGAATGATGTGTTTTTAACACAAATTAACACGGTGGTCGAGCGGCATGCGCTGAGGTACAGAGAGTCGCGGGTTCGAGTCTCTTGGAATTCAGGGACTTGCTCCCGTTGCTTAAGGGTGTCACTGAGTCCACCCATGTCTAATGGGACGGCACCTGACATTAGCGGCAATCTCCACACAATCTCCACACAATCTCCACACAATCCCCTTGTTTGCCCGTTAAGTTTTCGAGTTATTTGTTCATCTGTTTCCTTTACGAATTTTTGTTTACAACTTGTAACTTTGCCAGATTACCTAACGTCTAGATTAAGTTGATGCTTCCCTTAATAATTAAAACAAATATTCAACAATATAGTTCACTTAATTTACTTTAATACACAAGAGTTTACTTTGTTGATAATTTTTAACAATTATTTTTTTTAGATATTGAAGTGTGAAATACTTTAAGAGGAGACAATATTTGGGCACGGGGTGTTTTTGTTGTGGTTTACACAAAGACGCCTCCCAACAGTAGTTAGCTTAGAAACACATTTTTTTCTCTTAATGTCTGAAAAGAATAAAGAAATCTCGAAACAGAAATTGGTAAGTTTTGAGATCACTTTACTGGCTACCTGCTATCTTGTATGTTAGACCAGGAGTTAACACCCCTGATTGTGGGACCAGCATCTTCGATGAGCCACAAAACTGAATAGTAACTAGACCAAACATGCAACTGATCTGCATAATGAGAAAGCTTTTAATAGGAAGGTAAAAGAATTTGGATTTTTTTCCCCCTTGCTAAACGTTTTTGAAATGAAAAATCCGTGTAGAATAATGATGGGAATAGCCCGGGTTCTTTAGCTAGCTCAGACTCAGGTTAACTAATTTAACTATATATGCCTAAAGAATGAAATGTATAATAAGTCAGCATCATTGAATTAAACCATCTATATTTGAAGATGTCTAGATCTGTAATTGTAGTATGAAATGTGGAGTTGCGCTTTTTAGCGTCTTTCATCACCAATAAGTACAGTGGCGTAGCTAGGGGGGGCGTAGGGGGCGGTCCGCCCCGGGTGGCCCACATTTTGGGGGCGGCATTTGTGGGCATTTGAAAAGTAAAGCCATTTCCGACAACCGCCCTTTTTCTTTTGAAGGGGGAAAACCAAGGTGAAACAAAAATATACTTAATTTCGAGTCTTAATTAACGGATTCGCCCAACATTTGTTTGATTACACAGTGGTTGTTATAACTAACGCAAAACCGTTCAAAAACTTAAAATCGCCCAAAAAATGTATCGATTTGTTTAGAAAATTAAGCGGTATACGTCATAGATGGCGCTTTTATAAGAAAACTACACACACACACACACACACACACACAAACCCGCTGGGCCGAATAATATGTGCTATTAACTATTTATTAATATCGCCACTACAGTTTTTGCGTAGAATTTCGAAATGCGCAGAATGATGCGCTAACAAGTACCTACATGGCATGGTAGTTCATTGTGTTTAACTTGCAAGTAGTAATTTATATTACAATTACTGTTTCAGTTTTCAAAAAATTATTGTAAGGTAACTTATTAAAAAATAAATTTATTTTGTTTTTATTGCATTAAAGTAGCACACATAATTTGTGTTTTTTTAAATTTTAAATACGGTTTTTCATTAAAAATTGTACGCCTATCCAATTAAAGTAATGTTTAAATAATTTGAATTCGTCTATTTTATGGAAAGTTATTAAGATTTATTGCAAAAACATGAAAATTTTCAAATTTCTCCATTAATAAACATAACAATAGCATACATAATTTCGAAAAAGACATACTTTTATAATTTCAAGGGTCTTGGAAAAATTGACATCTGAAGAAGTAACTAGTAAAACGAGATCAGATGCTGGAATCTTCTGCAATCTTTTTCTTTTCTATGATATCTCAATTTATGGGAACCCGTCTTTTTTTTAAAATTTATGCAAACCCATTTCATGGAAACAAAGAGATGTGCTAATACACAGCGCTGTTATAGAGAGTTTGAGATATCAACTGAACGCCGAGTTCGAAGGAGAAAAATATGAGTGGGGTATATTCAGAAGACGTGGTTCTATATCTAGAACAATATGCACAATGAGAAATGTATTCATCCATGGATGTAATTATAAAAGAAAATAAAAGAACGCGTTGATGTGTTGCATGTCCTTGCAAGAAAATATTCCTGTATAATACCACGAAACCTACTAAATGAAGAATTTGAACATCAAATAAATTTCTTTATCGACATTGACAAAGAACAGTTTAATATTGAAAGAAAATGGTTCCAGGTTTTTATAGCTGTACACAGGGCCGGTCTTATCGATTGCGGGGCCCTATGCGGCTTAGTATGCAAAAAGGATTGCGCGGGACCCAGTTTGGGTAGGGATTAGGTATTAATAAGGATAATAAGTGAAAATTAAGATAGGCGGGGCCTATGAAAGCGCGGGGCCCAATGCGGCCGCATAGTTTGCAGTTTCCTAAGATCAGCCCTGGCTGTACCAACAAGAAGAGGCATTATGTTAGAAAAACGGGGGAAAAGGACCCCTTGATCTTTTAGCATATATTCAACAGTATAAATTGGAAAATTATATGTCCCAACATTATAATTTTGCTAAGAAGTTTTTTCAACAATTGCTATCAATGTATTGGAGCTTCTCCAATCTGAAGTTGATAAAAAGTATCTTCGTTCCACAATGAGCGATTAAAGACAACAAAATCTTGCAAAATTGTCCATATAACAAGATATTACAAAAAATTAAAATTTTTATATCATAATACACGATCTTTCTAATATGAAAGTTAGGAAAGTAAATGTATAAATATGTTTACATACTAATGTATACAATTTCTTCGTTTATAAAAAAAATCATATGTTTATAAATAAAAAATAAAAGCAAATTAATTGGTAATGTTTTTGGTTGTAAATTTGGAATATGTTTTGTCTCATTTTTGTTTTCGGGGTGGGGGGGGGGACTGCGACCTCAATAACTTTCTTGTGGCCTTCAAAAAAGTATCTTGTATTTTTATAAATGTGTATTTATAAGTATATCATCTTATTCGGCATCTTTTATTACTGCTTACATAAATATGGCATGCAATGGTAAAAATGTTCCCCACCTTTACTTCGTTTGAATTACAATTACCGGTACATGTATTTATTCATGTTTATTAATTTATATTAAAAAAAAACATCATATGATAGACTTAAGGGGCCGTCAAAAATGACGTCACGCGATTTTGGCTTATATTTCACCTCCCCCCCCTCGTCACACGTCATCACAAAAGTTTAGACCCCTTCTTTAATATGACGTCACAAATCTCAATAAAAGCCGTATGTTCTATTTGAAAATGAGCATGTTTCCATTTTTTTGTCATTTAAATATGTTTTTAGTTTAAGTTACTCTTATCGTAACACGCGTGAAGAAATGTGAAACGTCATTAAATAAATTATCGGTAATCATATATTTAAAGGGAACTTTTATTTAAAGTTGCGCGTTTTTGATGTGACGTCAAATGTGTGACCCCCCTCCCCTCCCCCCAGGTACGTGACGTCATTTATGGATGACCCCAAAAAAGGCCCAAATTGAGACCGCCCCGGGCGGCAAAAGTTCTAGCTACGAAACTGAATAAGTAGGGCTGATAACGATTATTTAAATTTAATCGTTAACTTTTGAAAAATTAACGATTAATTTCATGAATTAATCGTTGATTTCGATTAAAGCCAAAAATTTAATTTTATGACGTCATTAAACTGAACATCTCAAGGGAAGTAACAAAAACAAGTAATTGACTTTGTTGTTTTATTGAGTTATTTCCCCTGTCTAATATGTTTGCTCTAAAGGTGGTACCTCAGCGATGTATTTGATCCCCTAAAAGCGAATTGTTTACGGCAGTGAACATAGTAAACTTTTTCACCATCTTCTACTTATCGTCCAAAGTTAGCTTAAAAACAAAATGTTTGCTCAACTTTTTGTTTATATTCTTAAATTTAACTATGCTGAAGCTGTCATTAGTCGCCATTTTTTTCTTACATCTGCACGTCTACATAAATTAATAAATTATATAATAATAAGCGGGAGAAGTTTTTACGTTAAAAATATATATAAATTGTTATTAATTATTAATAATTAATTATTTTTAAATAAATTGAAAAAAAATAATAATTATTATCTTAAATTTTAATCGAATTTTTATCGATGAAATTTTTAATGATTAATCGAGAAATTAATCGTTAATTTCCGCAGCCCTACAATAAATATTAGTTAAGCTTTTAAATTGAATATTTTTAATAAATATTTAAATTTTGTTTTTATAATTTATTTTTGCTTATTTTTCAGATGTTTTAAATTGTTTATGATCACTACAGGTAATTTGTTGTTAAGGAGAGATAAACAAGTGCATCTTTTCATATTTCAACAACTCCTCAGATTGAATAAAAAAATATGATTGACTGATGGCTCGCTATGACCATATATTTTTATAAATGAACTCGCCATCTCTAACTGATTGGCAGACTACTATATAAATAATATGAATCGCTGTCGTAGTCTGGCTATACAAAAGATGACTGGCTCTCACTATCCAATTGGCTGACTATAAATTAGAAATACGATTGGTTGGACCTGACCACGTGACTACAAGTAAAATGGCTGACTGTGACCAGTATACACAGAGACGTGAGATATACCAGACGTCAAGTTTCCCTGACAGTGTCTACAGTCCCCTCTTGTCACGTGATAATCATGAGATGAGTGACAGAGAGGTCACATGGGTAAAAAGAGCGCGAAAGGACAGTTCAAGAAAGTAATGGCGAATGTGTGGCTGATGTCTCCACGTCGTGAAACCTCAAAGTTATACTTTTGTATATAATGTGCATATTAAAGTTATTTTGTTGACAACAGTATTTCAAGGATTTATTGCACGAAAGTTTGTATTGTGAGAACGTCTGCAGAAAACACATATAAAAGTTAACAATGCCAAAAAGTGACTGGGTCTACATTGCAATTTTATTTCATTCTTTAGAATTTTTTTCAGAATTGTTTGTATACCGGGTAAATAAAGTGATTACATGTATTTTTAATAGCGCCAGCACGTTTTTCTTTGTTTCTGTCATTTGTTTGTATTGTTATTGCTCTTCAACGTGGGGAATGGTATGGATTATACTTGAAGTTGAAGAGATTCTTTTCATATTAGAACATCGCCTGTTCAAATTGAAGAAGATGCTAAGAGTGGAAGAACGAATGGAGCTAGATGCTTACTGTTCTAGCAAGTACTAAATCGTCATTCAGTCACTACAAACATTAATCAAGTCAGCTGACTGCATCTCCTGTCTCCTAGTTATATTTCACAAGAAGTGGAAATAAAATTGTGTAATATTTCGCACCCCCCCTCCCTGAGGTACCACCATAGGGTTGGATAAGTCAACGAATGACAAGGGGTAACTGTGTCACACAGTCCACCTATGCTTGGGAGTCTTCAGCGCCCTGCAAAGTGACAACATTGTGCACATTTAAATCTACAAATTGTAATCAGTTTAATCATGTTTTTTTTTAAAATAAATCCCTCAATTTATGGTAGAGAACATACTTTCCTTTTAAAACACATTAAATTTGTCATGTTTCCTTTCAATGCATTGTTGTGTTGTTTCTTTTTGTGATCTAGGATTAAAAATTTCGTACAAAGTTTAAAGGAAGTTTATTTTTCAGCTCTATTACTAAGACCTGGCTGCCCTGGAAGTGACGACTGACAAAGACAAAGCCATTTAAACCCGTGAATCAACAGATTAAGTACCCGGATGTAGTGCTCGTCTGTATGTTGGCAGTTAAATAATCAGCAGAAGTCGTGACACTGGTAGAAATACTTCAACAAGTAGACCTTCCAATTGTTCTGGTACTATCTCAAATCTCAAGTGACTTCTTGGTGAAACTTAAGAACTCTTCATCATATTCGGGTTATCATTACCTTGGAATGGGGGGTGGGGATCCTACCCTTGACTAGAACTTGTAGCTTGAACTTGTAGCTTGAATTGCTTGACACTTGCACCATCCCGCACCCTCGTTCTGGTACGCCTGAAACCCCTTTTTCTGCGCTACCACTCTAGTAATTAATTGCATACATGCTTCAGATAGTGTGTCCTTGACTAATGTTTGGCCCTAGCTCCACTCTGATTGTGTCCTAGCTCCACTCTGATTGTGTCCTAGCTCCACTCTGATTGTTTCCTAGCTCCACTCTGATTGTGTCCTAGCTCCACTCTGATTGTGTCCTAGCTCCACTCTGATTGTGTCCTAGCTCCACTCTGATTGTGTCCTAGCTCCACTCTGATTGTGTGATAGCTCCACTCTGATTGTGTCCTAGCTCCACTATGATTGTGTCCTAGCTCCACTATGATTGTGTCCTAGCTCCACTATGATTGTGTCCTAGCTCCACTCTGATTGTGTGATAGCTCCACTCTGATTGTGTCCTAGCTCCACTCTGATTGTGTCCTAGCTCCACCATGATTGTGTCCTAACTCCACTATGGTAGTAGTATTGATCAACTAACATGAGACTACTACTTAAACTGTTATCCCATGCTTGTATTGAGTGTAATATATTTTTTCGCCCCATTTTCCGCGTTGAGAGCCGTCAGTAGTGCACCCACCATTCCAGCCGGCTGCCACCGTTGCTATATTCGAAACCTTTCTTTCAGTTTGGTGGCGTGTCATGTTGGAAAGTAAGATAGTGATTTTTGGAATACCTCTATGCCTTTTGACAGGTTCTGTGGAATAATGGACTTGGCCAAAATGAATTGGGTCAGAGTGGAATTTTTGTTGAGTTCCAAGACGTAGAACTCGTTGTGTCAGTGGCAGCACTTGGCCGATAACAGGAGACGTTTGGAAACTGATTTTGTTATGTCCCTTGGATCTCGGTGCGCTGTGTATACCCTGCTTCACACCCCGTCTTGTTAATAGGGGCAGATTAAGGGAGATAACCCGTCTTATCTACACAACGCGGTTATGTTTCCTGGCCGTCACTAAACACGCCATGCCCCCCCCCCACACACACACACACCCTTTCCCCCTTTGCAAACACACACTCACATTTTTTTTCCTTTACCTCCCTCTTTTCAAAGCCAGAAGTCAACTTAGCCAACTGGTTTAACGATAAGAAATGAAGTATGTGAGGAATTGAAATACTCGGTCGTGGTCAACTAAGTCTAAGACCTACAAGTTTTGACCACAATTAAACGAGGTCATGGTTGCATTCTGATTACCATTGTTGGATTCGGAGCCGTTGTTATAACGCTAAGATAATAGTATAAACAGCCTGATTGGCCTCATGTTAATATTTGCCGATATTGGCAAGGATCGACGAATCTTAGAGAGAACATTGCTTGTAATCAATGGTGCATTGAGCTCTAGTCTACGTCATCAACATCAGTGGTACTACAGTCCCGAGCCTGAGTGAGGTCCTGCCTACATCATCAACATCAGTGGTACTACAGTCCCGAGCCTGAGTGAGGTCCTGCCTACATCATCAACATCAGTGGTACTACAGTCCCGAGCCTGAGTGAGGTCCTGCCTACATCATCAACATCAGTGGTACTACAGTCCCGAGCCTGAGTGAGGTCCTGCCTACATCATCAACATCAGTGGTACTACAGTCCCGAGCCTGAGTGAGGTCCTGCCTACATCATCAACATCAGTGGTACTACAGTCCCGAGCCTGAGTGAGGTCCTGCCTACATCATCAACATCAGTGGTACTACAGTCCCGAGCCTGAGTGAGGTCCTGCCTACATCATCAACATCAGTGGTACTACAGTCCCGAGCCTGAGTGAGGTCCTGCCTACATCATCAACATCAGTGGTACTACAGTCCCGAGCCTGAGTGAGGTCCTGCCTACATCATCAACATCAGTGGTACTACAGTCCCGAGCCTGAGTGAGGTCCTGCCTACATCATCAACATCAGTGGTACTACAGTCCCGAGCCTGAGTGAGGTCCTGCCTACATCATCAACATCAGTGGTACTACAGTCCCGAGCCTGAGTGAGGTCCTGCCCTGCTAGACCAACGCTACTGACGTCATGAGGTGGTCCCAGCTGAGAGATTGTTGGACAAGATATCAAGCTGGTCTTCATTGAGCTGAAAGTTATCGCAGATAAGAGTCGTACAATCTGATAGATGATGTGCTACAGCTTAACACTGATAGGACAATGGTCCTCTCTAGTCCTTCCAACGCTAGTTGAACATTTTAAAAAAAAGAAGTAGTATAATCTGGTTACGATAACAATTATGGTATGTGTATCGGTAAATCAAAGGTCAGATGTCATTAAATTTAGAATTTTAATTGTGGTACATCAACTAATCATTTATGTATAATGTCATACAACAAAAATACAAGAAATCTAGATATGCCAAGACCCATTGCTTGACAATTTACGCTATCATGATGATTTTCTTATAATCTTCTTCTTAAAGAGTGTTGTCTAAATCAGTGCTTCTCAAAGTGGTGGTCCGCGGACCGGTGCCGGTCCGTGGGCTATCCGATGCAGGTCCACAGACGTTACCAAGAATGGATATTTTGATACCACATCAGTACAGGGAAAATAGTTCACCGGTCCCTGGTGCAATAGAAAAATTCCTGCCGGTCCACCGCACTAAAAGTTTGAGAAGCACTGGTCTAAATAACATCAAAATATCAACATTACTTTTTAAAACCCAATCAGTTACTGTTCTGTTACTGATATTCTGATATGTAGACTAGCTTTTTTTACATAAATAAGAATTAGTTGATTGTTTGAAAGTTTAAGCAACAAAAAACAAATAAACAAACCAAAATAAAAAAGACGAATCAAAACATTATTTTGTAATATTGACTCCGCCAACAATAATCTAATATATAAAGATGAAAGTTTGTGTGTTTGTTTGTTTGTGTGTTTGTTTGTTACCAATGGAAATCTACACCGTTGGACCCAGGATGCTGAAATTTTGCATGGGGCTCTCATTCGACCCTAGACAGGTCGTAGGCTATGTTTCAACCCCAGGTGACCACCCCTAGGGTAAGG